>JAMPIV010002857.1:182500-644614 GCA_024509875.1 Oreohelix idahoensis
ATTATTTGAAATTTAGTTTTGTTTTATTATTGGGTTAAAGTATTTTTTAATTGGGGTTTTTTTATTTTTTTTTTTGTTTATATTGTTATTTTTTAGTTGGATGAAATTTTTTTGGATAAGATTTGGGTATATTTTTTATTTTTTTTTTTTTATATTTAGTATTTTTTAGGATTTTTTTTAATTTTTGTTGTATTTTAGTAATTATTTATTTATTAAATTTAATTTTTGGTTTATGTTTATATTTAATAGATTGGGATTTGTTTTTTTTAGTGATTTGGTTTTTTTTATGATGTTTTAATTTATTTATTGGGGGTTTTTTTTATTTTATGGTTTATTGGTTTAATTTTTTTTTTGAATTATATTTTTTTTATTTTTTTTAATTTTTGAGTAATGATTAGTTTTTTTTTTAGTTTAATGTTTTTTATATTTTTTTAATTTTATTTAGGGTTTTTTTTTATTATTTTTTAGTTTTTTAAATTTTTTTTTTTTTTTTTTTTTTTTTTTATTGAATTATTTATTTTAAGATTTTATTTTATTTGATTTTAATGGTGGGGAATTTTTGGTTTGTAAATTTTAATGATTGGTTTGAATTGGGGGTTTTTTTTTTTTTTATTTTTTTTTGTTTTTTTTTAATTTTTTTTTTTTAATTATGGTTTTTTTGTATTAGTTGATTTTTATTTAAGGTTTGGGGTTTTTTTTGAGATTTTTTATTTTGAAAAGTTATGAGTTTTTATTAAATATTAAATTTTTAAATTTTTAATTTTTTTTATGATTTATTTTTGAATTTTTTTGTGATTGTATTTGTTTTTTTTTAATTTTATTTATTTTTTTTTTTAGATTTTTTTAATTGATTTATAATTTTAATTTAAGGGAGGTTTTTTTGATGGATTATTTTAATTTATTTTTGAATAATTTTTTTTTGATTTTTTTTAAATTTTTTAAGAGTTTTTATGGTTGTTTGGGGAATTGATAATGGTGTTTGGTTTTGTATTTTGTTTTGTATTTTTTTTATTTTTTTGATTTTTATTTAAATTTTTTTTTTTTATTTTATTGGAAAATTTTGGATTTTTTAATTTTTTTTTATTATTAATTTTTTTTTGTTAGTTTTTGGGTTTTTTTTTTTGTGTTTTTGTTTAGGTTTTTTTTGATTTATTTTGGTTATTTTTTGTTTTTTGGTGATTTTTTATAATGGTATGATAGTTTAATAGTTTTTTTTTATTTTAGTTTTTTGGATTATTTTTTTTTGGTATTTAGTGTTTGTTGATAATAGGATTTTTTTTTTAAATTTTGGGTATTTTTTATTTGATTATGTTATTTGAATTATGTTTTTAGGTTTTGATTTTGGGGATTTTTTTTTTTTTTTTAGGTATTAGAATTTTTTTTTTATTGGGAAGTTGAGGATTTTGTGTATTTTTTATTTTTTGGGTAAGAAATTTTATGATTTGGTATGATTTTATTGATATATTTTTTTTTTTTGTTTTTTTTTGATTTTTTTTAATTTTTTTTTTTTTTTTTTTTTGATTTGTTTGGGATTATTTTTGGGGTAATATTATTTTTTGATTGATTTTTTATTTTGGGGGGATGGAATTTGATTTTTTAAATTATTTGGGATTTTTTAAGTGAGTTTTTTTTTATTTTTTTTTGGTTGGATAAGTTTGGTTTATTAATTAATTTGTTTTTTTTGTTGGAGTTTGGAATTTGAAATTTTTTTGAAAATTTTATTTTTATTTTATTTTATTTTTTATGTAGGTTTTTATTTATTTTTTTATTTTTGGTATTTTTATTTTTTTTTTTTTTGGTATTATTGAATTATTTTTTTTTTTTTTAATTTTTTTATAATATGGATGAGTTTTTTTTATTTTTTTATTATTATTATTTTTTTTTGGTTTTTATTTATTGGGGGTTGGTTTTAAATAATTTTAAAAGGATTTTTTTTTGTTTTTTTATATTTTTTTTGGGGAATTGTTTTTTTTTTTTTGTAATTTTTTTTTTTTTTTTTTGGGTTTATGGGTTATTTTTAGATTTTATATTTATTTTTTGTTTATTTTATTTTTTTTAGTTTTTTGTATAGAGGTTTTTTTTTTTTTTTGAATTTGGATTTTATTTTTGGTAAGTTGATGGTAATTTTTTTAGAATGGTGTTTTGTTTTTGTTTTTTTTGTGTTAGTGTTTTTTTTTTGAAATTTTTTTTTTGGGGGGAATTTTTTTTTTTTTTTTAATTTTGATTTTGGTTTTTTTTTTGGAAGGTAATTGTGTTTTTGTTTTTTGTGTTTTTTGTTTTTTTTTTTGTTTTTGATTTTTTTTTTTTTGATTTGATGTTTGAATTTTGGAATTTTTTTAGGTATTTTTTTTTGGGGGGTGTTTTTTTTGTGATTTTTTTTTTTATTTTTTTTTTTTAATATGGGTTTTTTTTTTTTTTATTTTTTTTTTTTTTTTTAATTTTTTTTTTTTTTTTTTTTTTTTGGTGATTTTTGGGGGGGTTTTTTTTTTTTGTTTTTGTTTTTTTTGTGAATTTTTTTATTTTTTTTTAGGGGATTTTTTGGGAATTTTGTTTTGGTTGAATTTGGTGAATTAATAGTTTTTTATTTTGTAAAATTTTTTTTTTTGATGAATGTAGATTTTTTTGGGGTTTAGAATTATTAAATTTTTTTTTAGTGTTTTTGGGTTTTTTTTGGTTTGTTTGGGTAAATTTGGGTTATTGTTTTTTTAGGGGTTTTTTTTTTTTTTTATTTTATTTAATTTTGAGATTGTTGTGATTAAATTTTTTTTTTTTTTTTTTTTTTTTTAAGGTTTAGAAAAATTTTTTTTTTTTTTTGGGGTTTGTTATTTTTTTTTTTATTAAGGATGAATTTTTTTTTTTAGTTATATGGTTTTTTGGTTTTTTTTTAGTTTTGTTTGTATTTTTTTATGTTGTATTTTTGTTGGATTTTGAATTTTAATTTTTTTTATTGTTTATGTTGTTTTTATATTTTATGTTTTGTTATTGGAATTTTTTTGTATTTGGTTTTTTTATTAATTTTTGTTTTTTGATGTGGTTTTTTTGGGTTTTTTTTAGGGTTATGTTTTTTTTTTGAAGGTTTAGTGGGGTTTTTTAATTTTAATTTTTTATAGGGTTTTTTTTTTTTATATATTTGGTGTTTTTATTTTTATATTTTTTTATTTTATTTGTTTTATTTTGTTTGGTTTTTATTGTAAGGTTTTTTTTTTTTTTTAAGGGTGTTTTTGGGGGAATGTTTTTTTTTTTTTTTTTTGGTTAATTTTTATTGGGTTTTTGGTTTTGGTTATGTAGATTTTGTTTTTTTTGTTTTTTTTGTTAATTTTTTGTAAGTTTGTTTGAAGAATGGTTTTTTTTTGTTTTTTGAATTTTAAATTTTTTTTAAAATTTTTTTTTAATAGGATGGGGTTTTTTTGGGGGGGGGGTTTTATGAATAATATTGTGTTTTGTTTTATTGAATTGATAATTTTTTTATGTTTAGTTTTTGTTTTGTTATTTTTATTATTTTTTTTTTTGGGTTTTGTTTTTGTTTAATATTTTTATGTTTTGTTTTGTGGTTTTTTTTTTTTTTTTTTTTTTTTTTTTTTTTTTTTTTTTTTTTGAATTTTTTTTAGGTTTTTTTTTGGTTTTTTTTAGGTGATTTTTTTTTTTTTTTATGTTTAGTGTTATTTATGGGAATTTTTTTTTTTTTTAAATAGTTTTTTTTTTTTTGTGGGGGTTTTTTTTTGATATTTTTTTTTTGATATAATTTGATTTTTTTTTTTTGTTTTGTTTTTATTTAATATTATTTTGTTTTTTTTTATTTTGGAGGTTTTTTATTAATAAATTGGGATTTTATGAGTTGAATGTTAATTTTTTAAGTTTTTTTGGTATTGGGTGATTTTTGGTTTTTATTGGAGTGGAGTTTTATTTTGTATTAAGGATTTGGATAAATATTTTTGGGATTTGGTTTTTTTGTATTTTTGGTGTTTTTTTATTGGTGGTGTTTAAGGTTATTGGTTGGGATTTTAAAAGGGTTTTATTGATTTTATTAAATTGGTTTTTATATTAAGGATTTTTTTTTAATTTGGGATGTTTTATTATTATTGGGTTTTAGATTTTTTATTTGGTTTTTATTAATTTTGGGGTTGAAAATTTTTTTGTTTTTGTAAATGATATGGTGATTTTTTAAGTAATGGATAGTATTTTTTAGTTGGGTTGTAGGGAGATATTAATTAGGTGTATTGGGGTAATATGTAATGAATTTGTGGGAGTAATTTGTAGTGTAGCTTGGTTTATTTTGATAAGATGAAGTTTGATAATGGGGGGTGTTTTTTTTATTGTTTAGTGTTATTTGTGGATAAGGTTTGATTTGGGGGGGAGAATTTTTTTTGTATTATTTTTAAGTTGTTGGTTTTATGGGGTGTTTGTGATTGTGTTTTTTTGAAATGAATATTTTAGATAGTTGATTTTTGTTTTTTTTATTTTGAAGTAGGGAATGATTGTAGATTTTTTTTTTTGTGGGTGTTTATTTTTTTTTTTAAGTGGTGGTTTTGGTTTTTTTTATTGTGGGTGTTTTGGGGGGGATTGGTAAGGTATATGGTTTTTTTTTTTTTATTTTTTTTTTTGTGACAGACATTTCTTCGAATCACGACAGTATTCTATCTAAGAAATCAAGAAACAAGAGACAAATGTACAGCTGGAAGATGTAGTAAGTATAGAAGACCACTGGCAATATAAAACGTATATGGAATAAGACATGTGGAAGTATTGAGAACAAGAGGACGCCAGCACAATGCATGGATAACAGCAGACACCATCAATAACATTTTAAAAAACCCAGAAAAACACAAGAAAGCAACTTTAATTAGAACCAAGACCAGAAGTTCTAACGTCAAGGTTCAAGAATAGTACTCAAAGGTAAACAAAGTTGTGGGAAGAAAATCAAAAGACACAGGAGGGAATATATTGACGGGTGCACAAGAAGAAGAGGAAGCTGCAATCAAAGGAAATATGAGAGACCTGTACGACAGCACAACGAATCTAACAGAGAAATACAAGCAGCAAATGGCTAATCAAAGACAAGAATGGAAAATTGCTTAGCAGTATGCATTAGTCGGTGAAGAGGTCGACATAATATTTAGAGGAACTTCTCCACATTATCCCCAAGACATCCAGCCAGCAGAATAAAAGTTGCAAGTCAACTGTTAAAGACCAACCGACGAAGAAATAAAGAAATCCATTCAGCTTCTAAAAGATTGAAAAGAGGCTGTTCCAGATGGCATCCATGCAGAGGCCATCAAAAAGGATACTGATACCTCTACAGGGTCCTTACTTTTTCATTCGACTATTGCGTGAAGAGTAGCGTGGAGTTGAAGTTTCCGTTCTTGAGCTAAATGTATAGCCTTGGCTGCTGTGAGCACGTGTTGTTGTAGGATGTCAATGATGTTATCTGTCCATCTGCCTCTTAGTCTTTCCCGTGCTCAGAAACCAGATCTTCTAGTTTGCAGACTGGTAGTAGTAATTTATCAGGATCAATTCTGATGAGATTAACAAACCACTTGATTTTCTGTGTCTCTATATACATGAAACAGGAGGTTGTTCTTACAGGTTTTCTGATGTCATCATTTGTCGTACTGTCTCCTCTAGTAACGTTAATCAAGTATTAAGATTTACTATTCCCTCCAAGTTAATAAGATGCTACTTTTAATTAGGACCACGACCGCTGTAGATTTCACAAAGAATTTATTGCCGTTTTACGGGCATTCTCTTACACACAAACAAGTCATTAAATTAACTGGGCCATGAACGATACCCTTCTGCTGTTGAAAGAGATAAATAAGAGGGGTAACCCAGGTGTTATACAACCTATGGGAGGTAATTGGTTTTTATTTCCCAAGAACGAAAAATGCATCGAGTTTGCGACAGAATCATATACCTGTTTTAGAACATTCCTTAACGCTGAGAACTGCCAGTGTGCTAACTCTAACATATTTTTTTGCAAAATGTAACCTCAGTGAGAACAATAATCAAGAGTGCACATTTAACAGCCACAACAGTTTGGTAAAAACTGGCTTGTGCCTCATATGTTGACTTACATTTGCTGTCGACCAACGAGTGATTCCGACTGCTTGTCACAGTGACCGTTAATTTATTTTACCATTCCGTTCCATCTTTTATTACTCTTTTAATGTTCTGTTTTCCTAGACATTTGTATTTTCTTTTCTTTCATATTCTACCTACATTTTCCCCCTTCTCAGACCCACCCCGTGCTTTGTTACGTTCTGGCCTTCAGTAGAAATCCCCCACTGGTCCGAAACTGTCAGTTAACGTAATGTTATCTAAACGCACCTGTGGTTCGTTTGACCAGAGAAACATTTCTCTGGTCGCTTTAAGCCTTTGATCACGAGCGAAGAAGGTTTCTGTGTAGAAACGGTTCGTTAGCGGCTGGAACCTTTTGAGCTGAGCGTAACAGGTTCTGATCTTCGATTCAGGGGAGATAAAACCTGCTTTTAGCCTTTGTGGGTTTTTGCCCCTTAGAACACAGCAGTTAGTGTTCATGATATTATGTCTATCGGGGAACTTTCTCGCGATTGTTGACTTCTGATGTAGTCTCTAGAGAAACCTTTGTCTTACTCTTTATTACGCATTACGCCGATACATCTGTAGAATTAGGCCATACAGGTGTCCGGGTAGCTTTATTTGTAAACTATAAATCTAGAGAGTCATAATAAGTCAAACACACTCGTAAATATTTCCTGCCTGAGATAGGCCCTTATGAGAATAAGGCAAACATTAACACAGAACTAAATGTTTTTGCCTATTTCTTGGCATTTTCTCGGGGTGAGTTGATATAACTTATTATACATATATTCATGTTAGTTTTTACAGATATCTGATAGGAATGTGACTTACTTCATTTTTTTGAGGAATTCTCCCAGTAATTTTATTCAGTGATAATGTAGCGCTGTCTACCGCCTTAGTTAAGTGGTGTTTAAGCAGTTATAGTTTATAATGGGTTAAATGATAAACTTACGATAACAGATACTCACTAAGCGTAGAATCAGTAGTACAGATGCTTACCATTGGGTTAAGAGTTGGCTAAACTAACTGTCATTACTGTAAGAAAATGTCAGAGGTGTGGATTATTCACTTAAAACTTAATAGTGAGATGCAGGCGCTATAACTCTGAATTATAGGAGATAGTCACTTATTCCTTATGATAGAAACTTCTAGTGGCTGGGTGAAAATCATTATATGCCGATTTGTGTAGCTAGACACTAGTCATACTTTCACAGAAAGCAGTCACCAGCCATAGAAAACATTATATCTTATGTTCAGTCACAACTGTATTACGATAGCAAGAACATTGCATTTTCGATGTATTCATTGGTGGGATGTTATATATATTTCCCCAAGGGGGCATACGGTTATTGTGTAATGTCAAATGCTGTATTTTATGTAAATTCACTTAATGTTGTAAGATGAATAACATATCCAGTCAGCTGTAACTACAGGGTTAGGTTTCCTGTATGTTTATTTGGGAGAAGAGGAGTAGATTTTGATGTCAGAACATTTTACTGACAGGTACACGGGTGTACAAAAGATATTAAGCCTATGCAGGCGCATGCTGATAATTGATAGATTGGAAGGAACGGGAGACATGGTTAAAGACAGCCCTAAAACTATCATAGCAAGGATTACAATAAATTTAAATCCCATCGTGGAGCATAACTGTTTTGTATAACGTTAGTGTAAATTTATTGTTTGTTTGATGTAAAGGGTGTCTCCTTTTGGGTCTTAGTTTCAGGGATACCGAATTGCTAGAGCAGACTCCAGTCAGGCGAAGAACGTCATAGTGTCTTCGATCTAGAGGGTTTCTGAATACAGCTAGCATCACGAGTTGTCAACCCCTACACCTGATACAAAACCCTTTTCTGTCAACGCCAATCCTCTCTAACGGGAAAATAAGCTCACGCAGTGTGCAACGAGCAAACGCAAAATCTGAAATCATCTGTTGCAGTAGTAGTTTCCTACTCGCCTATTGGATTACCAGTCAGAGCATTTGCGGCTCCCAGAAATATCAAACAGCCCATCGTCTATAGCAAAATTTAATATCACCAGCCTTTGTGTGCTTAAACGGAGCACTCAGCCAATTCACAGTTCAAGCCAGCCCAAACCGGATTTAATACCAAGTGCGAAAGATTCAAGCGCCGGATTAGAGCGCAAGGGACCGTTTGTCCTCAAGTAACTTCGTCTGGTGTGTTTCTGAATATATTAAAACCTCGCACTTATGAGCGGTCAGCAAGAGATAGACAGAGTTCCAGCCCCCCTCGCGCAATTAGGGGTCACCAAAGTTAGCACCGACAAGGGAAGTTATGCAGTTTATTCCGTCACCTTGAAGGACATCTACACGTAAGACACTTTCTGGAGCTGGCACATTTGGTCCCACGAAAGCGGACAGGCTGTCGCTCAGTTTGTTTATTTGATCAGCCGGAGATAGACAGTCTTCCAGTCCCCCTCGCGCAATTAGGGGTCACCAACGTTTTAGCACCTACAACGGAAGTTTTGTATATTATTCCATCACTTTGAAGGATAGCTACATGTAAGACACTTCCTGGAGCTAGCTTTTGGTCCCACGAAAGCGGACAGACTGACAGACAGTTTATTTCATTTCTCTGTGTTCTACAAGTTTTATGAGGGTGGTCTGTGTGTTCGTTGGTGTATTTTGCATATTTTGATTATTGATGTAATTTCATGTGGTTTGTGATGATATGCATTATTTTCATGCTTTTCTTCATTTAATAAAGTTTACTCCTTTATTAACGCGCTGTTCACGACCCTTCCATCCATAATTTACATTATTAGCTTTTTACTATAGTCTCTATGTATGATTAAGAGAAAAGAGTGAGAGCAGGCGGTGCTTGGACAGTATAAGTGTGTTGAGGCTTGGAGAGAGAGAGATCATTTTAATAAATCTTCTTCCAGGTTGTCTCAAGTCCACCTACTATTTACACCTTATCTACGTGTAATCTATAACTCTGTCAGTCCACTATCCCTTGTCGATTTCACTACTATTGTCCAACTCAACAAAATACTCTACCACTTTAACTCAACCACGACACTGCTTCTTATGTATTTTTCACTATGTCTACCAACTTAAACGTGTACATGCAAACTAATAACACTTACTTCCTCCTCCTTCCAAACATCATTGTGAAAAATATTGAGCAACAGATACAATAAATATTACAAAGTGATAATGATATTACAAGGTCACCTTGACCCACTGTTTGAAAACAAATGTCTACATTCCTCATTCTATATATTTTTTTGATCTGTTGCCAGGGGTTTTCTATATATCCGCTACATCTTCTCAACGTTAACGCATTTGATACTTATTGAACATTTTGAAAATTATGATTTCTTTTCTTTTCATAATTTCTTAGATATCTTGTTCTAAACATCTCTCTGTAACTGAGCATTAATGTATATCTTAAGCTTAATTTCGCTACTTATTTCTTAACTAGGAAGTATTTTTTTACAGAAAATAGAAAACGTGACAGAGAAATTGTCAAAAAGCCAATGCAGTATTATGACAACTGTGACCACTACTCAGGCATCCCAATATCAGTTTGGAAACGTAACGACAGCTGATAAATAATATATTCTTACCAACTTCTTACTATCAGTGTCAAACAGGGTCCCTATTCAACGTACAGGAGAGGAAAATAACATCTTGTGAGGTAAGATACTTAAGAAAAGCCATTAATGTTACCTGGCAGATGGCACAAGAACAGCCGGGCGACAGCAGCTGAGGTTCAAAGATGGTTGCGAGAGAGACTTGGTAATGGAAATAAATCCAGCAACTTGGGAGGATGAAGCTGTCGATCGTATCAAGTGACGATGCTTCCTACGGTGCCACCTCGTATTGGACAAATACGCTGTTACAACAAGTAAAAGAGAAAAGAACAAGGCAAAAGGAACACCTCAGTAGCGAAACCTCCGAATCTCTGGGAATTGCCCCGTGAGTAATAATTCGGTCTGTGACTTACACCTTGTAAAATAACGTAACAAAATTAACATGAGGAAATTATCAGAATGTTAGAAAACATCAACATTTATGGTAAAGGTTTGAGGATAATAAAGAACATGTACTGGCAACAAACAGCAGCTGAAGAATTAGCAGCCAAATAGGAACATTTCAGCAAGTTAAAAAAAAGGTATGACGCAGGGATGTGAGCTGTCACCGGATCTGTTTTATCTGTTCAGTCAAAATATAATGAGATCCATCGAGGACATTCCAGAAATATCATTTGATGGACATAATATAAACAACTTGCGATCCGCTTATGATACAGTCTTTATAATAAAAAGTGAACAGGAGCTGCAGGAAATGGTTCATACAATAGTGAAATAAAGTGAAAATAAAGGCCTCAGCCTTAATAGCAAATAAAACAGAAATAATGGTCGTCTTAAAGAAAATGGCTTCCCCAGAATGTACTATCAAAGTAAATGGAACAGTTTTAAAACAGGTCAATAGATTCAAATACCTTGGCACATAAATAACAGCGGACGGAAGATGTATCTCAGAAGTGAAGAACAGAATAGCCCAGGCAAAAACAGCGTTCTATAAAATGATGAGTATTTTATGCAACAATTCTTTGTCAATGAAAGAGCGTTTTTCAGTGTTATATAGAACCAATCCTGACATATGGGAGTGTTTCATAGACAATTAGTAAACAAATAGGAACAGCACTAGAGGCCACAGAGATGTGGTTTTACAGAAGAATGTTAAAAATACCATGGACAGCCAAAAAGAGTTATGAGGATGTTCTGAAAAGACCAATGCGGGAAGAAAACTGATTTCACAAGTTAGACAGATGCAATCCATTTTCAGAGGGCATGTTATGCGAACAGAAAAACTGGAATATATCGTTACAACAAGCAAGATTGAAGGAGAAAAAGATAGAGGAAGACAACGACAGCCAATACTGGACAGTTTGATATGGTGGCATAGAAAGAAGTCAACAATAGAATTGATAAATTGTATTGGAGACAGGAAGTTGTGGAGAGGCATGATCTCCTACGACACTAGGCATAGTACTTGATGATGATGATGGTGTGTATGCATAGTGCATTCTTGTCTTTGCGTGCGGGCGGTTGGAAGGGACTTCAGTCTAGCGTATATCTTCGTATATATGCTTCACTGGAGTGTTGCACCACTTCTCGTACCTGGGGTTTACCCCAAACTCTCACTGGACACTGACATTAACAGCCGCATTGGCAAATCTGCAGCTACCTTTCCCCTCCTCACATCGTGTGTTTGGGGACACTCCAAAATCACGAAGAAGACCAAAGCTGCGGTATATAACGCCTGCGTCACCAGCACACATCTATATAGCAGCGAGACCTGGACAACCTATGCTAAGCAAGAAAAAAGGCTCAATACCTTCCATTTACGGTGTCTATGCCACATCCTCGGCATTTCGTGGAAAGATAAAGTGACAAATGTCGAGCTGTTGTCACGTGCTGGCCTTTAAAGCATGTAATCACCGCTTAGACAGCGCAGACTAAACTGGCTTGGTCATGTCTGCCGCATGGAAGATGGTCGCATCCCGAAAGATATCTTCTACGGTCAACTGGCAGATGGCACACACAAAAACAGTTGGGCGACCGCAGCTGAGATTCAAAGATGTGTGCAAGAGAGATATGAGGGCACTGGACAGAAATCGAGCAACTTGGGAGGATGAAGCTGCCGATTGCACCAAGGGGCGATGCTATCTACGGCGCCACCAGATTGGGTGTAAAGAAGCTCACACTACAAGCAGAAGAGAGAAGAAAACGTGTAAAGGAACACCAGGAAAATATGCAGCTGAGGGCTGTCACCTCAGCGGCTCATTCCTATAGTCAGTTATGACTCAAGGGGCTATTATAAGGACCTTTGTTTAATTTATTCTGTCAGCGGTCAGCACCACAATGCATTGAAAGTTTTGCACTGATTGAAACGGGTTTACATCACTGTTTTTTTTTTTTTTTTAATTTTGTGTTCATGTAATGTTTATCAACTGTGAGCCGACTCTTTCTATCTTGTGCAATATTTTACACATTATGCTTCATTATTATTGCCGATCCTTTGTTGCAGTGTGTCTATAGTGGTTCCTCGTGTTTATATTTATCATATTTTGATTGAAAGCCGTTATTGGCCACATTCCTTTCTCATAATCTTTGTCTTTTCCCGGAGTATTTTCAGACCATGTTGCTATGACCTGTTATCAGCTATTCTTATTAAACCTTCCATATTGTTACGGTTATGGGACAGAAAAGCCAAGTCATCGGCATTATCTATAGGGCGATTGAAAAATCACTCCGGAGTAACATCTTTATTTCTTCATCGATATTACTTCCTGTGCAACATCGTTGGATGTTATAATCGTATTTGGCCACAGCTAACGTTGCATTTGCACTAGGTCTGTTGGCGCATTTATAAAAGTATTTGATTAATTTTACTGCATTCATAATTATACGTTAATGTTTGCATTGAAAGCTTTTATGTGTAACAAAAAGTGGGTTAAAATATCCATCACCCATCAAGTTAAACTACATCTGATTTCCACCAGTATCCTTCGCTCTATATGAGCAGGGCATTTTAATGTGTCGTACTCACCTTTCCAACCTGTCACAATCTCGAAAGATCGAGAGTATTCATTTGTGAATATTCCCGCTTAGATGCAGAAGGTATCATGATGAATGCTATTAATTACTTATATTATGACTGAATATCCTAGCATTGGCAAGGAGATATTGTTTTTCAGAATAAGTTCTGTTACCTATCTGTAACAGAGTCACTGATAAAACTACATTCGCTGTTGAATGTTTTTAAAAGCTAGTTTGATTTTTAAAAATGCTCTGTCAGCTTTTCCTATCTTTCCTATCTTTCAAAACGTTTTCACATATTCGGTTATGTCATGACTAACTGTGACATAAAACCAGCTAGCTACGACATCATCAAATTTGCTTAAAAAAAATCTTAACAATAGCTGGAGTTTTCCTGCCCGAAACAGCTATGTTATAAGGCAGTACATAAATTTGCATTTAAGCAACTTTCCTTGTCGAAACTATTTAAGCGTAACGGACCGAAAGTAGTAGGAAAGTAGTTTTATTCATTGGTTCTTGTCTGAAGTTGGTATAGAATATTACAATAGTCATTTTGTTGTCTTTTTATATATTCGGGAAATACGAGGTTGTCCTTGTTATCTAGTCTTTGACTGTCAAAACCATCACCATTAGATGACCGGAAGTAATCTGAAAAGATATCTCGGAAAATGGAATACTCGGGAAGGATATATCGTGCACGTTCTAATTTGTGAGCAGTCATGTTTAATTTTATTGTGATAGGGTCAGTGGTTGGCACATTGGTTCCCAATCACGTTTTCTTTTTTTTCACTGAAAAAAAATAAATAAATAGAAAATGACTTTTCGTTTCACAAAGAACATGTTACATTACAAAATAAGTTGCTATCAGGAAGCACAAATCAGTTGCTGCTAAACTGTTATAATAAAAAAAAAAATACATACAAACACAGAGTGCAAGAGTCTGTTCTTGATGAACCGTCTCCAGTAGCTTTTTTCATAATTTTCTTTTTTCCGTATTTGTATATATTTTTTTTCCATATTGTTACTTGTCAAAAGCTAAAAACCCAACCAAAGTGGAATTACACTCAAGCAGATTCGGAACATTATAGATACATATCTGATCAACTCTTCATTGAAATCGAAATAGATGACTACATCGACACTGTGAGTGGGAGAGTAAACTCTGCAATATTACAAGCAGCTAAAGAAACAATTTTTAAAGGCACCAAAAAAAAGGTACAACATCTTCTGGAACACAGAACTAGAAAACCTGGAAACAATGAGACGCAAAGAAAGAAAAGAAGCTAAGAAAAATCCAAAATCCAGCTAATACCAATGTGTAACCGAGCTGGTTACGGCATCAATTTGAAGATATGTGCCAGCGTCAGTTGTATGTGCGCAGGTCACGGCATCAATTTGAAGATATGTGGCCGTGTAAGGTTATACGTCACTAGTAGTTATATAGATTTTATTTAGTCAGAGTTAATCCTTCATATGTTGTTTTGGTTCAAGTGCTAACTGGTCTTCCGCCAGAGGTGGTAATACTTGACCTTTACTCATTTTTTCAACCCAGGAATGTTCTTCCTTTTGAGTTTGGTGATAAGCAAAACAGTTTCAGCACAACAACGTATATCCAAAAGAAATTACTGTAAATTTCCACAAACAGCAAATGTAGAAAATTCAATCAGATGTTTTATTGAACGTCATTAGACAAGTACTGGTATTTTCACAATGATTGGTTGTTTATCCACAAGGAAAATATACATTTATCCACAAGGAAAAATACATCCAACAGAAAAATAAACTGGTCTTGATAACCTCAAAGACGAAGTTCACCTAACATCATCTGTAAAATCCTCTAGTCTAAAATCATGGAATCATTGGAATCATAAATCCTAAAATCATGTCGTGAAATATTCTAATCCACACATATAAATTAAAAGGTAAATGCAAAGCCTAACAAATAAATTTAATAAAAGGAAGAAGAATGGTAAAGAACAGTGCTGTCACAATGACTGTACTCGAAATCCCCCTTGTTTTCTACTTCGTCGGCAAATTGTAACGCTTTCACGTTGATAGTAAAAGCCTACTGTATTATTACCCGCTTTCTTCAATGAAACGTGTGCTGTATTTCTTGGAAAAAACATTGAGATACGCAAGCTGAACAATGACCTAATTTTAATATTTCATTCATTCCATTTTATACACGGCGTAACTAAAGACAGATGGACTAAAGGATAGAGAGAAGGGAGAGGCATAAAGCCGAACACGTGCAACACTAAACACGCGTCGCGCGATACACAATTGCTGCCATCACGCGTGTAAGGCCACATGCACTAACTTTATTTCAAATCGACAGTGATAAAATTCACTACCCTTCCCAGCGTTAGGTTTTAAAAAAACCTGGAAAACGCTTATTAGAAAAGATGACATTAGATGGGTTTACGTTTGAAAACATTACAGTACCCAGACAGCACATCTTCGAAACAGGAGGTAGAAGAAATTGCATATTTTGAACGCAGCCACTTAGCTCATTTAAATATATATATTTGGGTTCCTTAGGGTTTGCTGACAAAGAATATGTAAAACGTTACGCAAATAGTCTAGGAATTAACAAGTTATAGCCAAAATAAAATGATGGTGCTGTCAGACAACACCCAAAATCAGAATCGCTCAGTGGTAGATTTTTTTAAACCACCATTGTACGGGAAATGGGCCACAAGTTACATTTGAACTGATTGGCTGGAATGATATGTAAGGCTAAACACGATTAGTCGGACTATAAATGCTATCCTTGGTTGTTAGGGGAGACGTAGGAAGGTAAAATTTTTTCAAACACTTGTCGAAACGTGGCTCCATTGGCCAGACTCGCTGATATAATCACTTAGGAGCGTTAGTTCGAGACCACTAGTTCAAATAAGCTTGATGAAGCAACAGTGCGTTGAAGCCAGCTCATATTTTTGCTAAATAAAAGCCTGGAACATAAGCAGATGGGAATTTGTGCCAGTATTTGTGCCAGAATTCATTGCTAGTCAACGTATCTGTGTTTATTTCCATGAATTGTGGGACCGTGGTCTTGACGTTATTGAGCAGCACCTGGTCAGAGCTTTGCTGAATCCAGAGTCGGACAGCATACTCCTTGGTCCATTTAGCTATCAGTGAGGTGTCTCCAGAGCCCAGGGGAGAAATCGAGCAGAGGAGTCTTTTCCTGCCGCCATCACGCAAGATAAGCTGATGTGGCCAGCTGAGCTCAACATTATGTACCCCCATCTTAAAATGACAGTGTAAAATACAATTAAGAGGGGAATTTAAGTGTTTTAATATCAGGAACTGAGAACATCTCCAATACTAGTTCCAATAAAGACAAACTATTGAAGTCATGATGACAAATACCAACAGAGCTTGAACAAAACAAAACCAGTATTACCTCATATTACTACTACACAACTGACACACATAGGATACTATTAAAAATATATGTCACTACAAGATTCATATTGAGAAATTCTGTACATATAACTTGTAATTAAAAGTGATTGTGATTCCTGGTTCCCTTTGTATTTGAATCAGGACACATATACATTCATGACAGCAATGAATACATATTGTTATTTGAAAAGTTATCAGTGACTCCTTTAAGATATCCTTGTAGAGTGTTTTATGTATGTGAGTGTCACAGTGTTGTCAAGTGTAGTGGAATAAATTAAATTGTTTATCTGTCTGTTGTTGTTTTGACTTACACTTCATCATACACATACCCTAGACATATAACGTAGTCATCACACTATTCCAGAATAATTCTGACTGAGGTATACATATGTGGCAGCAAGTAAGGTTATATATAATACACTACTCTTATTAGATATATATACCTTCACAGCTGATCTCAGTCAGTACACAAGTCCCCTATAAATATTTATAACATCCCACTTCACCACATATATTGGGGTCTCGCTCTTGGGATTTTGAATCTTTACCTATTAAAAATAGTGGGGGTAATTCACTTCAGGGAATATAAGAATTAAAAGGTATCCTTGGGTGGAATTAAATAAGGTTGAGCTCACGGTGCCTGTGTTGTCCATTAGATATATATTTAGAGATTGAATTGTTGGTTAGACATTGTATAAATTTACCTGATAGACAATGGCGGACCTGGCCAAATTTCGATCTGCTGCTGTTCAGACTGCAAAAGAGTTAGGATTAGATGGGCAAGTTATGGTTGCCTATGTCACTACGGAATGTGACAAATTTATTGAACGCGAAGAAAGAAGGTTTGAAGCCGAAAGAAAGTTAGAGGCTGAAAGGGAAATTAAGAAGTTACAATTTGAGGCTGAGGCTGAGACTAAGAGGTTGCAGATTGAGGCTGAAGCTAAGAAATTGGAAGCAGAAGAAAGAAGATTGACTGCAGAAAGGGAAGAGAAGAAATTAGCTGCAGAAAGGGAAGAGAAGAAATTAGCTGCAGAAAGGGAAGAGAAGAAATTAGCTGCAGAAAGGGAAGCAGAAGAAGATTGACTGCAGAGAGGGAAGCAGAAAAGGAGGAGAAGAGATTACAAAGGGAACATGAGTTACGACTAAGGGAGTTTGAGTTTCAAGGCCATGCTCCTGAAAATGGTGCCAGTCCCTTTGCCTCTGATGCCACTGCTAGCCAAGGAGCCTCAACCTCAGCTATGAATTTTCATTTAGATCATTTTGTTGAGAAAGACGATGATATAGAGAGCTACCTAAATAGGTATGAACTATTAGCTACCACGTATGGGTTAGAGAGAGAAAGGTGGAGCTTAAAGTTATCTCAGGGACTTCGTGGGGCAGCTTATGAAGTTTTTGCAAAAATGAGCAGAGGTGATCAGGAAAATTATGACATGCTAAAGCAGGCTCTTTTGTTAAGATATGAAAAGAATGCAGAATTTTATAGGAAAAAATTTAGGAATGCTAAACTACTGTCAGGTGAAACCTATCACCAGTTTTCTGCACGAATAGAGACATACTTGGAGAAATGGACTTCTCTGGGAAAACCCAAGATCTTAAGGAAATGGTCCTTATAGAGCAATTAAGAGAGTCCATGGCTCCAGACCTGAGAAAGTTTCTCATGGAACAAGGTGCAGAGAGGCTGGGTGAGTTGCTAAATGTTGCTGAAAGGTATCAAGCAGCTCAAGCAGAGGTAACAGGTAATAAAAAGAAACAAGTGGATAACTTTAGGGCACCACAGAACTTTAATAAATTTGATCCTAGGGATCAAAACAAAGGTAAGCACCAGTTTGATAGGCCACGGTATGAAAATAAAAATAAATTCCCACAATTCGATGAAAGGAAATATGATGAAAGAAAATCTTTCAACCAAGGAAAAAGGTGGTGTAAGAATTGTCAGATGGACAATCATGACACTGACCGTTGCAGAAGGAAACCTGTGTATATGGCAACCCTTCAGGTCAGGTCGACCTCAAGACAGGAGGAGGATATTATGTTGGATACCACTCCAGAAGAGATGAGGAAGGCACAGGCTGGGGATAAAACACTCAAGCCTTGTTTCAGAAAATTGTCAACTTGTCATACAACTCCAGGCAAGGGAGATTTTTACATGAAAAACAAGTTGATGTATAGGAAGACTGGAGCTAGATCCAAAGGTCAGGGACAGCTGGTACTTCCTAAAAGATATAGGGCAGACTTAATAAGGAGCCTACATGTGAAACCAGATGGGGACCATGAGAAGATAGGTACCATCATTCAAAAGGTGGCTCACAATTATTATTGGCCCAAAGCAAGATGGGACATTGAGAATTTTGTAGAAAGGTGTAGCATAGCACATGAGGGAACACCCACAAGTGGGAACATGGATCAGGACCTGGACACGCCACGGGGCAAAATTAGGCCTGATAATAAAAAGAAAAATAGATTGATAAAGTGGACCAAATGGAATGGGAAGCCCCTTTTCACGGACAAGCTTCACTTAACTGTTTTACAATGGCCACTATGCGGAGAGTGCAAACAGATGTCTTACCCCAGGATAAGCCGAAAATCCCTCAATCGGACTTAGACAAACTGGAGGAAGAGGATGTAGAGAGGAAATCTCTCATCAAGAATTTTAAGTGGGGAGACAACCCCAAGAGAAAAATTGGTAGCGGTCGTTTTGTGCATGAAAATTCTGGGAGGAAAAATCATCACTATAGAGCTTCGAGTGGAAGAGACCATACCGGTGCATGGACAAATAGGTCCACAAAATTAAAGGTCCATATGTAGCTTTGTTAAGAACGTGGACTGATGAAAAGGCAGAGGAAAACATTACATCTTCATACCAATATGTGAATGAGCTGACCACTCGTTTAAAAACTGGCTGGAAACTTGCCAATGAAAATTTGAAACAAGCCAGGAAGAAACATGCTGCCTATTATAACAGGAAGGCGAAAGACAGAAATTTGGCTGTGGGAGAGAAGGTACTGCTTCTTCTCCCCGGGAGTCAGAATAAGTTACAAATTGGATGGCAGGGTCCATATACAGTTTTAGAGAAGGTATCTAGAACAAATTATAAGATAGATAAGAAGGGGAAAGAAAAAATCTATCATGTGAATCTCCTGAAGAAATATTTGGAAAGAGAACATCAGGAAGAGACACACTTGTTGACCTTGTCCATCGCCATGGAGATGAAAAAGGAACCACTTTCATCATTTGAATATCCATTACACCCCTGTGAGACAGCAGCACAGGTGAAAATCAGTACACATTTAACGAAAACTCAGAAAGAGAGAGTGCAACAGGTTCTAAATAATCATGCAGAGGTGTTAACAGACCGACCAGGGCATACAAACCTATTGGAATATGATATGAAACTGATAGACCCCACACCTTTCTGTATGAAACCATATTCGATTCCGTTTGCTAAGGAGAAAGCTTTGAAGGAAGAGATAGACTATCTGTTGAAGGAAGGAATTATTTCGCACAGTGAATCTTCGTATAGTTCCGGTGTTGTACTCTTAAGGAAGCCCTCTGGAGAACATAGACTCTGTATAGATTACAGGAGACTGAATGCTATTACAGAAGGACAGGTGGATCCATTGCCGGATACAAATCAGCTGTTTGCCAGACTAAATAAAGCTAAATATTTCTCAAAAGTGGATCTGAGTAAAGGATACTATCAGATTCCAGTAAAGCCTGAGGTTAGACCATACCTAGCTTTTAGTACCTCAGAAGGACACTATGAGTTTAATAGATTGCCATTTGGATTAAAGAATGCGCCTAGTGTCTTCTCTAGAATGATGAAAAAATTGTTGGATGTAAACATTTCGGAGGAACGTAATGAATCCCTGAGTTGCCTCTTTGATTGAGGATATTCCGAATGTTTCATACAGGATAATAAGAAGATTATGGGACCCACTACGAAAACTCTGCTATCACCAGGTATATGTTATCTCCTCATAACGTACATTTTGAGGGAAATATAATGTTCTCTGGACATGTCATTGCGCAGACTCAGAGAAGAGAAATGGTGAATACGGGTTGCGAAGCAGCATTAAGACAAGCACTCACACTTGCGGCTGTTCAGTAACATAACCGAAATATATATTATTGGTTGTAGAAGTCTGAGGCAGATTTCAGGAGTAGTGCCTACTCTGAATGGACCCAACTACATAAAACCATGATAGCACCACAGCAGAGTAAAGTCAAGTTGACTTACATTTATCTATGTGTATATAGAATAAAGGACTGACATGGGATGTCTGTTTTAAGAGGGGAGGTGTCGTGAAATATTCTAATCCACATATATAAATTAAAAGGTAAATGCAAAGCCTAACAAATAAATTTAATAAAAGGAAGAAGAATGGTAAAGAACAGTGCTGTCACAATGACTGTACTCGAAATCCCCCTTGTTTTCTACTTCGTCAGCAAATTGTAACGCTTTCACGTTGATAGTAAAAGCCTACTGTATTATTACCCGCTTTCTTCAATGAAACGTGTGCTGTATTTCTTGGAAAAACATTGAGATACGCAAGCTGAACAATGACCTAATTTTAATATTTCATTCATTCCATTTTATACACGGCGTAACTAAAGACAGATGGACTAAAGGATAGAGAGAAGGGAGAGGCATAAAGCCGAACACGTGCAACACTAAACACGCGTCGCGCGATACACAATTGCTGCCATCACGCGTGTAAGGCCACATGCACTAACTTTATTTCAAATCGACAGTGATAAAATTCACTACCCTTCCCAGAGTTAGGTTTTAAAAAAACCTGGAAAACGCTTATTAGAAAAGATGACATTAGATGGGTTTACGTTTGAAAACATTACAGTACCCAGACAGCACATCTTCGAAACAGGAGGTAGAAGAAATTGCATATTTTGAACGCAGCCACTTAGCTCATTTAAATATATATATTTGGGTTCCTTAGGGTTTGCTGACAAAGAATATGTAAAACGTTACGCAAATAGTCTAGGAATTAACAAGTTATAGCCAAAATAAAATGATGGTGCTGTCAGACAACACCCAAAATCAGAATCGCTCAGTGGTAGATTTTTTTAAACCACCATTGTACGGGAAATGGGCCATAAGTTACATTTGAACTGATTGGCTGGAATGATATGTAAGGCTAAACACGATTAGTCGGACTATAAATGCTATCCTTGGTTGTTAGGGGAGACGTAGGAAGGTAAAATTTTTTCAAACACTTGTCGAAACGTGGCTCCATTGGCCAGACTCGCTGATATAATCACTTAGGAGCGTTAGTTCGAGACCACTAGTTCAAATAAGCTTGATGAAGCAACAGTGCGTTGAAGCCAGCTCATATTTTTGCTAAATAAAAGCCTGGAACATAAGCAGATGGGAATTTGTGCCAGTATTTGTGCCAGAATTCATTTCTAGTCAACGTATCTGTGTTTATTTCCATGAATTGTGGGACCGTGGTCTTGACGTTATTGAGCAGCACCTGGTCAGAGCTTTGCTGAATCCAGAGTCGGACAGCATACTCCTTGGTCCATTTAGCTATCAGTGAGGTGTCTCCAGAGCCCAGGGGAGAAATCGAGCAGAGGAGTCTTTTCCTGCCGCCATCACGCAAGATAAGCTGATGTGGCCAGCTGAGCTCAACATTATGTACCCCCATCTTAAAATGACAGTGTAAAATACAATTAAGAGGGGAATTTAAGTGTTTTAATATCAGGAACTGAGAACATCTCCAATACTAGTTCCAATAAAGACAAACTATTGAAGTCATGATGACAAATACCAACAGAGCTTGAACAAAACAAAACCAGTATTACCTCATATTACTACTACACAACTGACACACATAGGATACTATTAAAAATATATGTCACTACAAGATTCATATTGAGAAATTCTGTACATATAACTTGTAATTAAAAGTGATTGTGATTCCTGGTTCCCTTTGTATTTGAATCAGGACACATATACATTCATGACAGCAATGAATACATATTGTTATTTGAAAAGTTATCAGTGACTCCTTTAAGATATCCTTGTAGAGTGTTTTATGTATGTGAGTGTCACAGTGTTGTCAAGTGTAGTGGAATAAATTAAATTGTTTATCTGTCTGTTGTTGTTTTGACTTACACTTCATCATACACATACCCTAGACATATAACGTAGTCATCACACTATTCCAGAATAATTCTGACTGAGGTATACATATGTGGCAGCAAGTAAGGTTATATATAATACACTACTCTTATTAGATATATATACCTTCACAGCTGATCTCAGTCAGTACACTAAGTCCCCTATAAATATTTATAACATCCCACTTCACCACATATATTGGGGTCTCGCTCTTGGGATTTTGAATCTTTACCTATTAAAAATAGTGGGGGTAATTCACTTCAGGGAATATAAGAATTAAAAGGTATCCTTGGGTGGAATTAAATAAGGTTGAGCTCACGGTGCCTGTGTTGTCCATTAGATATATATTTAGAGATTGAATTGTTGGTTAGACATTGTATAAATTTACCTGATAGACAATGGCGGACCTGGCCAAATTTCGATCTGCTGCTGTTCAGACTGCAAAAGAGTTAGGATTAGATGGGCAAGTTATGGTTGCCTATGTCACTACGGAATGTGACAAATTTATTGAACGCGAAGAAAGAAGGTTTGAAGCCGAAAGAAAGTTAGAGGCTGAAAGGGAAATTAAGAAGTTACAATTTGAGGCTGAGGCTGAGACTAAGAGGTTGCAGATTGAGGCTGAAGCTAAGAAATTGGAAGCAGAAGAAAGAAGATTGACTGCAGAAAGGGAAGAGAAGAAATTAGCTGCAGAAAGGGAAGAGAAGAAATTAGCTGCAGAAAGGGAAGAGAAGAAATTAGCTGCAGAAAGGGAAGCAGAAGAAAGAAGATTGACTGCAGAGAGGGAAGCAGAAAAGGAGGAGAAGAGATTACAAAGGGAACATGAGTTACGACTAAGGGAGTTTGAGT
This sequence comes from Oreohelix idahoensis, assembly GCA_024509875.1. Lineage (NCBI taxonomy): Eukaryota > Metazoa > Mollusca > Gastropoda > Stylommatophora > Oreohelicidae > Oreohelix > Oreohelix idahoensis. The sequence continues at coordinate 205,524 of JAMPIV010002857.1, forward strand.
TTCAAGGCCATGCTCCTGAAAATGGTGCCAGTCCCTTTGCCTCTGATGCCACTGCTAGCCAAGGAGCCTCAACCTCAGCTATGAATTTTCATTTAGATCATTTTGTTGAGAAAGACGATGATATAGAGAGCTACCTAAATAGGTATGAACTATTAGCTACCACGTATGGGTTAGAGAGAGAAAGGTGGAGCTTAAAGTTATCTCAGGGACTTCGTGGGGCAGCTTATGAAGTTTTTGCAAAAATGAGCAGAGGTGATCAGGAAAATTATGACATGCTAAAGCAGGCTCTTTTGTTAAGATATGAAAAGAATGCAGAATTTTATAGGAAAAAATTTAGGAATGCTAAACTACTGTCAGGTGAAACCTATCACCAGTTTTCTGCACGAATAGAGACATACTTGGAGAAATGGACTTCTCTGGAGAAAACCCAAGATCTTAAGAAAATGGTCCTTATAGAGCAATTAAGAGAGTCCATGGCTCCAGACCTGAGAAAGTTTCTCATGGAACAAGGTGCAGAGAGGCTGGGTGAGTTGCTAAATGTTGCTGAAAGGTATCAAGCAGCTCAAGCAGAGGTAACAGGTAATAAAAAGAAACAAGTGGATAACTTTAGGGCACCACAGAACTTTAATAAATTTGATCCTAGGGATCAAAACAAAGGTAAGCACCAGTTTGATAGGCCACGGTATGAAAATAAAAATAAATTCCCACAATTCGATGAAAGGAAATATGATGAAAGAAAATCTTTCAACCAAGGAAAAAGGTGGTGTAAGAATTGTCAGATGGACAATCATGACACTGACCGTTGCAGAAGGAAACCTGTGTATATGGCAACCCTTCAGGTCAGGTCGACCTCAAGACAGGAGGAGGATATTATGTTGGATACCACTCCAGAAGAGATGAGGAAGGCACAGGCTGGGGATAAAACACTCAAGCCTTGTTTCAGAAAATTGTCAACTTGTCATACAACTCCAGGCAAGGGAGATTTTTACATGAAAAACAAGTTGATGTATAGGAAGACTGGAGCTAGATCCAAAGGTCAGGGACAGCTGGTACTTCCTAAAAGATATAGGGCAGACTTAATAAGGAGCCTACATGTGAAACCAGATGGGGACCATGAGAAGATAGGTACCATCATTCAAAAGGTGGCTCACAATTATTATTGGCCCAAAGCAAGATGGGACATTGAGAATTTTGTAGAAAGGTGTAGCATAGCACATGAGGGAACACCCACAAGTGGGAACATGGATCAGGACCTGGACACGCCACGGGGCAAAATTAGGCCTGATAATAACAAGAAAAATAGATTTGATAAAGTGGACCAAATGGAATGGGAAGCCCCTTTTCACGGACAAGCTTCACTTAACTGTTTTACAATGGCCACTATGCAGAGAGTGCAAACAGATGTCTTACCCCAGGATAAGCCGAAAATCCCTCAATCGGACTTAGACAAACTGGAGGAAGGAGATGGAGAGAGGAAATCTCTCATCAAGAATTTTAAGTGGGGAGACAACCCCAAGAGAAAAATTGGTAGCGGTCGTTTTGTGCATGAAAATTCTGGGAGGAAAAATCATCACTATAGAGCTTCGAGTGGAAGAGACCATACCGGTGCATGGACAAATAGGTCCACAAAATTAAAGGTCCATATGTAGCTTTGTTAAGAACGTGGACTGATGAAAAGGCAGAGGAAAACATTACATCTTCATACCAATATGTGAATGAGCTGACCACTCGTTTAAAAACTGGCTGGAAACTTGCCAATGAAAATTTGAAACAAGCCAGGAAGAAACATGCTGCCTATTATAACAGGAAGGCGAAAGACAGAAATTTGGCTGTGGGAGAGAAGGTACTGCTTCTTCTCCCCGGGAGTCAGAATAAGTTACAAATTGGATGGCAGGGTCCATATACAGTTTTAGAGAAGGTATCTAGAACAAATTATAAGATAGATAAGAAGGGGAAAGAAAAAATCTATCATGTGAATCTCCTGAAGAAATATTTGGAAAGAGAACATCAGGAAGAGACACACTTGTTGACCTTGTCCATCGCCATGGAGATGAAAAAGGAAGCACTTTCATCATTTGAATATCCATTACACCCCTGTGAGACAGCAGCACAGGTGAAAATCAGTACACATTTAACGAAAACTCAGAAAGAGAGAGTGCAACAGGTTCTAAATAATTATGCAGAGGTGTTAACAGACCGACCAGGGCATACAAACCCATTGGAATATGATATGAAACTGATAGACCCCACACCTTTCTGTATGAAACCATATTCGATTCCGTTTGCTAAGGAGAAAGCTTTGAAGGAAGAGATAGACTATCTGTTGAAGGAAGGAATTATTTCGCACAGTGAATCTTCGTATAGTTCCGGTGTTGTACTCTTAAGGAAGCCCTCTGGAGAACATAGACTCTGTATAGATTACAGGAGACTGAATGCTATTACAGAAGGACAGGTGGATCCATTGCCGGATACAAATCAGCTGTTTGCCAGACTAAATAAAGCTAAATATTTCTCAAAAGTGGATCTGAGTAAAGGATACTATCAGATTCCAGTAAAGCCTGAGGTTAGACCATACCTAGCTTTTAGTACCTCAGAAGGACACTATGAGTTTAATAGATTGCCATTTGGATTAAAGAATGCGCCTAGTGTCTTCTCTAGAATGATGAAAAAATTGTTGGATGTAAACATTTCGGAGGAACGTAATGAATCCCTGAGTTGCCTCTTTGATTGAGGATATTCCGAATGTTTCATACAGGATAATAAGAAGATTATGGGACCCACTACGAAAACTCTGCTATCACCAGGTATATGTTATCTCCTCATAACGTACATTTTGAGGGAAATATAATGTTCTCTGGACATGTCATTGCGCAGACTCAGAGAAGAGAAATGGTGAATACGGGTTGCGAAGCAGCATTAAGACAAGCACTCACACTTGCGGCTGTTCAGTAACATAACCGAAATATATTATTGGTTGTAGAAGTCTGAGGCAGATTTCAGGAGTAGTGCCAACTCTGAATGGACCCAACTACATAAAACCATGATAGCACCACAGCAGAGTAAAGTCAAGTTGACTTACATTTATCTATGTGTATATAGAATAAAGGACTGACATGGGATGTCTGTTTTAAGAGGGAAATTGTCGTGAAATATTCTAATCCACATATATAAATTAAAAGGTAAATGCAAAGCCTAACAAATAAATTTAATAAAAGGAAGAAGAATGGTAAAGAACAGTGCTGTCACAATGACTGTACTCGAAATCCCCCTTGTTTTCTACTTCGTCAGCAAATTGTAACGCTTTCACGTTGATAGTAAAAGCCTACTGTATTATTACCCGCTTTCTTCAATGAAACGTGTGCTGTATTTCTTGGAAAAACATTGAGATACGCAAGCTGAACAATGACCTAATTTTAATATTTCATTCATTCCATTTTATACACGGCGTAACTAAAGACAGATGGACTAAAGGATAGAGAGAAGGGAGAGGCATAAAGCCGAACACGTGCAACACTAAACACGCGTCGCGCGATACACAATTGCTGCCATCACGCGTGTAAGGCCACATGCACTAACTTTATTTCAAATCGACAGTGATAAAATTCACTACCCTTCCCAGCGTTAGGTTTTAAAAAAAACCTGGAAAACGCTTATTAGAAAAGATGACATTAGATGGGTTTACGTTTGAAAACATTACAGTACCCAGACAGCACATCTTCGAAACAGGAGGTAGAAGAAATTGCATATTTTGAACGCAGCCACTTAGCTCATTTAAATATATATATTTGGGTTCCTTAGGGTTTGCTGACAAAGAATATGTAAAACGTTACGCAAATAGTCTAGGAATTAACAAGTTATAGCCAAAATAAAATGATGGTGCTGTCAGACAACACCCAAAATCAGAATCGCTCAGTGGTAGATTTTTTAAACCACCATTGTACGGGAAATGGGCCATAAGTTACATTTGAACTGATTGGCTGGAATGATATGTAAGGCTAAACACGATTAGTCGGACTATAAATGCTATCCTTGGTTGTTAGGGGAGACGTAGGAAGGTAAAATTTTTTCAAACACTTGTCGAAACGTGGCTCCATTGGCCAGACTCGCTGATATAATCACTTAGGAGCGTTAGTTCGAGACCACTAGTTCAAATAAGCTTGATGAAGCAACAGTGCGTTGAAGCCAGCTCATATTTTTGCTAAATAAAAGCCTGGAACATAAGCAGATGGGAATTTGTGCCAGTATTTGTGCCAGAATTCATTTCTAGTCAACGTATCTGTGTTTATTTCCATGAATTGTGGGACCGTGGTCTTGACGTTATTGAGCAGCACCTGGTCAGAGCTTTGCTGAATCCAGAGTCGGACAGCATACTCCTTGGTCCATTTAGCTATCAGTGAGGTGTCTCCAGAGCCCAGGGGAGAAATCGAGCAGAGGAGTCTTTTCCTGCCGCCATCACGCAAGATAAGCTGATGTGGCCAGCTGAGCTCAACATTATGTACCCCCATCTTAAAATGACAGTGTAAAATACAATTAAGAGGGGAATTTAAGTGTTTTAATATCAGGAACTGAGAACATCTCCAATACTAGTTCCAATAAAGACAAACTATTGAAGTCATGATGACAAATACCAACAGAGCTTGAACAAAACAAAACCAGTATTACCTCATATTACTACTACACAACTGACACACATAGGATACTATTAAAAATATATGTCACTACAAGATTCATATTGAGAAATTCTGTACATATAACTTGTAATTAAAAGTGATTGTGATTCCTGGTTCCCTTTGTATTTGAATCAGGACACATATACATTCATGACAGCAATGAATACATATTGTTATTTGAAAAGTTATCAGTGACTCCTTTAAGATATCCTTGTAGAGTGTTTTATGTATGTGAGTGTCACAGTGTTGTCAAGTGTAGTGGAATAAATTAAATTGTTTATCTGTCTGTTGTTGTTTTGACTTACACTTCATCATACACATACCCTAGACATATAACGTAGTCATCACACTATTCCAGAATAATTCTGACTGAGGTATACATATGTGGCAGCAAGTAAGGTTATATATAATACACTACTCTTATTAGATATATATACCTTCACAGCTGATCTCAGTCAGTACACTAAGTCCCCTATAAATATTTATAACATCCCACTTCACCACAAATCACAAAATCACCCTCTTATCGCCCACACCTCTTCTATTTATACTATTTCTTCTTTTTTCCCGCCTTTATCCACACGACCCGTTCTTTTTTCACACGGTACAATTTCTGCACACGACTCTCTGTTTTCGACTTTTTGCACACGACTTTATGTTATTTCGACGTTTTTCATATGTGTTATCTTTTCCAACTCAACAATTGGATTAAAAAAAACCAGATCACACAAACATTCATTTCTCACTTTCCGCGCATAAAACCCATTCATTATTATCTGGGACTGACCTACGTTTGCCCTGTCAGAGCAGTAACTGCCAACTGAACTTTGAATGATACTGCGTTTTGTGTAAAAACGTGTTATTTCTTTTGAGGTCTGTCATTCTTATATGTAGCATATTATAGCACGTATAAATGCTTAGCGTGGAAGTAGTAGGGATAATGCTAGCGGGGAAGGCCAAGCGGTCACAAATGCACACCAAGCGAACATCCAAAGTAAAGCTTGCAAGTAAGATAGCAAAACAAGACTATCTATACAACGTTTAACAGAGTCGCATCAAAGAAACGGACAATGCAGGAAGGCTTACCACAGGGATCAACATTAAGTTGCACTTTTTTCCTAATTTACTTCAACGACCTGGCAGAATATCTAAAAATCCGCAATACCGTTTTTAGCAGATGACCTAGTGATATGGAAAAAAAGCAAATTGCCTCAGTAGCTACTAAAAGCTACTAAAGCTACTAAATTGCACCCTTGCAACTCTAACAGCCTATTGTAGCTTGTGGAAACTAATGATCAATACCACCAAAACAGTCTATTCCATCTTTACCCTCAGCAAAAAGGGAGCTAAACTTAACACTTGATAATACAAAGGTGATAACGGAAACCAAACCTTCCTACCTGAGATTACAGCTGGACACAAAAATGACATACAAAAAACATTAAGCCTCTGTAATAGATAAAGCCTTAAAAAGGCCAAATTTAATCAAATGACTTGCTATCACAACTTGGGGTGCAGACAAGAATACCTTTCGGTGCCTGTATCTGGGGTATGTACAGTCCATTCTTGATTACTCCCTTCCCCTACAAGCCACTGCTAGTCCCTCAGTCAGACTCACAGTGGATCGCATCCAAAATCAAGCGTTCAGGTTTGTTTGTGAGGTTTACAAACCACAGCAGCTAACGCATGAAATATCTGCTAAAGGCGAGCCTCTAGAGCTTAGGAGAGAGAAAGCGGTCAACAGCTGAAAGATTTCTACGAACAGAAGACAACAACCCTTGCAAAGAGCTTGCCAGAAACAGTCAACAGAAATAGAATTAAAAAGTGAGTTGGTAATTAATTAGTTACATTTCAGTCACTGGCTTTTTTTCTCTTCTCTCCATGCCATATTTGACACGTTGCTCCGTAGCTTTATATAAAAATGCATCCAGATACATTACCACAAGAGAATTAGTACCGCCACCAAAGGCATGCAGTAGAAAGCGCACAGCATAACTATTTCCCTACATATTTTAGCGGGTAAGTTGCTCGTTTCTAATAAAATCCCTAAGTTTGACACAATAACTCCCTTCCTTTTGTAAGCCGGTTATGCTGTCAGTAGATTATTATTAATCAAATCCATTTACTGAGTTACATTGTGGTATTTGATTTGACGAAAGTAGGAATATTTGCCACAACTTTCTAACACTAAGGCAGTCCGTAAGCGGCAACAAATTTGAAGTTGTGTTTGGGGATCACAAAATCATTATACATCACAAAAACACCACAACTTCGAGAGCACATGTAGTGCTATAGGTCGGGCGTCCTCATGAAGATAATTTCATGCTTTTCAATGACAGAAGAACAAGGAAAGAGAAAAAAGAACTATTGAGGGTACACAGTTCAAGTGTCACAATCTTTCTATAGTATTTTGTTGACATTTTTTACTGAACTATCCTTATATTTTCTTGACCGTTACATATTACATATTTATAGGCATAGCTAATGTATTTTGTACCCTTTTAGTATTTACACACAGTTTTTTGTTTTAGCGTTTAAAAATAGCATATAATACTTATTACATAAGTTCTTAAAATATGATAAACTAGGCTGGTTTCTCATATTACCTCGTGAATTTTCAGTGCCTAAAGAAGCCAGTGTCGCTGCTTTGATGTAGATCGGGAGCGGCCAATAACATTTTGAGTAAAACCACAAATGTGATTAATGTAATGATTCATTCCCCACATAAAAAGAGAAGAGGTTCTTAACTACTTTGATTAAATGTGGCAATCCGAAATTTCATTTAAATGACGTTATTCAAGCCTTATTCTTACTGAAAGAGTCAAACACAAATCAAGGAAGCTCAATGGTTGAAAAAAGAAAACAAAACACAGTGTAAAACCTTGCATTCTTTCTGTTGAATCTAACGGTCAAAATGTGGTTGAAAAACTAACTCAGCCACCAACATTTCAGCTCCGCGCCAAAATTCAAGTCCAACATTCTAAATCTGTATTTCGACTTTGGCAAAGTGATGAGAAAAACGTTGATTCACAGAGCCACGTCAAGCCAAATGTGAACCATGTCTTAGGAACGGCCAGTTTTAAAGTGGAAAATTTTTCATCTTTCAGACGATTTTCCCTAATTGCATTAAAAGAAGAAAAACACTTGAAAGGATTTCTGAGTGCACCTTCTGGCTTTGCAACATGAACGTGCCTGCTTCATACCCACGCTTGTCCAAGCACAGCAAAGTGATAAGTTCTTGTGTTGAATTCTCAATGTTGAGGTGAAATGAATCTTTGGATCTCTATTAACCAGGGATCTCTATTCTATATATATATATACTAGTCACAAAAAGTAGGGGATATTTTAAGATGGTATGTATTATTTTACAAAAGAGTGGATTTCGTATTTTAATGGTTGTACGGACATATCGAGCACGCTCTTCTCCACTCTCACGTGCAATATCATGTTGACCTTTTGACTCGTGATGAGTAAGCCAATCCAAGAACAGAGGTGGGGCCCATCCGTAAAGTTCACACATTATTCTTTTTCACAAAAATGCGTGTATCTCGGGTTTGATGAACACTACTCACCACGGACAGGTATAAAAAGACTCTGCAACAGATAAAATTTCTTTTCTTCGTCATGGAATGTTTGACAGAACAGCAGAGATGGATAGGCATAGGCATGTTGCAAACCGGAAGTCAGCAAGTGGATGCTGCTCAGAACCTCAATGTTTCACAGTCTGTTGTCAGCAGACTGTGGAACAGGTATCAAAATTTCTGCACAGTGGCTGATCTGCCTCGGACTGGCCGCCCAAGAGTCACTACATGCCGCCAAGATCAACTTCTTGTTACTCAGGGCCTCAGAACTCGGACTCTAAATGGTACTCAACTTCAGCAACACCTTCAACAGACCACTGGGATCCGGGTCTCAACTTAGACAGTACGAAACCGTTTGCACCAAGTGCAACTGGCCTCACGCAGACCGTTTGTAGCTTTGCCCATGTGACCACAACACAGGCGAGCAAGAATTGATTGCTGCCAACGTCATCATCGGTGGATCAATCAACAGTGGGCATCAGTGATGTTTTCTGATGAGTCTCGTTTCGTTTTGGATTTTCATGATCGTCGAATACGTGTCTGGCGACGGCGAGGTGAGCGTTACCAGCCTCCTGCAACTGTTGCACACAACCGTTAAGAGGTGGCAGTGTAATGGTGTGGGCAAGCATCTGTATGAATGACAGGACCGACCTTCACATATGCCAGGTCAATATCACAGGGCTCTACTACCGTGACAACATCATCGAGCTTATCGTTGTGCCATTTGCTCAACGGCACGGACCAGATTTCATCTTCCAGGATGACAATGCACGTCCTCACCGTGCTCGCGTCGTCCAAGATCACCTTCAGATGCAGCATATCCGAACGTTACCGTGGCCGCCGATGTCCCCCGACCTGTCTCCTATTGAGCATTTGTGGGACCTCCTGAATAGACGCGTCCAACAACGTCCAGCCGCTCCATAGACTCTTCAGCAGTTAGCCCAGGCCCTTTAGCAGGAGTGGCAGAGAATTCCTCAAGACAACATCAGAAGGCTTATTTGCAGTATGAGACGTCGTTGCAATGCATGTTTAGCGGCAAACGGGGGCCCTATACGTTTTTAGAAATATTGGAATATTTTTGTGAAAATGAAGTACCTACCCCGCCTTGGTTGCCAGTGCGACTAAAATCATGTGAGTAAAGCCATAACACTTCTTATACCGCAAATGTCTTGTTATGATGCTCATGTTTACTTGTACGAAGGAATAAATGAACTAATTTGAAATATATTGTCTTTGGATAACTTTTAAATTCAATATCCCCTACTTTTTGTGACAGGTATATAAATTAAAACCCCAATGCATTAAGTAAGTAAGTGTGCTTACCCAATTAAGGAGAAATTCCTAACACAATGCAACTGGTATACGATCTGGCGCAGATATTACTCTGCAAGGTAGACAATTCTCTAAAGACAATGGCAAGGAATGTTAGGGACACCCAGCATATATAGTCAAATTTAGTAGCAGAGGGCGGCCTGCATGGAGGCCGTAAGGAGGCAGCCCCTCCACCATGCAAAGGCACAACAGGCCAATCACCTGTTTGCTTTAAATCATGATTACGCGAACTACAAGAGAGAAAACCAGACTGATTCTAAAGGCGACGAACTGGAACGGACTACGGACTACGACTTATGGAACTTGGAACACAAGAAGTATAAATGGGAAAGAAGAGGGGCTGGTGGAAGAGATGAGGAAAGCAAAACTAGAAATCCTGGCTATAACGGAAAAAAAGAAAAAAAGACAAAGAGTCTCTACAGTGGTGTACCCACATCTGAAAGAGCTAAAGGGGGTGTGGGTTGCATTGTGGCCAAAATCCAAAAAGATAGTATCAAGGGATGGAACTTTGTCTCGGAGCGCATTATGGTTGTAAAACTAAAAGAAGGAGAAACCATAGTCAACCTGGTCATAGTGTATGGGCCAAATGAGGATGAGAGAGCTGAGGTCAAGGAGGAATTCTTCGAGCTGCTTCAAAGGACAGTGGATGACTGCCTAGATGATCATGCTCGGAGATTTCAATGCCAGAGTTGGAGTTATCGGAAGATATGGAGAAGATACTCTCAATGACAATGGAAAGCGACTCCTTAGATTCTGCAGTGAGTACAATCTGATCATTACAAACACAAAGTTCCTCCATAAGCGCATACATGCATACATTAGATGTGAACCAACAAAGAATGAGAAGTCAGTGATCGACTATGCCATTGTTAGGAGGAGCTCATTCAAATATGTCCGGGATGCTAGAGTCTGGAGGGGGCCAGAGATTGGAAGTGATCACTACCTGCTTACTATCAAAAGAACAACTGAAAGAATTGCTCAGCCTAGGAACTGCCCAACATCACGCAAGAAACCAAGTAAACGAACGGGAGAAATGAGCATTAAGACCTACAAGCTGAGAGAGCCAGAAATTAAGACCAGATATCAGGGGCTTATTGCTGCAGCGGTGAGCAACACAGAAGAACAACCTGATGACTTGGAAACCCTCTGGCTTAAATTCAAGGACATCATAAAGACAGCTGCTGAAGAAGCATGTGGTGAAGTCCGACTTGGGAAAAAGAGAAAGAGGACACCTTGGTGGACAGAGGAAGTTAAAGAGAAAATAAGAGAGAAGAAAATGGCATGGAAACAATACTTAGGAGCTAAAACACAGCAGGACAAATGGAGAAATATAGAGAATAAGTGACACTCAGAAGCAAAGAACAAGGTGCTAGCAGCAAAAATGAAGTCATTTGAAGAATTTGGAGAAAAGCTAGAAAAAGATGCGCAAGAAAACCAGAAATTGTTCTATAAGACCCTAAGGAACATGAGGAAGGAAAAACAGTGCCCTCTCAAATTTATAAAGGATAAGCAAGGTAAATTGCTTACTGCGCCGAAGGAAGTAATGGAAAGATGGAAAGAATATTTCTCAGAACTCCTGGATGGTGAGCAAGGTCAAGCATCAGAAATGATAACCACTAGCACAGAAGAGAAAACATATGGTGGTGAAGATGACATAAAGATGGAAGAACTGAAGGCAGCACTAGAGAAAATCAAGATGGGCAAAGCAGCAGGGCATGATGGTATAACACTAGAAATGGTTAAGTACATGGGAGCATAAGGCGACCTATTACTCTTAAGGGTCCTACATGCAGCGTGGTGCAACAAGACCTTACCAAAGGATTGGGAGATTGCCATCATAACACCGATTTTCAAAAAGGGTGACAATCGAAAATGTGGAAACCATAGAGGCATATCCCTTCTCAGTGTCCCTGGTAAAATCTACTCTAGAATCACAGAGCAGAGACTCCGACGCCTAGCTGAGCCACAATTGGATGAGGTCCAGTGCGGGTTCCGAGCAAACCGAAGTACTCAAGACCTAATTTTCACACTCAGACAGCTGATTGAAAAGGCCCTTGAGTATAAGAGTGAGATCCATCTTTGTTTCATAGATCTGGAAAAGGCGTTTGACAGGGTCCTCTGTAACAAACTTTGGGACTGTTTGGCAAGGAAGAACATTCCAGCACCTCTGATTCATGCTACACAGAGCTTCTAAAAGTCTTGCAGAAATTATGTGAGAACAGCAAACCATAAGTCAGAAGAGTTCAGGACCACCACTGGTGTAAGACAAGGTGATATCCTGTCACCTTATCTTTTTATACTCCTCATGGACGATGTCATCAAGGCACATAAGGAGAGAACAAGAAAGTATTCAGTAGGGTACTGGAAGATGAGACAGGTCTGTATTTCAGAGCTGGCTTTTGCTGATGATGTTGCTCTGATTGCTAAATCAGAGGCACATCTCCAATCCAACCTGCAAGTCTGGAAGGAAGAGCTGGAGAAGAGAGGGATGGTCATAAGCAGCTCTAAAACAAAATCCATGGTGATATCACGAGAAGAAAGAAGAGACCAGATTAAGCTGGGAGAACAGGTGCTGGAGCAGGTCGACCACTTTAAATACCTCGGAGCTATTATAGACCGAAAGGGAGGCATCAAGAAGAGTTGGCAACTCGAAAAGCAGCAGCTATGATACATTTTCAGTCCATAAATCGAGGATTCCTCAGCAAGAGAGAGGTTGGTAAGAAAACGAAGATGGCTGTATACCGCTCCACCTATGTCCCAGTCTTGACTGTCATGGGCAATGACTACAACCCACAAAAGCCAGATCCAAACCTCAGAAATGAGGTACCTGAGGACGGTGGTTGAAGTAACAAGAAGAGACATGATCCGCAACCAGACGATACGTCAATCCCTAAAACCCCACCCCCTGCAGACCCAAGTAGAGCAGCCCCAACTAAGATGGTTTGGCCATGTCTGCAAAATGGGAGAAGATGGGCTACCGTGATAAGCATGGGAAACAAAGAGCCAGGGATCCAGACCCCCAGGATGATCCAGAGTCTGCTGGGAGGACAACATTAGACAATCTTTAAAGGACCGAGGACTATAATGAAACCAGGCCAGGAGGAAGACAGCCGATAGGATAGTCTGGCGCTCTCTCTTCCAAACCTCAACACCTCACGGAAGAAGGGGAACGACTAAGTAAGTAGTAGCAGATGTTCAGGTGGGGGTTGTATGTGCATTGATGGCAGCGTAACAACGGCGGAAAAGCCTCGGGAATTGTCTCCCTGGCGTATCGTGATAATGGAATGCTGCTTAAGCTATAGCGACACTCTGGCGGTCATTCGAATGACGAGAGTTCGCTATTCTAGATGCTCTTGGATACATGAAAGGCAAAGGACGCTTTCCTAAGTGTCCGGTTTCTCTCTGAATCAAAGAGTCATAGACCTCTTCCTCTACTCGCAAGAAAGGAGAACAGAAAATAACCTTTATCTGGGTGCCGATGCACACGTGGAAAGGTTGGAATTTAGCCTGTCCAACGAAGGAGTGACATGACTAACGCCAGAAATAGAGCGTGTAGGAGCAGGAGTGGGTAAGAGATAGTACCTCTCGGTGAGAGGCAGCCACATCCCTTTTGGGATGGCCTGGATCCTATTTGGTTCCCCCACTTCTGCCCAGCTCACGTATGGCTCCCAGAGTCTGCTTGTGTACGGCAGCGCAACCCCCCGGGCAACGGCTTTGGCTAGCCGGCTAAACTACGCTGAGCAAAGTGAAGAAGGGAGTCCCCCCTAATTAGTACACACAGCTGCTGGCGGAAAAGATGGATGATCAATTTATTCGACAACGACGTTGAAGGCAGGAGCTGGCTCGGTCTGGTATCGGGCTTCAGGGCGCACCAGGGACCAAAGTTGGTAAGCGGCCAGAACCGTTCAGAAAGCAATGGCAAACTACTGAATGAATATTGCCAAGAAATCATGACAGCCAAGAATGATGAATCTCGAAACACAAATATCTGATGGTGTGGCCCTCAGGCCAGGCAGATCGACTATGCGAACTGGGGAAGAGAACGATGCCAGAGCAAGTACAAGTAATGGTGATGACGGCCAAAAACCTGACTGTGTTACTGCGGAAAGCCCTGACATCGGACTAAAGAAAAAATTAAGTATAGGCACGTGGAATGTAAGAAGCCTACATAAGGGAAAACGTTGTATGGTTAGTAAAGAAATTGAAAGAACCAAAACAGACATACTGGGCATTTCTGAACATAGATGGGCCAGACAAGGTCATTTTATAACTCAAACAGGAGAGACCTTCATATACCCAGGGAAGGAAAAGGGCGGTCAGAGCGGAGTTGGTTTCCTCCTGACAAAGAAAGCATCTATAGCACTACTTGGATACAATCCAATTAGTGATCGACTTCTCATGATTAGACTCAAGAGAAAGAAAAGGAACATCACAATTTTACAAGTTTATGCACCCACATCTGCAGCAGATGATGATGAAATGGAGGAACTTTACAACAGTTTACAAGAGACTTTAGGGAAAGTGGAAAAAAGGGATATCATGATAATCATGGGCGACTTTAACGCGAAAGTTGGCATCGAAAGAACAGAGGAAGAGAAAAAGGTGCGAGGTCCATTCGGAATAGGACATAGAAACGAAAGAGGAGAAAAACTAATCGAATTCTGCTTAGAAAACAACCTCTCCATTACAAATACCCTATTTAGACAACATCCCAGAAGGCTCTATTCATGGACCTCACCAGATGGCAACAGCAGGAATCAAATAGATTACATCTTAATACAACAAACATGGAGGTCAGGTATATCCTCTACAAAGACACTCCCAGGAGCAGATTGTGATTCAGATCATGAGCTACTAATTGCAGATTTTAAGTTAACAGTGAAAAAAGAGACAAAAGGTGCTCGACCTCTCCGTCTTGATGTAAGCGCCATACCACCTGAATATAACATAGAAGTACAAAACAAATTCGAAGCACTGATAGCTGTACAAGAGGATATGACACCAGATGAGCTAGCCACATAAGCGAGAGATATTCTCATCACATCAGCAGAAAACATGATACCTAGAAAAGTGCATAAGAAGCAGATATACATCACGGAGGAAACATTGAGGCTCATGGAAGAAAGAAGAAAATTGAAGCAAACAGGAGTAGAACGGAACAGTGACAAATACAAAAACTGCACAAGAAACATCAGGAGAGAGATTAGGAAAGACAAGAAACAGTACATAATGAACACCTGCAATAGAATAGAAGAGCTGCAATTTCAGGGAAAGGATAGGGATATGTTCAAGGAAATCAGAACGCTAACAGGTGATTTTAGACCATCATTATATGTAATCAATGATAAAAATGGTAACATATTAACAGAAAGTAAGGATATATTGGAAAGATGGAAGGAGTACTGTTGAGAAATGTATGAAGATAGTACAAAGACCCCAGACATGACGATTGAAAGTGAAGAGAGAGAGCCAGAACCTATATTAGATGAAGTACGTGCAGCAATCAAAAGGGAAATCACCAGGATGCGATGATATACCAACTGAACTAATCCAAGCAGGAGGAGAGGCTAGTGTCCTCGTTTATCATGCACTATGTGTGAAGATCTGGAACAGTGCAATCTGGCCCAAAGCATGGACAAGATCTGTGTATATCCCTCTCCCAAAGAAAGGCAATCTAAAACTGTGTACCAGCTATCGTACTATTGCTTTAATAAGTCATGCCAGCAAAATCCTCTTGCAGATTATCATGAAGAGGATAGAAAGACAGTTTGAACATGAAATACATGAAGTACAGGCGGGTTTTAGACAAGGCAGAGGTACGAGAGATCACATCTTTAATGTGAGAAACATCCTCGAGAAATGCAGAGAATACAATGTAGATCTTCATGCCTGTTTTGTAGATTACACCAAGGCCTTCGATTGCGTACAACATCAGAAAATTGTCTGAACACACACAAAAAAAAAAACAAAGATTATGTCCACAGACAAAACAAGATGCCAACCAAAAATTACCATCAATGATGAGGAAATTGAAAATGTTACAAATTTTGAATATCTTGGCTCCATAATTATCAACAATGGAGACTGCTCAAAAGAGGTCAGAAGGGGACTGGCCATAGCAATGCAGATTAAATAAAATGAAGAACCTATGGCATAACACCAGCAAATTAATAAAAGTAAAACTTCTGAGAACGTGCCTCTTTCCGGTAGCAACATATGGATGGGAATCATGGACCATTACTTAAACATTAAAGAAAAAAATCGAATCTTTCGAAGCAATGTGTTACAGAAAAATTCTCAGAATATCGGGGACCAAGAAGAAGAAAGATATATACATCCTACACGACCTGAACATCGAGGAAAACTGGCTCATAAACAATATCATGTCCCGAAAACTGAAATATTTTGGCCACATTAAACGCCATAGTGGCTTAGAGAGGGCAGTGATGGAGGGTATGGTACCTGGAAGGCGAGGCAGGGGCCGACCAAGACGACGGTGGACACAGGACACTGAAGACACCTTGAACATGACATTGGAGGAGGCAGGAGGGCTGGCTAGAGATCGAGAGTCTTTCAGGCGGGCTGTGATGAGAGCGACGTTCTGCAAAGGACATGCTACATGATGATGATGAGGAGCTATTACAAAGAAAAATGGAGGAGACAAAAATAGAGAATAGGACAGAGGCGGATCACTCAGCTAAAAGTGACAGCTTTTCACATTCAATTTACTCAAATGAGAGAGCGAAAATTAATTACTGAAACATTCTAATAGTTAACATTTAGCCTAGTGTTTAAAGACTTTCCTTCATCATTATTTTAAATAATGTTTAAATTATTTTGAAAAGACATATTATTATGACATTTCTTAACTTTTAAAATCTCACCATTAATTGTGTCTGTTACACTGTTACAATATTAGTTAAAGTGCAACTCTTAACATGTAAATGTTAGTACATGTCATTGCATATATATATATATATATATATATATATATATATATATATATATATATATATATATATATATATATATATATATATATATATATATATATATATATATATATATATATATATATATATATATATATATATATATATGAAATTACTTTTTGTACAATATAGAAAATCCACAGCGACAAAAGACATAGAGAAACATTACCAACGTAACACCTGAGCCCATGCATACACAGATGGATCAGCAACAAATGCAACAGATAATGGAGGTGGAGGTGTCTTTCTGACCTTAAGTGCTGGTGCACACAAAAAGCTGTCATTGGCAACAGGACAATTCTCAAGTAAATACAGAGCAGAGGCAGATGCCTTGAAAACTGCAGCAGATGTTATAATGACAGAGGACAGCACAGAGAGACAAGTTGCATTCTTTACCGATGCACTGTCAGTAATTGCAACGTTGAAAAGCCAAAATAATGCAGACCTGGATGACCTAAGAATAATGCTCCACAAACTATGTCAACGATTCAAAAGAGTTGTGATCCAATGGATCCCATTTCATTGTAATATCCCCGGTAATGAAGAGGCTGACAGATTTACAAAACAAGGCGGAAAGCTAAATCACCCTGATGCAAGCATAACTTTCGAGGAGACAAAGAGTATGATCAGAATCAGAAACAAATGGGATGCAGAGCATCCAGATCACACAAAATGATACATACTACCAGCTCTACAGAGTAGAACAAGTGGTAATCTTGTGGTAATCACCGGCCATAACAGATTGGGATACCACATATTCAACAAGCTAAAGATAGGAACTACCGATGAATGTAAATGTGGCACTGATAAAATGACTGCTGAACATCTGCTTCAAAGTTGCCCAACATATGCGGAACAGAGAAAGCGCATATGGCCGACACCAGTACCATTAGTGGAAAAGCTCTACGGAGATGCAAATAGCCTCAAACTGACTACTGCTTTCTTTGAAAACATACAAGTAAACTTCTGAGTGTACGAAGAAGAAGAAGTACAATATGTCACTTCCTTCATTCGGTTCATATGATAGAAAACTCTATACAGAGAGATACAACAGGAGGCAATCTGATCATCAGAAGTAGTCCCCCCGTCGAACAAGTGTTTCGGTCCTGTTTACTCCTTTACACTGTAAGGGGGACGGGCCCACCTGGGTCATGACTCCCAAGTGTCTCCGCCTCCTGTATGTAGAAAACGAACCCACTCCACCTTGGTTGCAGCTTTAAAATCCAGAATTCTGCCAGCCGGAGGCAATTGTGAAAGTAACCCTTATGTTGAAAACAAATTATTGTGACACAGCACACCACGACTAGGGACAGACACTGACCCACCTGCGCAAAGCCAACGAGGCTTGAAGCCACTGCACGCTAGCAACTGAAATGTACTTGCGCCCGACACCTCATAATATATATTCGCCGCGTGTTGCCTGTAAGCCACCGTCCCTTCACCAATACAACGAAAAACTCAATGTATTGCGGACTTAGAAAATTTTCCACTTTCCGGATGTTTCTTGTAACGCAGGTGGGGAGTTCATAATTAAGCTTTATGTCTTATGACAATGTATTCTGACAATTACAAAATATTTTATTCTGGAGGAAATAAACATGAAAGAGGAGTAGGCATAATATTAGATGCAGAAAGGGCAAAACAGTAAACGGATTTTGGGCAATATCAGATCGAGTCCTGTTAGTTAAACTGAGTGGCAGACCAAATGATATCAATTTTATACAAATATATGCCCCAACAGCAGATAGTACAGAAGAGGAAATAGACACATTTAACAATGAACTTTATATGGCAATAAGTCAGTGTAAATTTCTTAAAACAACTGTTACACTTGGAGACTTCAATGCAAAGGTTGGAAATGAAAAAGTAGATGATGTGACTGGTGGGGGAAAGAAATGAGAGAGCTGACAGACTGATAGAGTGGACAAGAACGCATGATATGATAGTGGAAATACCTGGTTTAAGCAGCATCCTTAGACGCCTTTGGACGTGAAAAAATCCAGGGAACAATGTTCATAATCAGATTGACTACATACTAATATGCAGGTGATTGAGAAACAGTTTAAAATCTGTGAAAACTAGGACGGAAGCAGACTGCAACAGTGATCATGTACCAGTAATAGGAAAACTTAGAATAAAATTGAAGAAAGTAAATCGAGCTTCAAACAACAAGTTAAACTTAGCGTTACTTAATTCAAATAAGGAAATGAGTGAGAGATACAACATTACAATACAGAATAGGTACAACGCAATAGAAAAAATACAGAGTATACATGAACTGCTAAAGGAATCAATATATCAAACATCATAAGAAATCGTACCAGAAGTAAAGAGAACTGCAAAGTGGATGACAGATGTAATTTTAAAACTGATGGATGCAAGAAGGAAGAAGAAGCAAGACAACGAAGAATATGACAGACTAAATAAGGAAATATTTGTCACGGAATGCCTCCCCTGCTTTGAAGTAGCGGTCCAACAGTGGCCAAAACTCAAGAGTATCTAAATGGGTCGTCAAAGGTGTCTACCTTCGTACAAGATTACTCTTGGCAGAGATGTAGATAGAAGAGTAATGACGCTTCTACCTTAAGGGAGTTTTCACAAGATATTTTCAGAAGTCAAGAACAATGTTGCATTGGGTTTGTCGTAGATTTTTGATAGGGGAATTAAGACGTGGGTTGGTCCCTTCTGAATAGATTAGAATACGTGATAGCCACAGTGAGAGATAATAATAGAAATAGATTTCCACGAGTGAGATGATAGAAATTAATAGAGGTTGTCCCTGAAATCGAGATTTTTTTCTCTCTTTCAGCCTATCTTCTACAACAGATCTAGAGGAGTCAGACAGTCCAAAAAATATATATTGAATCTATGTATATATATATATATATATATATATATATACCACTCACGTGCACACACACAAGTGACGACAGTTAGACGCACAGACGTGGAAAAACTATAACAATGAATATATATATATATTTTGGAACGAGCTGACCGACACGCTGATTAAGTTTAAGTGAATTTTAATTATCATAGTAAAATTCCATCACAACACATAAAAATTACATCAAGCATATACAAATAGTCATAAAGTCAATGAATTGCTACAAGAATGATAGACCCATTGGTACGATCTTTTCCCTCGATGTATAGCCCACAGTCCTGTTAGAAGAAAGGTGATAGCCCCAAAGAGTCACGGATACATATGCTATAGTCTAAGATTTCCCTTTAAAGGTATGAACAGACTTTGATACTCTGATCTATCCTAAGGAAAATATTGTTAGCAACAAAAACTTGCATAAAGAAATTTAAGACAGCAATCTGGGTGCCAAAAATACAACAATAAAAGAATTACTCAGTCCTGCATTTACTCTATTCAGTCAGCCGTGATCACTAGATTGCATTCGTACTTACAGCTTTGGTAGCAACTTCTGGAAAACAATTTTAGAACATGCACATACAGAATCTCCAGGGTTAGTCTTGGCCAAGGAAACCCCAGTCCCGCAAAGTCAGGTTGAGTTAACTACTTCAGGGAACGTTTCCTTGGTTATTCTTACTTTTGGATGTCTGTTTTGGTCACATTAAAATTGTCCAGGCACGAACGTTAACAGCGAGCAAAGTGTCAATAGCTTAGATTTCTAGTAACTAGGAATGTCAGGTCGGTGCCTTCTCGCAGTATAGGACTTTATTTGGTCACACCACAACTAGTCAGAACTCCGTCGGAATGTTACTGATAGTAATATTTTACTTGCCACAAAGGCTTAAAATGTAGTTGAGGTTTTTCTCAAGAAGAATTAAATCTGGCGCGATAGGCCCGTTACTTCATTTAATCTTAAAGTTCATGTAATGGGTACTCTTTCGTTCTGGATGCCAGCGCAATGCCAGACAGGTTTTACTTTATACACCCAAGTCTTTGAGAAAAAAATGTTTTTGTTCTTCACAGATATTTCTCAGTACTAAAACGCTGGTAGAGTTGGGCTACCCCAGTTTCACTGAATAAAGAGAAAACAACATGTAAAATACTTATACATACTATTCCTCGGTTATAACTTACA
This sequence comes from Oreohelix idahoensis, assembly GCA_024509875.1. NCBI lineage: Eukaryota > Metazoa > Mollusca > Gastropoda > Stylommatophora > Oreohelicidae > Oreohelix > Oreohelix idahoensis. The sequence goes on from JAMPIV010002857.1 coordinate 226,157, forward strand.
TTATAAACTGCAAGCATAGAGCTTGTCTTATCGTTTAAATCTCCCGTGAAATAATTTATACTTCATAAAATCAGTCATCATGAATTAGAAGTACATACGTATTTCGTCAATACTCAATGATGAATCAGTGCAGTTATAAGTTAGTTTAAAATATTCTCGACTGATTACTAGCAATTTAATAAAATTTATTTATAGCTGCATGAGTTTAAGCTAGAAATTATAATTATTTTGCTATCCCCTGAAACACGTCAACTAGAGAATATAACATACTTACAATTAAATTACTTCTGCACAAAAATCTAACTAGTAAAATGAAATAAGCGGTCCTCCCTGAATCAGTCAATACTACTATATATATATATATATATATATATATATATATATATATATATATATATATATATATATATATATATATATATATATATATATATATATATATATATATATATATATATATATATATATATATATATATATAATATTTACCTCCAGACAGAACTACAGGCGATGGCACAAACTAGAATTTATTCACTCATATAGTTAGTCTAGAAGCTCGGCAAAATGTCGAGTCAAACTAAGAACTTCGCTATGCAAGCTTATTTCCTTAGCACGAGCAACCTGTCTACTGCAAAATTTAGGAGAACTGAATGACTAGTCTAAGCTACTCGTGTAGATATATGTAAACGGACAAAGGATCCCACGCTATTACGAAAACCCAAAATAGCGCCTGTCTCTCTCTCCCCCTCTCTCTCTTAACACTTCACATTAACTTAGACGCTGGCCATAACTGCCAAAACGCGTCTTCACACCTACTACGACATGTCTCATTTCTAAGCCATGCAGATTTGCGCCTCCCACACCTCACGCCGAGAAACTAGCCGAAGAAAAGACTCGTGTCAGATGAAAATGTAGACAAATGTCTGCTCTCTATGTCTGACGGGACGAATTCTCACACTATTTCGTTCACATCTAGGTACTGACATATTACGCAATACAATGCGTTCTAGTATGAGAAAAGAAACGGCAATAGTCAGAATGGGAAAGTAATATTTAGTCGCAAACGAACGAATGCAAAAAACAGGAAAAGGATAAAAGAGCGATAATAAAGTAGAGGACACGGGTAGAAAAGAAAAGAAAATAGAAAATTTATTGATCATAAATCTCTATGCGACAGGGTTGAACAATTGTTAACTTATATCTGATCCGTTGCCTTTTGTGAAGGATTAAGCACTGCTTTTTAGCCCGTTCAAGCCCCCAGGTGAGTTAAATCAGTGAATCCTCTTATAATGGTATAGCTCTGTTTAGAGGTAAATATATGTCTAAATGTATACATATATTAAATATTCTGGCTCATACGTTTGCTTTCATACATATTATAACTGAATCAACTATGTTTGTTTAGTTTTAAAATAATATGTAACAGATTTAATAGTGAATTAGTCTTTAACAGGTTAAAATAAATATGGAAAGATTGGTGAAATTTTAGATGAAAGCGTCTTAATAGAGAGTTAATAGAGGAGTTATAAAAGTCTGTTTTGCTGATGCCTTTTTTACAAGAACTTAACTCTAGGTGAGTCCTGTCGCCGTGGTTTCCGTCACTTCTTTTTGGTGATGAGTGCACTTCTCTACATACTTCGTCTAATGTAGGCGGTCAGTGTTGATCCTCTTCTTTCATATTAGCGGCGTAGGAGCTTCAGTACTTCAAACAGTCTGATAGCTTGTAACCACGAACTTTTTAGACAAAATAGAAAGAACAAATGCCTCTGCTAAGTAAACTGAGTTGGAAGCTTAACAGGCCCATCCTCTCGCTGTCCACCCACCTATGTTAATCTCTCAGAAGAATTACATTCTTGAGTACACAGCGTAGCTCAAGGAAGATGATTACAAATCACCAGTACTCATGGGTATTAAACTGGGAAAATTTGTCTGGACAGCGCGAATAATGTTTTGTGCCTGAACTAACATTAACAAGTTACATATATATCTCACAAAATGTTATGATACATTTGAGCACATGTGATGTAATCATCATCCATCACTGCTCCAGACGGAGTCTGGGGTCAGCTCTGCTGTCGGTTTTCCGCACGACTAGCCAGAAACAATCACCAGCGCTTGCTGCAGTGGTTCATGAATAAAGTATTTTCATATGTTGAGGTTGCCAGCCTCATTATTAACGACCCAGCAAGAAAAACATGTCAAATTCACATTTGTAAAATAAATGTTTTACTTACCCCAAAAATGTGGGAATCTACAATCTCCTCACACAGGTAAGAATAGACACGAGCAATTTAGGTTATATGCTCTCGAATCACTTGGCCTGGAAATTTTAGTAATTCCTCTTATGACGGGTGTTCTGCGAATCACTTGGACTGGGAAACTTTCTAACTCCTCTAATGACGAATGATCTGATTCCTAAGGTATCCATACTGCGTATTTAAAATACGAGTTTCCTTTTTTAAGTTTAAAGTTGCCCAACTACTTTCTATCTGTGACTTTTAAGTTTGGAATCCTTTGTCCAATCCTTCTCTTTCTTGCTTTTAGGAGTTGCTAGCTTGAAGTTGCGAAGCTGTCTAAGATCTGTGTCTCCGATTTCGCTATATTTTATCTCTCATTCTCAGTTCAAATCCTGGATGGTACTTCCACCGAATTTTCCAGTGAGATTCCTTGTTTATTCTGGCTTCTCAAATCATACCAATGGTAAGCTCTTTAGCACTGGGTTGGGGTGTTGTAATTCAAAATATCCCTCACGTGTTTAAAATATTACATTTTAAAATTCCATCGCGTGACCTCTTTCAAATAATGCGGTAATATTTCCGCCAACTTATACACAAATCTGGGAACTTATTTGATGTCCAGATGCTACCTTCAAATATTGTCTTCCTCAGACAGGTTATCTGTAATATTGATACCGAGGCGGGCTAAGCGGAAACGATTATCTCATTATCGCCTGTGTGTGTGAATCCCCAAGACTGATTTCTCAGCCGGACAATACGGTATTCTATTCATTCTCGTACGAGCCCATATTGTCTAACGAGGATCGTCTTCTATCAAATGTGGCCGGTGTAAAAGTCTGTTTACTGTCTGTTTAAGGCTGGAGATGTAGAGATGTAACATTCTATTCGCTCCAGATGTATAACTGCCCGTTTGTGTTCGTGTAGTGTAAAGATGGCAGAGTGGGTGTGTCACAATGATGCGGTGTAATCTAGGTCACCGGCATGAGGTGCCGCCAAGGTATAGTAGAGAAACTCATAGTATCAGCATTCATGTAAATACAGACGTGTAGTGCTTGTATAAGACAGTGGTTGATCGTGTAGGTGAGTGAATAGTAGTACTGACAACACGAAGGCCGTATAGGCTCTTGGACGACTTCACATAGTCTCACACAACCACAAGTAGAAGTCAGTGAGGTAGGGAATGCTGCTGACGTTTACAATATTTATTCATGACGTACGATAATATGATGATAGACGAAACAGTCAATAGTACTAGATCATGGACATTATATGTGTAGTTATGAAGGTTAACATCAGGCATCACAGATCCCGAACAGCTTAGACATGTAACAATGTCTTGACCAATAATTACTGTTCATGCAATAGCTCTGATCCCTGACTGAGACCCGTCAGGTAAGACCTAGCAAATATATTGCCTAGTACGGGCGATATCAGTTATTTAACAAAGTCAATGCTATTGTCCTACAACTAGCAAAAGACTTCATTCTGGCCTCACATGCCAGGTACTTCATTATGGTGAAGAAGATTGGCCGTAAACACGGACCAATATAATGACGACGAAATCAGGCCGCGTGTCGCGGGCCTCGATAATCAGGTGACTCTCAGTTTACATAAACTTCTGAGAATAAATATATTTCTACCAGACAATATTCCGCCTGCATTGCGGATCCATTAAGTTGATTCTTAGGCTTATATGTATAACAGGTCAACTCCGTATATGGTCCTATAAATAGACTTAAGACATGTCAACTATAAGACATTGCCTGAGACAGGACAACATAAGACAGGGGAAGATAATCACCAGTCAAACCTGTCACAGAAAGATAATAAACATTTATCTCTCTTTGATCACATTAAACCAAACATAAATTAGGTTGGTGTTTTTCTCACCGTCAAAAATGACAGCAACAGCCGGCGACTCAAAGAGATAAACGTATTACCGATGACCGGTGATAATGACTGGGTATTGTTATGATAATACGACAGTTTGCTTGGCAGAACAAAAATACGTCTGGGAGTGGTCACAGAAAAGAAGAATGTAAGGGCAATAAATATGCCCGATAATAGGACGATGAGTGAGAAAAATGAAGAAATGAAGAGATATTGCAGTGTCGTAATTTTATCTGAGAGTGTTCTGATGGATATTGGTCCCTTAAGAGTGTAGAATGATAGTGAAGGCTATGTGAGAATAAGGATTTAGGAAAGGGAGGTAGTAGATTCACAAGTGCTGGGAAGAGTAAGGACAGTCTCATGTACGACACTATTTATCTCTCAAAACTACTCCTACCACCCTTCTGAACAAACACTTGTTTGTCAGTTCCAGTCACTCAGGCGCACACACCGATTTGGTGATTCTGACGCTCAACGTACATGAATACAGACTACGATAACAAATATGAAGAATGTTGGATTTGGGCCAGCCGACACAAAATGCTAACAAAGTTTTAATACTTTTATTATCATAAAAAATCAAGTCACAAATAATTATCAATTTACATGAAGAAATCAAAGGTTACAGAATACAAAAATGACAAGGGGGGGAAAGGGAGGGGTTGAGGAGAAGTATCCAATACCACTTATCCCGCTTGTATTTACTAACAGAAAAGACCCGGTCCCAAAAACGAGAAACGGGGGGGGGGGGGGGGGGGATGATGATCAGAGATAGGCAATTTAACCCAATGGTAAATTTATTACTCTGAGGCAAGGGGTTACAGTGATAAGGGGGTAGAGGAAAAGCTAGGGTTCTCAAATGTTTCCCTTTATTCAACAAAACTTTACGGAAGGGGGGAATGAACACAGTTAAACAATCCCGCTAGGAGAAATCCGGTACAATGTATACAATACCCCTTAATACTAGGACGAACTAATTATAAGGGTTAAAAAAAATTTATAAATCTCCTGTCATTCAAGAACACGCTTGAGCTGGCCAGCGTACACAGTCACACACACAGACTTACCAAGTTGTGAATTCTGGCACTTTAGGAATTTTACAAGTGTAGCTAATACCATAGAACAATGGAAATTGTCTTTTTATTTCTTCTGTGTCAGGCCCCAGATTTAACGAGGTGGGCTGGTAGCTAATAGTCTCAAAAATCGCCAGACGGTGAAGCGTAAAGGCTACTGTTGGTTTGTTAGATAAAAGTTCCTAATGAATGGCACAGGCACTTGGCTAGGTGTGAGGTATGGTGCGGTTTCTAAGATTGGCACAGCTGGTAGAGATAACTTTTTTTGCCGTAATGTCACAAACTACAAAACACTGAGGTAAGTTCTTCAGGGGGTGGTAAAATCCAATGATTATGCTTGACAGACAGTGTCAGGGAAATCTATGTTCTTTCTCATCAATTGAGTAATAAGTAAAATGATTGCGACTGGCAACTGTTCTTCTTCCAGTTTGATAACTATAAAACGACTTTATGAATAGGGATTTTAAAACAGTCTTTGGGTTTGCTTTGTTTCTGTATACTTCAGATAGCTGAATCCCAACAGGATCGCCACAAAGATTAAATTTCAAATATGTTCATAAGTCACTGGAGTAATCGACTGAGTTGGCAGGGCTCAGTGTATAATTAATTAATTGCTGGGATGCAAGGTCGAAAGATCAATTCTGTATAGAAGATAAAACATGAAATGCAATAAAATCATATTAAGATCTAACGCGCGATACATTTACAGTTAGACTATTTCTGCATTCGCGTCTACAATTAATAAATCAAGAAAAAAACTCTCCGTGAAGTTAATAGTTAAAAGCACATCTATTTATACAGAACTAAACTGTATTAAAGTTATAATTCCCTCAATCGGCTGCACAGTTAATTTACGCGGCTGTTGTATTAGGAAATAAACTTATAGATGTAACATTTAGTTTGCACTAGAACTTTGAAAATGGGTTTATTTAATAAGTTTAAATTTACACCACAATCCAGTGAAATAAAAATGAAATAACTAGACCACTGATCACTCGAAGCTAAAGTATAAATTACCGTCTGCACAGAAAAAGAATTTCACTCCAATAGCCAACAATTTAGATGAAATCTAGCAGGAATTCAACTATATGCTAGTGAATCTTAGAATTATGTCAGTACGAATGATAAAGTTGCCCTTTTCAGATTCTGTATATATCTAACGGGAATGTAAGTTAAATGGGTCGTGTGAAAATTTCGCGCCTCTTCAGATCCCAGGGCAAGTCGAAGTTATTTAGCCGCCATGCTAACCGCGATGGCCCGACTGGCTTCCGATCTTCGTTCGTCTCAGGCTGCTCGCACGAGGATGTGAAATTTCTGCGAGACTAGCCTTGTTCGCGGTGAGTTTCCTGATTCCTCAGATCATATCCGCTACGCTGAGCGCTCCGTCTCTCCCGTTCCATAGTCTTTCGGGCAAGCCTGCCGGTTGCCACAGAGGTGCGAAATCTGCAAGAAGCTTTCTTCTGACCGCTCGTGTCCATCTTGCGAACGGTTCAGTGTTCGCACGGTGATGCTAAATTTCTGCTTCTCTGTTCTGTGGATCGTCTTTGACTACTTTGATCATAGCCGCTACTCTTCGTTGATGAAAAGTTACAACAATACTGATGTTCAGGGGTTCTAATGTTATGAAAAGCTAAAGTCCCTTTAATCATCCATCGAATCAGGGAAAATTCACTAGTCAAACTAGACGTACGTCACAATCGTAACCACTTTTAGACATGAAACCATTTTTCATGTTTCCTTCTTGACAATGGAGGTGACCTGATTGGTGACTTTAGGATGAGTTTTTTCTTCAGTTTGCTCTTCTTCCTCTGTAGACCAGTTTCTACTCAAGAAGTCAGCTCCGATATTCTGTTTTCCTGGAATATATTCCACTTTGAAGGAATAAACGCTCAATAATAAGGCCCAGCGCATAATCCTTGCGTTGAATTCCTTATTGGCACCAAGGAAAGCTAATGGAGCATGGTCCATTTGTACTGTGAAAGAAGTACCATACAGGAACTCATGATGGCGTCTGATGCCATGAATCAGAGCGAGACATTCTCTTTCAACGACACTGTAGTTGCGTTCAGCCTTGTTCAGTTTCCGATTGCCGTAAGCTACTGGGAATAGCATATTCGGGTCACTGTCCTCGCCTTGCAACAATGTTGACCCGATGCTCTGACCTGACGCGTCCACTCTCAGTACAAAAGGTTTCTTAAGGTCAGGTAACCTTAGAATGGGGTATGCCGACAACTGTCCTTTCAAAGTGCTGTATGCATGTTCGCACTTTTGATCCCACATGACCTTATCAGGACAACCTTTCTTGGTGAGGTCAGTCAGAGGTGCCATGAGTCCGTTGAAGTTCTGGATGTATTTCTGATAGTAGGCATATAGTGATAGAAATGACCTGATGTCTTTCTTTGTTCGGGGTCTGTTTGCTGCAACTATTTTCTCCACGTTTTTCTTAACAGGCCAACTACAGCCGTGAGAAATAGTATGCCCCAGGAAGTCAAGCTTTTCAAACCCTATGAGACATTTGCTAGGTCTGGCTGTGAGACCAGTTTCCTGTAGTCTCATGAGGAGCATAGCGACCGTAGCAATATGTTCTTCATAGGTTTCCGATGCAATTAAAATGTCATCCATGAAATTATGGATATAGTGACTTTGCAAAGGTTCTAACAGCTTTCTCATCATCCTGGTAAACACTCCTGGTGCGTTATGCAATCCGAACGGCATCACATTAAATGTGTAATGTCCTTCACTAGTGCTGAAAGATAGCAAAGGTTTAACTTCCTCCTTGACCTCTATTTGGTAATAACCTTTACTGAGGTCAATCTTGGAGAAAATTGTTGCCTTGCTGAGCTTGGTGAACAACTCTGAAACAGTTTGGAGTGGTTCGGGCTGGAATTCCGTTACAGCGTTTAGCAACCGGTAATCAATACACAGCCGAACTTCCTTATTGGGCTTCTGCAACAGCACTACACTCGAACTGTAAGGAGATGTAGACTCGCTGATAATTCCTGCCTGACGCAGCTTGTCTATTTCTCCGCGAAGTGCATTAGCTTTGGCGTACGGAATGGGGTACACTCTGGTTCGAACAGGGGTCGCGTTTGTTAATTTCATGTCAAATTCGATGAGATTTGTTCGACCAGGTACATCCGTTAAGACTGCACTGTACTGTTTTAGTAGAGCCCTGGTTTCTGTTTGTTTTTCTACTGAGAGATTGTCGCCGAACTTGACATCGTTAAAGGATTCTGTGGGTTGCAATGGATACTCCATGCAACCATCATCATCATCCTCGTCTTCCGTTGCTATGGCGACAGCCAGGAGGTGCTCGGAGGATGGCACCGGTCTTTCCAAATATTTCTTAAGCAGATTTATGTGGAAGACCTTCTCCTTTCCTTTAATGAAGATCTTGTAATTAGTACGTGAGATCTTTTTAAGGACGATAAACGGCCCTTGCCATCCGAAGCAAAGTTTATTGCTTCCGGTTGGAAGTAGCAACAAAACTTTCTCTCCTGGTTGTAGTTATCTCTCTTTCGCAGCTTTATTGTATCTTTTAGCATGTTTAGTGCGGGCTTTCGTAAGGTTGGTGTTAGCTAGATCCCATCCTAGCTTTAACCTTTCCTTGAGCTCAGATACATATTTGCTTGCAGAGACGACTGTCTCGTCAGCCTTTTGGTCTGTCAGGGACCGAATTAAGGCTTCTAGTGGCCCCTTAATATGTCTGCCAAATAAAAGTGTAGCCGGCGGGAATCCCGTAGATGCTTGGGGTATCTCTAGGAATGCGAATAAGGCAGCCGATATATATAGGTCCCAGTCTTCCGGTTTCTCCTGACCCAGCTTACGTAACATGGTTGTGAGGCTGCCATTAAAACGTTCCACGAGCCCATTTCCGGCCGGATGGTAGGGATTTGTGTGGATATGTTTGGCCCTCAAGATCTTACAGATCTCCTCCATTAACAGGCTACGGAATTGGGATCCATTGTCCGTCAAAACGTGTTGAGGGAATCTCAACCGTGTAAAGATTTGCACGAGGGCTTCTGCGACTTGCTTGGAATCTGTGCATGTTAGCGGTACAGCTTCGGCCCACATTGTGCAAGTGTCGACTAAGGCCAGGATGAACCTGTTCTTCCTTTTGGTCCTTTCCAGAGGTCCAATGATGTCGACAGCAACCCGTTCAAATGGAGTCCCTACAATTGGCATTTGACCCATGGGTACTGGGGGTGTCAAGTGCTTGGGTGCTACCCGTTGGCACTGGGCGCAGGATTTCACATACCTGATAATGTCAGAGTTCATTCCTGGCCACCAATAGTAGGTTTTTATTCGCTGAATAGTGGCGTTTTGTCCCATATGTCCGCTAAAGGGAAGAGAGTGCCCCATTTCTAAGATCTGGCTTCTGTACTGCGTCGGTACTAGGAGCTGGTTATTCCCCGTGTCCGGGTTGCCCGTTATACGATACAATAACGCCATCCTTAGAAAAGATGTCTCCGTTGTGTCTGGGGTCTTGAGCCATGGGCAGTTTTCTAAAGCAGAGCTCCAGAGTAGGGTCCTTTTGTTGCGCCTCCTTCAGTTCATTCGGCAACAAATTTGGCGCAGGCTCCCTCTCCTTCTTGGCTTGCCCTATTGTGGTTACCGCTGCCACAATCAGCTCCTTTGGTCTCCCAATAAACACATATCTACATCCCAGGATAACTGGGTAGATAGGATCATCCATAATGGCCGCTTTAATAACACCTCTGACAAAATCAGAGTGTACTTCTACCAGTGCGATAGGAAGCGTCCTGGGTGTATCACACTTGAAAACTCCACTACGTTTGACGGTTTCCTCTTTCTCTTAACCTGGTTTGACTAGGTGCCTAGCGACAATACAACTAAAGCTTAGTCCAGTGTAAAAAAGACAAGTAGTAGAGGTACCATTCAAAAGTACAGTTCCTCGCGTTGAGGGTCGGTCACCCTCAGGTTGAGAATCACTGACATTGACTCTACCTTTCGAGGCTGTATGCAAACATCCGGTCCAATATGTCGGACATTGTTTTTTCGAGCGTTAGATTCCATGAAGTAATTTGATGTTTTCGTTTATATAATTTGCACAGTTCGTGCCAACATCTTTATGTTTGAAGAAATTGACTCTTTCAACCTGAATATATAGATACCTTGTGTGTATTTGCTTCGAGCGAGGACTTTTATATTCTCAAATCATTTCAGCGATCCCATCAGCCATCTTGGCTATTTTTGTGCTGAATATGGTGACGTGAAATAAAAGTGATTAACGCAACTTCCGTCACTTAAAAACCAGCAAGATGTCGGAGGTAACAAACAGGGGACCAAATTGGCTTTCAGAAGGTAATTTACTTGATTTCTTACAACTCGCTTCAGTGTTATTATAGCTAATTATCAGGAACAATGGCACACGTGAGCTCGGTCACCACTATTCGTCCTAAAACCAAAAAACAAAAAAATTACACATTAAACGTGACAAGAGCGGTGAAGAAAAAGACCAAGATCACTAAAGATAACACCCTGTACACGCGTTTATTGGATATAACTTATAAAAACAACAAACAGTGTGCCATACTAAATTTCTCCACATTGCTTGAGTATGAGGCACTGAGAAGTTATTCAAAGATGTACTATGAATCGAATGCACTTATTGAATCAAGAACAGATGCTAGCGGTGCATACGTGGAAGATGTTATTTCCACTGAAGATGTTTTCCTCCATTTTTACAACACTTCTAACAAAATCATGATTCAGGGTTCAGAGACTGCGGTAAAAAATTGGATACAGAAAGATTTAAACAAATTATGGATAACTGCAACCACTGCTGGAGTCAGTCGACAGGCCATCTCACCCAACTTAGCTCTTCCCAACTTACCAGACAAATCTTCGCGATGTCAGACACCCGTTGACAAAAATGTAAAACTATATATGCCATGTATTAATGAATGCGACACTTTATCTCAAACTGAACTAAAAACACCAGTTACAGCAGAAACAGAATATGGAATCACAGAGGCGGATCACCATTCACTCACTGAATTTGTTGTTAGTGATCCAGTACCAACATCACCACAACCCTTACAAGTAGCATTTCATCATGATTTATTTACAAGTATTATGTCTGAGATAGATTCACTTAGAGCAGAGCTGAACAGCCTCAGACAGTCGTATGAGAAGCTTCAGGCAGAACATACGGTACTTAAAAGTAGCTATGAAAAAAGCCAGCAGTATACGGAAGAGCTTTGTACACCAGCAGAGAAAACGGACAAACTGTGTCAAAAACTGAACAACACTAGCAACGAAACCCAGCAAACCATTACGCAACTAAAACTCCATCACAGCCGAGAAAGTGTCCTGGATTCTCCGAAATTAATTACAGACTATGCAGATAATGTTTGTAGAATCCCTGTAACAATTTCAAATCGGCACTCTTCGCCAAGACGAATAACTCACAGCGTGCGCTATTATCAGAAATCCAGTAATCAGAGCACACAGGTAACAGAAGAACGGGCACGACCTATCACAGGCTCCAACACAAGGATTCAGAATAAAAGGAAGCACCTTATTTTCGGAGACCAGAATGTGAAGGAATTACAAAAATCTAAATTGTTAACAAACGATATGGACTTGGTCACTGTTCGCTTCAAGAACTGGGCATCCACTCAGGACTTGGTGTCACTCCTTAAACGTTTTCCGTCTGATCCCACTGTCACCAGAGTAACTACTCATATAGGTCTATCAGACTCGCTCAAAGGTATTGAAATGTCCCAAGATGATCTAAACCAAATCACATCAAATTTCCATTCGTTATTCCCTAATGCGAAAATCTACTTCTCGTCCATTATTCCTCCAGTCAGAGCCCATTACCGCAAATCCATTGATGTCAACAATTCTACACTTAAGAGGCACTGTGTCAAACACAACTATAAATTCATTGATCACTCCTCGTACTTCCTTGCGAAATCAGGAGCCCCTAAAAAACTTCTTTACAGCGGTGATATTGCCTTATCTACTGAAGGAATCAGCAAGCTGGCAACAAACATCAGGTACCCAGAACGCACCTTCAAAGGAGTCGGCCACACACCAGGATCTCAAAATCCAACCAGTAATCTATCAACAGTGAAAACCTGCTTCTCGGATAGTAATTATGACCTTGACTTTCCACCATTACTTACTACTTCTAACAACACCCACTCAACATCATCTCATAAGCAGGAACATCAAATCACACCTGTTCTTATAAATCGCGAAGTACAGGGAACAGCTTGTGATGTCTCCCTACAGCAACAACCACCTATGTTTTCTGCACTTACTCAACAGGAACAATGTGATAGACTCTATCCTCAAAAGTGTACAAACGAAGCAACTCATCAAACTCAATCTTCATGTCCTGATACACTCCAACCATCAATGTCACAGACACAAGAAGCCTACCCCCCGTCACCGCATTTGTACCATCTTCCTATGTATCAACATCTGTACCCAACCTTTCCTAATTTCCCACTACAACGAAGACTCTTGGACTATTTACCTTCTGCCGGGAGATCATACTGGTCAGCATACTCCGATCCCACAACAAGAACACATGAATATCCCGCAACCACATTCTACCCTATGCATCATCCTGCACGTCCTAATCTACCAAATTTATACTTTCAACAGCCCTGTTATCAATGAAATTTTAGTGATCATCAATTTCACAAAATATGGCTCCCACAGTCACAACGGAATACCCAAATCGTCAGGGACTCAGGTTGGGACATTTGAATGTTTGTCATCTCTATAATGTGAGTAAATTGGCTGAAATTACTTCCATACTCTATAATAACAATGCATACTTTCATATTTTTGGTGTAACAGAAACTAGACTTAATGAACACATTTCTAACCAAGAACTGCAAATTGCAAATTATCCAATGTTTCGTCGGGATCCATCAATTAGGTTTGAAACTGGTGTGGCTGCCTATGTGCACACAAGCATCAATGCTATAAGACGCGTTGATCTTGAATGTCCTGAAGTTGAATGCATGTGGCTGGAAGTCCGACTCCCACACACTACCTCTATATTAATTGGCTTTATATACCGCAATCCGGATGCCAAAATGGAATGGCTAGATCAGTTCTCGGACATGATGGACAAAGTCTGGATAACTTCTTTGGAACTATTAATAATGGGAGACTTCAATATTGATGCCTTGAAGCGAAACGTTAATTGGGATAATTTGTATACCCTGTACAACCTGAACCAGTTGATATCGCTACCAACCCGTGTCACAGACAAGTCATCAACCTGCATAGATCATCTGTATGTTACTAACACTGCTCACGTCATTGAAGTCTGCGTTCCCGTATGTGGTCTAAGCGATCACTATCCCATATGTTGCACCTGGACCAAAAAGGGAGTTCGAATTCCTAAACTCTGTCACCAGGTTGTACAGGCACGAATATTCAAGAATTTTGATAGCTCCAAGTTCTTGTCTGATCTCTTAGAGACACCTTTTGATAATGTCTATGGAGTATCTGACCCGACTGAAGCCCTAGAAATATGGATGTCAGCATTCACTTCAGTTCTTAACAAACATGCTCCTGTGCGTATGAAACGTGTCAAGTCAAGAATTATGCCTCCATGGATAACAATGGAATACCTGAAAACTAGGCAACAGCGAGACTTTCAAGAAGATTGGAGACCATGCAAGCTATAGAAAATATAGAAACTTAGCGCAGTACATTTTAAGGAAATCTAAAAGACAGCACCTCAGATCCATTATTGACGACGGCCGGTGCTCATCTAAAATCTGGAGCGCTATTAACCTTCTCACAAATGTACGCCGGCATAACCTCCGACAGCAAGCTACAAACATTAATGCTGATGAATTTTGCCAGTTCTTCTCGTCGATCGCACGAACATCCGGGATAAATCATCAGCAACTCAATTGTACTGCTCTTTCTGATTTCGTTCAATCGAGGTTAAACGAAGCCCACCTTCCTGAATTACCTTTACTGTCAATCTTGGAGGTCTCTATTTTAATTAAATCATTACCTCAGAAGAAATCGTGCGGTGAAGATGGAATATCTTCGAGGATACTTCAGATTGCAGAGCCTGTTGTATGCAACTCACTCACTTACATTTACAATCTGTGCCTCACAAAGAAAGTGTTTCCTCAACGACTGAAAACAGGCTTAGTGGTACCAGTACCTAAAAAAGGTGATAGTAATGTCGTCACAAACTACCGGCCGATTTCCCTACTATCAGTCATAACTAAACCTCTTGAACGACACATGTATAAACATATTTTTTCTTCACTGAACAGCTACAATCTTATACATGAAAACCAATCTGGATTTCGACCCAAACACTCTTGTCAATCCTTGTTGACTAAGATTACCGAAATCTGGCATTCTAATATCAACTGCGAAAAAATAAATGGAGTGTTATTAATCGACCTTTACAAAGCATTTGATACAATTGACCACTCGTTGCTAATACAAAAGCTTGCGGTGTACAAATTTCATCCACAAGTGATCACATTAATAAAATCATTCCTTGAAAACAGAACACAACGAGTCATATACAATAATGTGCTCTCTAAATCATACACCACTACAATGGGTGTCCCGCAGGGCTCGATACTAGGACCTTTACTCTTCAGCATCTTCATCAATGATCTGCCCTTGTCATTGCCACATGACGATTGTCTTATGTTTGCTGATCATACCACAGTAACAGTAGCTGGCACAGACATTAACACTGTTCAGTCTCTTTTACAGCATCACCTATACATTGTACAAGATTGGTGCACTACTAATAGTATGTTCATTAATAAAAACAAAACTCAATCTTTGATTATCTCAACCCGCCAAAAGATTCTGCACTGTCAACCAAATACGTTATCTTTATCTCTAGATGGAGAACGTATTAAGCAAGTTACGGACCACAGCCTGTTGGGTGTGGTCATCGACCAGTCTCTAAGCTGGAAGTTACATGTCTATTTCATCGCAAACAAGATCTCACAAAAATTGTTTCAACTCTCAAAAATCAAACATTTTTTATGTCCGCACTCTAGACTTATATTCTATTATGCACATATTCAAAGTCACCTTTCTTATTGCTCAAATATCTGGAGTCGCTGTGGCTTGTCATTTTTGAAACGCCTAGAATCCCTACACAAAAGGGCGCTACGACTTGTTTGCCTGAATGATAACATTCCCAGTGCTCAGCTATTTTCACAGCTGAATGTTCTTCCTCTTAAAAAAATTCTTCTTTTTCCAAGATCTCCTATTTGTGCATCAAATATTACACGGCAGAACGCCTTCATACTTGCAAAAGTTCTTTCGATATAAATACTGCTCATATTTTATACGTGGCGACCTACTTTTGGACCTTGCAAAACCTCGAACTGACCTCTTCCGAAGTTGTTTTAGTTATGCAGGTGGTTTAGCATGGAATTCTCTACCCAAGTCTGTCAAAACTGATAATTACACCACATTCAAAAGACATCTGCATTCACATGTCATGAAATCTTGTACACACATTTAACGACAATTCTGTTTCAGTTATTTCAACGTTTCCACGAGCATTTAACTATCATTGTAATATTTTTATTTTAAATTGAATTTTTTATATTAAGTAGCTCTATAGCTTCACCTCTCTCTCTCTCTCTCTCTCTCTCTCTCTCTCTCTCTCTCTCTCTCTCTCTCTCTCTCTCTCTCTCTCTCTATGTGCGTGAATGACTATGAGTAAATGTACTTGTCTGAGCTAAGTTTCTGATTGTGATGATATTATTAATTGATCCTGTCTGAAGTTGTTAATATTTTAATTTTTAACACACTGTAAATTGTATTGCAGGGCAGAAATGTAAAAAGGCAATTATGCCTATTTCTTTACCCTGATAAAATAAAGATTTCGTTCGTTCGTTCGTTCCTGGTGTAGGGGTCTTCCCTTTTCCTTGACCTCGGTGGCCGCGCTGCCACGTAGGCTTGGTGGGTTGATCAGATGTATTATTTGGAAAGGGGGGGGGGGGGGGGGGGGTAATCGGATTTTGTAGAATTTCGATTTTTCCTTGGGAGGTCTCTGGTTATTATTATCTCGTTGGTTATAATGTTGAGAAGGATTGGAAGAATAGAATGACTGCTCTAGATTTTGTTTTCAAGACGGCTCATCTGTGGGTTTACGTTTAGTGCTGGGAATTTCGGACATTGCATTGCTATAGCGTTCGGCCTTATTGAGGATGTCCTCAAGCCTGACTGCCCCCTGTTCAGCCAAAAATCTACGGGTGTCATTCGACAAAGTGGATTTTAACTGTTCAACAAGAACAATTTCTAGAAGTCCCTCATAGGAAAGAGGTAATTCAGATAAATCTATGCACTTTGTCAGATAACCCGTGAGACGTGAAGAGAACTGCGGAAAAGTTTCCGTGCTCTCTTTCCGGCTGTTTCTGAACATTTGAAGAACTTTTCGGGCGGTCATCTCAAACCGCTCTAGCAAGGCCTTCTTCAGCATGTCGTGATCATGTTGATTCGGTCCCAGCTTTGTGTATACGTCATAAGCATTGCCTTTCAGTGACATTGAGAATTTAAGTGTCCAGCGGGATTTCTCTAACCCATACAGATTGGCGAGCCTCTCGAATTTTCCTAGATAGCTGTCAATTTTTTCGTTAGGGCTAGGAAAAGATTCCAAAGCAAAAGACATCACCGTTAGTTGGGCAGATTGAGTGCTAGAGATATCCCTTGACTGAGACTGGGGCGAAGACGGCTCTCCGTTATTCGAAGTAGAAGCGCCCCGACTCTCTAAAGCATTAAGCGCCAGTTCGTGCTGTCTTTCCCTCTCTCTCTCTCTTTCCCTGCGAGCTTCTATTTCTGCCTCAATTTTCTTCTGTTCCAATAGGTGTTCTTCCGCTTCTTTCCTATCTGCCCTCTCCTGTGATTCTCTCCTCTCTGCTCTCGCTTTCTCTTCCTTCCTCTCAGCTTCTGCTCTTTCCTTCTCTTCCTTCCTCTCAGCTTCTGCTCTTTCCCTCTCTTCCTTCCTCTCAGCTTTGCTCTTTCCTTCTCTTCCTTCCTCTCAGCTTCTGCTCTCCGTTGCTCCGCGTCATATATTTCCAGTTCCTGGTTGACAAACGCGTTTGCAGCTTCTGCGTCTAATCCTGCCTCTTTCGCTTCCAGCCTCAAGATTGACCTCATCTTTATCCTCTCTGCCATTGTCAAAGAATAAGGTGTAGTATGACTAGAGAACTAGTAAGAAGAAACGAGAAGGGGAAAAAATTCGGAACCGCTACGAGTAAAACCAAAGTAAAAATTTACTTGAGTTACCTCCTACTATGTAATGTGCAAACATATCGCTGCTGTTTTCTGGCAATTAAGGCTCTAAACGCAAGCGACTAATGCCACTAAAATGGTAAGTTACACTGGAAAAAATTTACTTTTACTAAAAGTAGAGACAAATTTATGAAAAACAATTTAAAGGAAAAAAATATTTCCTGAAAATTTTAATTCTCCACTAACCGAACTCCGCCCTTCTGAAGTCAATTAAAGAGTAGAGACGATGTTAACTAGATTTTAAAAATCAGAACAACCCGTCTTTAGCTAAGCTCAACTCTCTAACTTCAAACGAACCTATGTGATTATTAACCAATCACGCGATCCCAGCAATTATATAACATTAATTACAATTTCCTCTGCCAGGGAATACAAAGGTGACAAATATTTTATTATCACTAACTTCCTGCTCCTGTGGAAAGAACAAACCTGTAATAATTATTGTTTGGTCGGCCCAAAATAATAAAAGGCTTTGTCTAGGGGAAGTAATTACTTTTTTTTTAAAGATTATACCCTACTTCACAAAGACAATCAACCACACTCTATTTAAACTAGGCTCAGAATCCGGGACGAGCTAACCATTTATTGTCGTAATTTTATCTGAGAATGTTCTGATGGATGTTGGTCCCTTTAGAGTGTAGAATGATAGTGAAGGCTCTGTGAGAAAAAGGATTTAGGAAAGTGAGGTAGTAGATTCACAAGTGCTGGGAAGAGTAAGGACAGTCTCATGTACGACAATATTTATCTCTCAAAACTACCCCTACCACCCTTCTGAACAAACATTTGTTTGTCAGTTCCAGTTACTCAGGCGCACACGCCGATTTGGTGATTCTGACGCTCAACGTACATGAATACAGACTACGATAACAAATATGAGGAATGTTGGATTTGGGCCAGCCGACACAAAATGCTAACAAAGTTTTAATACTTTTATTATCATAAAAAATCAAGTCACAAATAATTATCAATTTACATGAAGAAATCAAAGGTTACAGAATACAAAAATGACAAGGGGGGAGGGGTTGAGGAGAAGTATCGAATACACCTTTTCCCGCTTGTATTTACTAACAGAAAAGACCCGGTCCCAAAGACGAGAAGGGGGGGGTGGATGATGATCAGAGATAGGCAATTTAACCCAATGGTAAATTTATTACTCTGAGACAAGGGGTTACAGTGATAAGGGGGTAGAGGAAAAGCTAGGGTTCTCAAATGTTTCCCTTTATTCAACAAAACTTTACGGAAGGGGGGAATGAACACAGTTAAACAATCCCGCTAGGAGAAATCCCGTACAATGTATACAATACCCCTTAATACTAGGACGAACTAATTATAAGGGTAAAAAAAAAGATTAATAAATCTCCTGTCATTCAAGAACACGCTTGGGCTGGCCAGCACACACAGTCACACACACAGAGTTACCAAGTTGTGAATTCTGGCACTTTAGGAATTTTACAACTGTAGCTAATACCATAGAACAATGGAAATTGTCTTTTTATTTCTTCTGTGTCAGGCCCCAGATTTAACGAGGTGGGCTGGTAGCTAATAGTCTCAAAAATCGCCAGACGGTGAAGCGTAAAGGCTACTGTTGGTTTGTTAGATAAAAGTTCTTAATGAATGGCACAGGCACTTGGCTAGGTGTGAGGTATGGTGCGGTTTCTAAGATTGGCACAGCTGGTGGAGATAACTTTCTTTTGACTTAATGTCACAAACTACAAAACACTGAGGTAAGTTCTTCAGGGGGTGGTAAAATCCAATGATTATGCTTGACAGACAGTGTCAGGGAAATCTATGTTCTTTCTCATCAATTGAGTAATAAGTAAAATGATTGCGACTGGCAACTGTTCTTCTTCCAGTTTGATAACTATAAAACGACTTTATGAATAGGGATTTTAAAACAGTCTTTGGGTTTGCTTTGTTTCTGTATACTTCAGATAGCTGAATCCCAACAGGATCGCCACAAAGATTAAATTTCAAATATGTTCATAAGTCACTGGAGTAATCGACTGAGTTGGCAGGGCTCAGTGTATAATTAATTAATTGCTGGGATGCAAGGTCGAAAGATCAATTCTGTATAGAAGATAAAACATGAAATGCAATAAAATCATATTAAGATCTAACGCGCGATACATTTACAGTTAGACTATTTCTGCATTCGCGTCTACAATTAATAAATCAAGAAAAAAAACTCTCCGTGAAGTTAATAGTTAAAAGCACATCTATTTATACAGAACTAAACTGTATTAAAGTTATAATTCCCTCAATCGGCTGCACAGTTAATTTACGCGGCTGTTGTATTAGGAAATAAACTTATAGATGTAACATTTAGTTTGCACTAGAACTTTGAAAATGGGTTTATTTAATAAGTTTAAATTTACACCACAATCCAGTGAAATAAAAATGAAATAACTAGACCACTGATCACTCGAAGCTAAAGTATAAATTACCGTCTGCACAGAAAAAGAATTTCACTCCAATAGCCAACAATTTAGATGAAATCTAGCAGGAATTCAACTATATGCTAGTGAATCTTAGAATTATGTCAGTACGAATGATAAAGTTGCCCTTTTCAGATTCTGTATATATCTAACGGGAATGTAAGTTAAATGGGTCGTGTGAAAATTTCGCGCCTCTTCAGATCCCACGGCAAGTCGAAGTTATTTAGCCGCCATGCTAACCGCGATGGCCCGACTGGCTTCCGATCTTCGTTCGTCTCAGGCTGCTCGCACGAGGATGTGAAATTTCTGCGAGACTAGCCTCGTTCGCGGTGAGTTTCCTGATTCCTCAGATCGTATCCGCTACGCTGAGCGCTCCGTCTCTCCCGTTCCATAGTCTTTCGGGCAAGCCTGCCGGTTGCCACAGAGGTGCGAAATCTGCAAGAAGCTTTCTTCTGACCGCTCGTGTCCATCTTGCGAACGGTTCAGTGTTCGCACGGAGATGCTAAATTTCTGCTTCTCTGTTCTGTGGATCGTCTTTGACTACTTTGATCATAGCCGCTACTCTTCGTTGATGAAAAGTTACAACAATATTGATGTTCAGGGGTTCTAATGTTATGAAAAGCTAAAGTCCCTTTAATCATCCATCGAATCAGGGAAAATTCACTAGTCAAACTAGACGTACGTCACATGCAGGAGTGAATGAGAGTTATAAAAATTGCACGACTGATTTCGTCACAATATTAAACAAATGTAAAACAGCAAAAGAAGCTTCGCTAAACCAGAATTGCAGAGAACTTGAAGTGCAGTACTGAAAAGACGCAAAATCTATGTACATCAAATAAATAAGTTAACCTGCAGAAGGACACAAACAGTCACTGGCTGTTTGAAATCAAAAGAACGAACATTGTTAATAGGTCATGAGATCATGATAGAAAGGTGGACAGAATACACCAAGGAGCTGTATGATGATGAAATACCATATTTGAACGATCAGGACAGTTGTGAAGGACCTTTAATACTTGTGACAGAGGTAGAGGATGCTATGCACCACATGAAGAAAGACAAAGCGCCTGGACCAGATATTGTAACAATAGAGTAAATGGAAGTTTTGGGAGAATTTGGAGTAGAAGTGATAACAAAACTCTATTTACGAAGGCAGAGTGTGCAACGTTTCGGAAACACCTAGACACTGGGAACCCTTAAGTAAGAGACGCAATAGAATAGCGGTACGAAATTTTCTTCAAGAGATAAAGGGTGGAAGGGGTTTCGAAGTAAATGATTTTAATTAAATGAAATCTACAACAGTGGTCAAATACCTGATGATCTGCTAAAATCCAAAGAAACCTGGAGCCATGGAATGTGAATAACATCGCATCATTAACCTTATGAGTCTTGTGACCAAAATATTATTACGAATTATCATGAGAAGAGTGAGAAATAAAATTAAACCATAAATCAATGATGAACAGTGTGGATTTGTAGAAGGTAAAGGCACAAACAATGCTATATATATTATATGAGAACATTAATATAAAGAGCCACAGAGGTGAAGACAGATCTGTACTTGTTCTTTATAGATTACACTAAGGCATTTGACAAAGTGAAACATGAGGACATTATCAAAATGTTGGAAAGCATCGACATTGATGGTAAAGACTTGAGGGTAATAAAGAACATGTACTGGCAACAAACAGCAGCTGTAAGAATTAGCAGCCAAATAGAAACATTTCAGCGAGTAAACAAGGCTGTCAGGCAAGGATGTGTGCTGTCATCGGATCTGTTCAATCTGTACAGCGAAAATATAATAAGATATCTAGAGGACATTTCCATACGAATTATATACAACTTGAGATACGATGATTATACAGTCTTAATAGCAAAAAGTGAGAGGGGGCTGCAGGAAATGGTCCATACAATAGTGATAGAAAGTGAAAATATAGGCCTTAGCCTTAATACCAAAAAGACAGAAGTAATGGTTGTCTCAAAGAAAAGGGCTTCCCCAGAATGCGCTATCACAGTAAATGGAAACGTTTTAAAGCAAGTCAATAAATTCAAATACCTGGGCACATTAATAACAAAGAATGTAAGATACATCTCAGAAGTGAAGAGCAGAATAGCTCAGGCAAAAACATCATTCTATAACACGAAGAGTATTTTATGCAACAATTCTTTGTCATTGGAAAGAGAGTTCTTCATTGTTATATAGAACCAATCCTGACTTATGGGAGTGAGTCACGGACAATTAGTAAACAATTAGGGAAGGCACTAGAGACAACAGAGATGTGGTTTAACAGAAGAATGTTAAAATTACCATGGACATCTAAATAGAGTAACGAGGATGTTCTGAAAGTGGCCAATGCGCAAAGAAAACTTATTTAACAAGTTAGCAAGAAGCAATCCACTGTTTTGGGCATGTTATGAGAAGAGGACAGCTGGAATATATTGTAACAACAGGTAAGATTGAAGGAAAAAGAGATAGGGGAAGAGAAAGAGAGTAAATTTTTGACAGTTTGACATCGTAGCATGGAAAGAAGTCAACAGCAGAATTAATAAATTGTACTGGAGACAGGAAGTTGTGGAGTGACATCTCCTACGTCATTAGGCACTGTACTAGAAAAAGAAGTAGACGACGTCTTATGACTGTGACGAAATCAGTCTTGCACTTTTTATAACTCTCGTGCACTCCGCCATTATCACTTCATTTCTTCATTTCTCACTCATGGTCCTATTATTTGGCATATTTATTACCCTTACTTTCTTTTTGCTGTGACCTCACCCAGACGTGTTTACGTTTCACTGTAACAAAACCAGATTGATTATACAGGTCAGCGGTAATACGTGTATCATGTAAGTCGCCTGGCCCCTATTGACACAGATGGTCGCGCGCGATCGTTGAAAGGAGGGCCATATTGTCTGTCTGAGGCTCTCTCAGGGATGGGCGAAAACACAGGTGATAATGAGATAATAGCTTCCGCCGGCCTATCAATGTGTGATTATTACATACAAAATGTCTGGCGAGTCAATAATGGCGGAAATTATCTAGACAGGAAATTAGTTCATAGATGTGTTTGCGAGCTTGTACAGGGGCAAGCGGAAGTATTACAGCATTATTAGAAAGAGGTCACGTGTTGGAATTTTAAAATGTAATATTTTTTAAAACACGCGGGGGAAAGTAATGATTTAACACCCCTACCCATATAGTGCAAAATAGTTTGGATTGGTGTAAAGTGAGAGACGGAATAAACAATGGTCTCATTGCCAAATTCGTCGGAAGTATAATCTAGGATTTGAACTGAGAATTGGAAATATGATCTAGTGAAATCGGAGTCACAGATCAGACTGCATTGCAACGTCAAATTAGCAACTCCCAGGAGCCAGAAGGATCGGACTAAGAATTTCAAAATTATAAGTGACAGATCAGAAGTATTTGGACAACTTTAAAACTTAAAAAAAGTAAAACCGCATGTTAAATACGAAGACTGGGACCTTAAAGGACCAAGATCGAAGTATTTGGGAAACTTTAAAACTTTAAAAAATTAAACCCGCATTTATAAATACAAAGACTGGAGTCCTAAGGAATCAGATCACCCGTCATAAGAGGATTTTCCCAGAGCAAGTGATTCGAAAGCATCAAGTGCTACGTCCATTCTAAACTGTGCCAGGAGATTGTGTTCCCAAAAGTTACTTAAGGGTAAGTGTAAACATTTATTTTACAAATGTGAATTTGACATGTTTTTCTTGCTAAGTGGTTATATAGGAGGCTGGCAACTTCAACAAATGAAAAGAGTATATTCATAAACCACTACAACAAACTCTGGCGATTGGTTCTTGCTAGTCGTACAGAAAACCGACAGCAGAGGTGACTCCAGACTCCGTCTGGAGCAGTGATGAGTGATAGTTACATTACATGTGCCTCAAGTGTATAGTATCATTTTGTGAGATATATGTACCTTATTAATTGTAAGTCAGGCACGACATTGCCCCGAGCTGTCCAAGCATATATTTCCCCAGTTTAATACCCAGAATAATATTGGTGATGTCTAATCGTCTTCCCTGAGTTACGCTGTGTATACTCAAGAATTTAATTATTCAGAGAGATTTACATTGGTGGGTGGACAGCGAGACAATGCGCCTGTTGATTTGCAGCCCACAAATGTACTTAGCAGAGACATTTGTTCTTTCTATTTTGTCTTAAGTTTCGTGGAACGTAGCTATCGGACTGTCCGTAGAACAAGGATATCAGACTGCGAAGTGTCATCATCACAGAAGAACTGACGAAACTACGGCTGCAGGAATCACCTAGATCAGTTAAGCTCTAGGAACCAGCAAAAGGACAGAAATTTCTTTTAATATAAACCCTCAAACTACGTCTCCTTGAAGACAACTTTAATTTTCATCTAAAATTCACCATCATTCTATTTATTTTAACCTGTTAAAACTAACTGATTATTATATTTGTTACATGTTACTTTAAAACATAACAGTCATAGTTGATTCAGTTATTATAAATGTGAAAGCATACGCATGAGCAAGACATTAATATATATATATATATATATATATATATATATATATATATATATATATATATATATATATATATATATACACACACACACACACATCTAGACATATATTTACACCAATAGAGCTAATTCTTAGAAAAGAATTTCGTTGGATTTACACCAGCGGGGGGGGGGGGGGGGGGCTTGAACGGGCTAAACCATTGCTTGATTCTTCACAAAAGGCGACGGACCGATATAAGTTAACAATTGCCCTGCCAAAGCAGCATTGTTCTTTACTTCGGAAATATCTTGTGAAAGCTACCTTGAGATAGAAGCGTCATTACCCTTCTATCTACAACTCTGCCAAGAGTAATCTTGTGCAAAGGTAGACACCTTTGACGACCCATTTTAGAAACTCTTGCGTTTTGGCCACTGGTTGACCACTACTGCAGAGCTAAGGGAAGGCAACCCGTGACAATGACATTATTTCATGATCTCTCCATGTTAACCAATTATTTAAGTGTGCCTTCCGTCCTCCTCTCCATCTTTTTTAGTCTCCCTCTGTTTCTTTTACCTTAGGGATTCCAGAAGTAGGACTGTTTTGTAATACTCTCAGTGTGTGTGTGTCATTGTCCAGCGCCATCGTTTTATCTCACCTTTTGTTCCATTGGTCTTGTTCAGGCTCCTTTCATCAGTTCCACTCTGGTAATCTTGTAAAAAAATATGTATTTTTCAATTTCACACCAGCACTTATTTATGGAAAAAAATAACTAGCTTTTTGGTTGTTGTTTTTTGTGATTCGCAATGTATCAGGGATTTTAGGACTGCCATTATTAAGTTGAACACTCGTATTTTTGTGTGTGCAGTGAACGCCCTTTGTGCTTTCGATATTCCTATCGTGATATACGTGTACTTTCGAGCAAAACTGTCTATGTTGTTGCCAACACACCTAAGTCCACATTTTGTAGGAATGTTTCTCCATTTGCAGTCTGTCTAGCTGTTACATCATTTATTCTCATTACCTATGCCTTTCTCTGTGGATTTTGAGATCTGATTAATGTGACCAGTGGTCTCGTTTTGTCTAGCATTGTTTCGGTTGTGGAATAGAAGAAAAACCTAGATCACCTAGATGTTCTACACGAGTATAGTGGACTCCTGTTTGGAGTGCGCTCATGGTGGCTTTAAGCTCCTAACACAAACAAAAATGGAATGACGTTTACGACGGTAATGAAGATTACAGTGTGTGGTGGGATGGTCTCCCCTTCACTGCAGCTGTGGTCCAATAATGGTCAAAAGGATGGGGATCTCTAAAGGTCATCAACCTTGGCTCAAGATTATTCTTAGCAGAGTTATAAATAGAAGAATGATGCTTCTATTTCTATTTTTGTATTGTTAAAAACTTCACTGTACTAGGTCCAGATTTATAAGGTGGGGGTGACCAGTTTTCTTCCTTGGTGCCATTGCCTTTCCTAACTGTTACGGGATTTCTCCTATTGCTCTGCAGTGATGGTCCAACAGTGGTCAAACTTTAGAGTATCTACTGGGGGTCTTCAAAGGCATCTACCTTGTTCAAAATTACTCTTGCAGAGATGTGAATTGAAGAATGGTGCTCATATGAATTTAAGAAATCAAGTACTACGTTTGATAGGATCCAGGCCGTGTAAACCTTCTATCTTCCCAGAACTTCTATGAGGAGTAAGAATTTCGCTCGTTTTGATGAGCCAACATCTGATTTAACTAGTAAAATATTACTTCAATAGCTCTGTTTATGTGCATTGAAACTAACTGATACATACGGGTGCAGAATTTAATCAAAATGATTAATTCAACTATAAATTTTACAAATTTAATAATCAATTATAGTTAACAATGTAAAATAAATAAAGAGGGTGATACATTAAATATTCATTTAAAGACTCATCACAGGTGATGGTTTGAACTTTTTAGGGAATTTGCTTAAAGAGTTCACTTGGCAGCATTTAAGTGAAAACTTAGCTGCCAATAAGATGTCGGTTGGCTACTGCTCGAGCCGATGTTGGTTCTTTGCAGGTTGAGACTGGTTCACTCTCGTCACTTGAAAGTCTGGTGGCTGTAACACGTCCCTCTTAGTATCGTGGGGTAATTAAGAAGATGGTCCAGCCTTTTCAAGACCCATCTGATGTAGGTGTCTAGCTGTGACTGGAGGTCACTTATACCACACACTTGTTCCACATTCTAGTACCAACAATTGGTACCACCAACCCAAATTTCTTTCGACGTACAGACTTCTCGCTCAGAAAAAGTTTCGGCAACTTGGTTCAGTTGCCTCTTACATGTGGTCTGGGGTATTCATTTGACAAGAATCCTACTATGACTGTGTATTCAGGTTCCTAGGATTCCGGGCTTTCCGTATTAGTAAATGTAGAGTTTTCTACCGTGTAGTCCAGAAGATGCTCAAATACGTAGTCCGGTCCTTTAAATAAGAATCATGATTCTATTTCTTATTCTGGCTTGTCTGACTGTCTTCTTGACGAGTTGAATTAACAGTGCCTTAGACCTAAAATGTGCTAGATTATAAGCAACATTCGGCCAATGCATCCACGTTGTTGTTATATGACAAGGCTTCAATCAGAAATGTAGTATTTTAGCATCTCAAAAGCCAAACCAACATCAATAACCTTGGGTATTTTGGTGTGGGCTATCCCTACTACCTTCGCATGGAAAATTCCTGCGTGAAACAAAAAATGTGATTATTTTCACAAGTCACTGCCATATAAGGTATTTTCTCTTCTTTATATCATTTCCATGCTCCAAAATCCAATTCTTATCTTAAGTGTGTGTCTTTAATCTGTCACCAGATTGATATTTTCCGACACGTTCTTGTGCGAAGAAACAACTGTCAAGCAACAACCAGCCAGACAGAAAACCCTGTCAGTGATAAAACAACTTACTGTGGCCATCTCCACTTTGTTTACGTATTAATCCGGGCGCCCCCATTCACTGTCTAATCGGAAAGGTGTTACGCACTCGTAAACAACCTTTCACTCTACAGATCCAGGAATCAATATGGGTTGAAACGAAAGTCAGTGGTTATAAAAATCATTAAAGATGGTCGATGAAACACAGACATGACGAGAATTGAAGGAAGAAAGTGTAAACAATGAATGGAAAATCACAACTACTGTCAGAGGTGGGAAAAAAGAACGAGAAGAGCACAGAATGAATTACAGGATGGCACAGGAAAATGTAACGAATGAGGTTATTTCGTCACACTAACTCAAGAGCATTTACAGCTGTGTAGAATGGAGCGCGACGATAATTCAGAGAGTGTAATATGATTTTACAATTAGTTATAATATTTAGAGCACACTGATTCTCATAATATGGCGTTATGGTACAACGAGTCATTATGCTCAGGAATGTGGTGTACTTGTACAGTAGGCCATCGTGTTTAGAGATTACACGGACTCCGAGTATGAGGTTTGTTGTACAGCAGGTCATCATGGTTATTGTACACTAATTCTAAGTATTCTTCTTCTTCGTACACTCTCAGACGTCCACTTAAATGTTCTCAAAGAAAGCAGTTGTCAGTTTGTGGCTATTTGAATCCCCGTAAAGCTTTTCCACGAAGGGAGCTAGCGTCGGCCATATGCGCTTTCTCTGTACCGAATATAAGGGGCAACTTTGAAGCAGATGTTCGGCAGTCATTTTATCAGTGCCACAGTTACACTGATCGGTAGTTCCTCTCTTTAGCTTGTTGAATAGATGGTATCTCAATCTGTTGTGGCCAGTGCGGAGTCTGAAGATTACCACTTTTTCTCTTCTGTTGAGCTGGTAGTAAGCATCATTCTGTGTGTGACCTGGATGTTCTACATTCCATTTGTTTCTGTATCTGATTCTGATAAAACTCTTTGCCTCCTCGAAAGTTACGCTTGTAACTAAGTATAAGAATTTGCTATACATTTGATCATTGAGTGTAGAGTAGACATGTTCTAATAGTGTGGGGTGGGTGTATAATGGATCATCATATCGAGTAAAATAATGCAGCACGTGTGTGGTGCACATCACCTGGCTGTTAATTATCTACATGTTCAGGCGATTGTGACTGCACTTGTCCAGTGTTTCAGAATCGCAGGTTTCACTGTTGTTCTTACCTGTAATGCAAAAATGAGCACACACACAAAAATTATAAGTGAATTTAAAAATAAAAGAAGTAAAAGAAAAACAACATGGTGCACAGACTTGGCTAGAACACTCGGCAAAACACTGCCATGAATATCGTATTGTTGATTTCTGTTTATGACTATATTCAAGAAGTGACACCTTCTACGTGCTAAATGTTGACCTGTTGTGAAACAACATTATTACTGTTACGGATCTTGTGTGTTGATACAAGAACGTATTTAAAAATGACAGCCTAGCAAGTTCGTGTGCTGTGATATGACTGAGAATGTTTTTCTCTTTTCAGATTTCGTAATGGTGATACGGAGAATTTTCCCGGCATTCTATCTTGCGTTTTGCTGGACATCCTTCGCTGTGACGTCACAAGATAACAATGTTAATACAAAATATATCACGGTTGCTCACGTTTGGGATAATAGAAACTTGATTGGAGCAAGGGAAATTTCATCTATCACAAATGGTGAATACGGAAACTGGATTGAAAAAAAATTACTTCATTTGAGAAAGATTGAATCGATATCGATACTAAGTCGTACAAGGAAACACATTTCGCAAACGCGCCACATTATTTACATTCTCTGTCATCACTTAGAACTTCTGGATGTACAAGCACAACATGGTACACATGAATTATTCACACTACGTGGAAGTTCTCCATCTTTATCAAGAATCAGAAAATGTCTTTGTGGATTTGAAATAGTTTCTGTACCAAAATGTATTATGTACTTCGTACTTTTTTCTAGGAAAACTTCTTCAACGACAATTTGGAGAAGACGTACTGTCCCAATACATCATGGAGAGTTGAGTGTTGTTAAAATTCATTTTAAACTTGAGTTTCAGTCGACTGAAAGTAAAGCCACGCTCATTTGTGCAGACAATATCAAGAAAATGTTTTGCCGTCTACACTTTGACAGTGTCTCGGACAAAATATTCCACATCTTAGACATAATGCAGTTGTCTTTGATGCATACTCCACCATGTGAGTGTATTCAGTCCATCATAGAGCTGTTCCAGCATGAAGAACTTCTATACGCTTTATTTGCTATTACTGAAGTTAATTATAACAAGAATATGCATGCACATTTTTATAGGTATCTCTTTAAATTGAACATGAATTATACTGCCACTATAACAAGAATAAGATCCAGTCTTCTATTCACTCCTGGTTCATACAAGATGTATCATGTGACAAATGCGAGTCTTGGTAATACTGCCAAAAATGAAGCCCACATTTTCGATGGGAAGAGCGTAGATGCAAGTTCAGGTTTAAGCAAAGTTGAACCGAGCTCAACGACACATTGGAAAACAAACAGGCAGCCTCGCGCCTCCTCATTGCTATACCATCTGAAACCATCATTAGCTGAAATGATTTATTCTGATCTAGATTCCCATACATGGAGCGATAGTGCGCCAGTATACAATCTGAATGTGTCAAACATAAGAGAACGTTCAGAGACAGTTGCCACATCTTGGCATGAAAGTCATGCAAAAGGGAAACGTTTTAAAGTGAGGCTGCAAGTATTTAATCTTTACTCCAATTTGCAGATTCCAGACATTGAAGCTAGAAGAGTATCTGGGAAGTCTACAGAGCTGGACACGCTGAAGATAGAGTCGGAACTTCAGCTGTCAAAAACTGGACACCACTGTGGTCAGAAATCCAAGCCGGCTCATCACACAGTCGATTCTGTGCTTAGCATTGACCCTGTATTAGTCACAGCTAAAGCTGTACAATGGGAACAGACAACGCAAACAACGAACATAGTACCAAAAAAAGTTCTTGTGTGCAAATTTCGAAACTTACGAAATCTTCGTAAAATGTTTTGTAAAAACATAATAAGTTTGAAAAATTTGACAACCTTGTGTGGGAAAGAGGCTAAGTTTGTGCGCAATTTTCAGTGTTTAATCAGTAGGAAAAACATGAGCGGAAACACTGACTACCTCGATCGCACCTCAGAAAATCTCCACTCACAAGCAACAAAATTGTTGACAAGTTATAACTCGACGTTTTCAAGAATACAGTTTTTTGCTAACCACTCCATAATTGGACAGAACTACAGTAACTACGCCCTCCGATTACTTCGGCCAAATCTTGAACACATCAGTAAGCGTGTCAAACGTACTACCTACCCCATGAAAAGGGGACTGCATAATTTATTTCCACGGGTTTGTGTACAGACTACATGGAAATAATGAAAGTTACACGTGCAACAAGATTCCCAACAGCTATGACCCTGAAAATGTGTACGCGTTGTGGCAGTATACTCGGTATAAAAAGGCCGTTGAGACAAAACACCCAGTACATGTGCTTGAAATGCCACGACTATCTGAAAACGACCGCCAACGAGCCATTGGTATGTTGGAGACCGGAATGAGCTCGCGGGCCATTGCTAGAAGGATGAATTGCCCCCACTGCACTATTGTACGTCTTAATGAACGTTACGGAACCACTGGCAGTGCCCGGGATAGACTTCGGAGTGGCCAACTACGAGTTACTACCCCTGCGCAAGATCGTCATATTGTGCTGAGTCACCTAAGGAATCGTTCTCTCAGGGCAAGTCAAACAGCAAGAGCAATAGTGGGTAGACGTGGGCAAGTCTCTCGAATGACAGTCATACGACGACTCAGAGATACAGGCCTTACTGCAAGACGACCTTATGTTGGGCAAAACTTGACTCACAGACATCGTCAGCAGCGCCTGCAATGAGCAGAGCAACATGTCAGATGGACATGTCGTGGCATTTCAAGCACATGCACTGGGTGTTTTGTCTCAACTGCAGTGGAATGCTGCCCTATTGACAGACGAGAGCAGATTCAACATATCCTTTGCTGATGGACGTATGCGGCTTTGGCGACGGTGTGGAGAGCGCTTTGCAGATTGCTATGTTCGTCAGCACAACCGATTTGGAGGTGGCAGTATTCACATTTGGGGATGATTCAGTTTTCACCATCGCTTGCCTCTTCACGTCTCCCGTGGAAATGTTAATGCTGTGACATATCGAGATGAGGTTCTGGATGCATTGGTTTCTCCTGCGTTCACAAATTATCCAGACTTGCAGCTTCTCCAGCAGGATAACGCACGTGCGCACACCGCATGCATTACGCAGCAATATCTACAGCAGCAGAACATTGTGACGATTGATTGGCCTGCCCTATCACCAGACATGTCCCCTATAGAACATCTGTGGGACGAGCTTGGACGCAGAGTCTACAGGCAAGGTTCTCCAGCTAATCTGAAACAGCTCGAAGCTGCTCTTACACGTGAATGGGACTTGATTCCCCGGAATTTCCTTCAGAGACTTGAGCGTTCCATGCGGAGCCGCTGCCAAGCTTGCTTGCAAGCACACGGTGGACATACCAGATACTGAGGATAGTGTGAATGAATTTTTTTATTGGTTGCATTTTTGGTTTTCTCCCTTGCCTGCACAGAATGCAATGAATTTCATAACAATCAAATGTACAAATTAATGACCAGCATGGATTCATAGGAAAATGAATAAAGATTCCAAATATGTAATTTTGTAAACACTTATATTTACATTTCACACTCTGTTCCTGGATTATACAGGTGGTGCGTTTTTAATGTGCTTCAGTATATATATATATATATATATATATATATATATATATATATATATATTGTGACGGGGCCGTTAAGACACCCCAGCTTCCCCCTTCATGTTCAGGGCATATTTATCGCCATATATTTTCGACGTGCGCACAGCATGCTATGATGTGAAAAGTCTGACAAAGAAGAAGATTGATGACTAGGCCATAATAAAGCCTAAGAAATAGTTGTGGTGTGTTATATTTGATAGTCGTGTGTTATATTTGATAGTTGTGGGCCATATATGTGTTTTCGTGCCTAATAGAGCAATAAAGGCGAGTGTTATTTGCGTGGCGCAATTAATTCGCGCAGCGGATTAAGTTGATTGATTAGCCTAGAGCCTATATAAAGAGATAGCGGCCGGCGAACGGGCCTATTTTGCAAGAGTCGCCAAGAGAAAACGAAGATACGAGGCGAGCTGTGTGGGTACAACAGAGACATGACACATTAGCAATCGAGCACTAGCTGGGTGTTTGTTTGGTGTTTTGTTTGTTTGGTGTTTTGTTTGTTGGTTTATTTGTTTAATGTTTGCTTCAGTGTGCTCTTAGTCATGAATGGGTTGTAAAAATAAATACAGCCCCTGCCTTAAGAATCAAAGTTTAATTGTTCAATCGGGTCGGTTGTGAGTGTGCAAGAGAGTGATCAAATATCACATCATCATCATCATCTCGCCCACCCTATCGCGTAAAAAAGTAATCATATATATATTTTCTTAGATGTGCTCAACATTTAAATTACACACCCAAAAATGACATAACAGATACCTTCCCCCCACGAGACAAATTTTAAATTATACCGAAGAAATCGATCAAGTTCATTTCAACAATGAATGTAATATCATTTAAATGTTAAGGTATTTGTAAATATTAATATGTGGGATGAAGCATGGAAAAAAGAAAACAAATTCCAAATTAAAAATTCAAACAAAAGAAATGACACCTAATGTATCAAAATGGTACGAAATACCAATGAAGCAATGAAATAATAGTATCGAAGGATGAAAAGAAATGGTGAAAAATGAAGACAACAATGAGACAAAAATGTTAAAAATTGTGAGTAATGGAAGTATGAATGTATGAGCCAAAGTGTGATAATTGGTAACAAGTATTAAACAAAATCAATATGGGAATTAAAATAATAGAAGAAAATTAACACAGTCCATAACAAGTGTCGGGAGAATCAACAGCACGGCCTAAGTAGATGTGCTAATAAGGACACATGAATTGTACTTATGTGCCAAAACCATAAAATGTCACTAATGCGTGATCGTAAAATAATTATGGCAATATACCACATTTTTTTTATAATATACTAAACTAATTAAGTAAATAGTGTGGTACTAAATATCTTAGATTGTTCGTGAAAAATTAAAATGTCACTAATTAATCCGCAATTAAAGTTAAATGCAGTGTTAATAATTCACCAACTCGACAAAGAGAGTTATCTTGGTTGCACAAAAATGACTGTGATATGTAATTATCACATACTAAAAAGTTATTAAGTTATTAATGTTAATTTATAATTATATCACTCTGTAAGTTCCAAATATGTCACTGTATTCCTAGATTGAAATAAACGCACCGAAATGTTACTGTTGAAGTAGCGAACTAGATATTCAATTTACATGAAAAGATGGTGACGTTTGGTAAAATAGTCATGTCAATTTAAAATGAAAAGATCATGTATTCACACGAAATAATTTACTATTGATCAGTAGGCAGTGCTTAAGTGGCACACTCTGTAAGGCGTAACTGCCCGGTAGGTTCTTGGGGGCAGCGGGACAACGTATCTGCAAGGACATTCTCCGATCCAGGTATTGATCGGATCGTGAAATGAAAAGGCTGCAAAGATATGGCATACCGAATGGATCTGGAAGACTTCAGGTCCCTGTTTTGGAGCGCTGTGAGAGCCCTTTGATCCGTCTCAACGAAAAAATGTGCGCCCAGAAGGAAACGTTGAAGTTTGAGGATGGACCATACCATTGCGAGTAATTCCTTGTCCAGTACAGAATAATTGCGTTCCGTCGCTGTGAGCTTCCTTGATTCATATATCACTGGATGTAATGTTCCGGAGTAGCACTGATATGCCGCTTAATTTTATATGTTTGGTTAACACGACGTGTCTTTATACGAGACTGTCAATATGTCTACTGACTTAAAATGTTGTCAGTCTTGGTTGGGCTTACAAGGATTGCCGACTAATATAGAACGCGAATAATAAAACATCGTGGGCCGAAAGATGGGCCAAGGTTAATACATAATTTGACCAACTGGTAATCAATGTTGATTGTAGTCATGGCTTGACATCAGACACACGTTTATTTGATGGACGCAATACAGAAGATCAATCATTGTAGTAGTAGGCATCATATCAATAGTTTAGGTTATAACATCGAGACATCATAGTTCATTGCATTCTCATATAACTTTGATCATGGACTTGATCGACATTCTTTAACGGCCGACCCTTCAAGGACGGCGATAAACTTTACGGCAAGTAGTTCTACCATGGCTTTCATTACGGAGCTTGCATAAACGACAGGAGTTTTATTGAATAACCCTCTAAATATATTGAAGAATAATCCCGATAATATTCGGTAAGGATCTGGAACCCACTAGCGATACGATATGGCGTATGTGTGTCGAAGTTCAGCCAGATCTTGGCAATGACGAAAAAAGCATAATATATAACATGCAAATGAGCCCTGTACTGGCTAACGTAGATACTCCATACAAGGAGGTTTATAATATCTTCATGAATGCTTCCCACAATTTGGGCAAGACTTACAATCAGCTCCGTCCAAAGACGACCATCTCAGGTCATAGCCATTAGGCATATCCCTTATAACGTAATTGTTCTTTGGCAACAAACCCGAGCGCACCGCGTTGCGCTATTATGTTCAACATAGTGTATGACAGCGCGTAAATAATTAATCATATATATATTTTCTTAGATGTGCTCAACATTTAAATTACACGCGCAAAAAAGACTTAACACTAATGTTACAATTGCATGATGTTAAGTATACCAAAAAAAAAAAATGAATGCAGCTATAGGAATCATTTGTTTATCCATTCAAACTATCGTACAGTTTCTTATCATTAAAAAAATATTCTTACCCCCCCCCCCCCCCCCCCCCCCCCCCCCCCCCAATTTAATTGAGATGCAAACATTTGGCTCAAGCTGTGCTTATCAGAAAGGCGTCGCTCGTTCATCTAGCTGGAGGTCTTAACAAAGCGTCGTAACAGATCAGAGAGAGAGAGAGAGAGAGAGAGAGAGAGAGAGAGAGAGAGAGAGAGAGAGAGAGAGAGAGAGAGAGAGAGAGGGAAGGAGAGAGAGAGAGATGAAGCACGACACATGCCGAGATGTTGGATCGGTCTCTACTTCAGCGTGAGATATTCGTTTTTCACATGGCAAACTTCTGTGGTCATCTGTCTTGAGAAAATGTGACTTAAATATGTTCTTTACGCTTTTCCGCTATTATTACTGCAAACAGCCATTGCTCAAATATGTACACGTATCTTGTCAGTGTATTTGTTATGCCAGCTCTCTTGCGACATTGACATGATTTTTCGCCACTCATCATCGTCACCATCAGCTGCCATCTCCACAACGAAGGTCGGTTGCAATGGATCTCCAACGTCTTCTGGTGCACTCTAACAGACTTTCGCTGCTAGTTCATCAATTACACAATAATTTCACCTGACACTTAAAACTAAATAGCAGTTACCTGTCTTCTGTTTTTAATTCTTACATTAAAATTATCTTGCCATTATCCACTATTTAATGTCCTCATGCTCCCATTCTCTATCCACAGGTAGAAGATCAGTCCCTGATACAATCTGTCCGATTGCAAGACCGTTATGACGATTCCCACTGTTCCATTAGCGATGCCATGAATGCCGCCATAGAGTTCTATGCTAAGAGAACTGTTAATGTTTTTCTAGGTCCAGTCTGTGACTACGCTGTGGCCCCTATTGCAAGACAAGTATTCTGCTTTACTCATTCTCATCTTCTTTTAATAATTATAACAGTCCAATAGTTGTTGACAAAAATATGTGAAAAGTTGTAAAAATGTGAAATGTTGTTTTCTAAAGAACGAGAGGGTAGGCAAAAAAGTCAGTTGTAACAAGTGGCTTCAAAGTTTCTGCCCTAGACTGCAACACAGCAATGAACTTCACAACAGCGTTCCCTCGCTAAAAATAAAGAGAATTGGTTTATGTACCTTATGCTCTCGCCCTCGTCGACCTCGGAACTCGACATTACTTAGCCAAGAGTGGGATCACTACACACGTGAACCACATTACAACGAAGGCCGTTCTTCTTCCTCTCCGGCACAACAAGCAGACACGTGATTCAGCAGCAACAAAGTCATACCGCTGACATATTTACCAACATTAACAAAACTGAGATAGGAATCCTGTCCATAGTGTAATTCTATGTGCGTCTTTCAGATGCATGGTTATTATACTGGTAGTGTTTGTTCATGTATGCTCGCTTTCTAGTTCTAGCTGTCTCTGGTACTAGGACATGGAAGCTGAAGTTCTGATATTCACAAACAACTTTTCAGGCCTTTGCTGCTGCAAGGGTCATCTTGTATATTTTACAATTCTATCGTCAGAGAAGTGAATAAAATGATAACGTACGTGCCTTCCTGAACTAGTTCCACTTAATCTGTCTAGTAATTCATCTGTCTAGTAATTCATCTGTCTAGTAATTCATCTGTCTAGTAATTCATCTGTCTAGTAATCGGGAGGTTTCCAAAATGTATAGCTGAATAAAATCTGACCTTCAGACTGCTTCTCCGGCAGACGTCGCAATAGTACTGGCTGGTGCATTAGGGGCCGCATTGCGTTGCCTCTACTCTAGGGTTCCCATTCGTCCCGTTTTTACCGGGACAGTCCCGTTTTTTAGTAAAATGTCCCGGTGTCCCGAATTTATTCCAAATGTCCCGCTTTTTAAGGGTCCTTCCTGAAAAAAAAAAAATCTTTGCTTACCTATTGATCTTCAGTTAATAATTAACAAGATTTACCAGCATTTCCACATTTATTGTGTACGAGTTGAGGAACTCAAATCATTTTGCGAATTCACCAATACAGAATATAAAACTTTTTTGGGTAATAGCAAGACAATATGGCTCTCTCTCTTGCCTGCAGTCCAGAGAGTTATTGACATTTTCCCTGCATTGAAGTCATATTTCCTTTCCATTCACAAATGTCTTACCAGTCTCAAAAATTTCTTTGAAAATCCACTTTCAATTACACTCCTGCATTTCATTGCCAGCCCGTTAAAAACCTTTTCTGATTCAAATGTGTTGAAAAGCAAGAGACAACAGTAATTGAAGTGAAGGATGAAGTAACCAAACCGGTGGAAAAATTAAACTACAGGAAGGCAGAAAAGTTTATTACCACTACTGTGAGAAATCAGTTGCAAGAATTAGAAAAAGAAGGACACATAACAGTTGAAAAGTTTCAAAGCTATGCAGTAGATTTCTATGACACCTGCATTTAATATATTCAGGAGTGGTGTACACCATTTCTTACGCCTCTTCAGTCTATGGATCGGATCAATTTGAAGGGAAAGGAGTCTGTGACTTGGAAGAACATCCAAGAAAGCTACATATTCATGAAGACAGTGTCACCAAATTTTACTGTGAATGAAGAGGACTTGTTTGATGAGTTTGCATGTGTGAAAAAATATTGTGAAAGCAAATTTGATGTGTGGAGTGAACTGAAGGATCAAAGTGTCAGTGAAAAATGGTGTGAGATGTTCGCTCATTTTACAAAGCAGGATATAAAGGCTGAGAACCTGAAATGCCTAGTTAGTTTTTGTTTGGCACTGCCAGGATCCAATGCTGCTGTTGAACGTGTTTTTTCATTAATAAATGCGCTTTGGACAGACGAAAAATACAGACTTAAAATTGAGACAGTGAAAGCTTTAACCATTATAAAGACCCATTTTAAGGATTTCTCTTGTGCTGAGCTCTATGTCCAAATATCAGAAGAAAAAAAAACTTCTTGAACAGGCCCATAAATCTGATAAATATTCTGATGAATCTGAAATATAAACTTGACTATTGTGTATTTTTTAAAGGTGCGATTTTTCTAATTAAGTATGTTTGTAATTTAGAATTTTTTTTTTAAGTGGAAGTTGTGTTAGTTAATGTGTGTATTTTTATACCAGTATCTTATTTTAAGTGCAACATATAATATATAATAGATTTATGTGTGTTTTACCTTAATTTTTAACATGTCCCGTTTTTTTACAAAATGTCCCGGGTTTTTTAAGTAAAAATTTGGAAATGTCCCGGTTTTTAAACAAAACATTATGGGAACCCTACTCTACTCGCAATTTTGGACATGCATATTGATTCTGGATTCCAATGGTTGAGTAGAGTGCTCGGTTCTTCTTATTTGTTACAGAATTCATTAACCTATCAGAGCTGTCATATTTTTAGCCCATTGTCTGCGATCTTACTATTACTATTTGCAGAGCGGGAAGTAACTCCATTGTGTCCATGTGAATTTAAATACTATACTTTTTTTTTGTCTGAAGCCTACTTAACGAGCCGGGTCCTTGTTTGAGATCTGTTTTCCTGGAAATTGCCACAGGAGAGGTCGGGCTTTGTTTTACATTGTTTTAAATTAAAAACGTTACGATTGTTTTGGTTTGTGTTAATGGAAGAATGGAAGAGTCAGTAACATTTTCAGCTGTCTGGCATTGAAAGGTAGAGAACTACATTAAGTTCTACCGCATGGACACAGCTTTTATAAAAACAATTCAGAGAGACTTACAAGCTGGGCATTAAATTTAGCTTTTATTATCTCGTATTTCCAGTCCGCGAGGCGGCTTGATATTTTCTGAATTATCTTGCTTACACCACAAACAGGGCAAACACCATTATTTCACATTAGAGCATACACACATGTTAATGTTCTGTTTAACTAGTTGCACGTTAATCTGTCTAGTAATCGGGAGGTTTCCAAGATATATACTACAGTGTGAACATGTTTGCTTTATTATGTAATGCTATGTGTAAAATGAAATACACCACAACAATGACAGAACACTAAATTATCTATTGATAATTATTAAGCTATTTGCCATTCAAAATGGTGTCCACGAAATTTCATACACAAAGGCAGCTCTTTTCGATAATTTCCGCAAACTCTTTGACCTTTGTCAATTTTAAAAAAACTCCTCTGTTATTGCTGCATATACATTGTCCTTTAAATATCCTCATAAAAAAGGTCATTCGATTGGACCCTGCCTTCCAACCCACATTTTAAGTAGTTTTTCATCAAGAACATTTCTGACAACAAGGAAATAATAGTCTGCACACAAACTAAATAAATAAATAAAACACATAAGTAAATAAACGGATTAGAAGAGTTAAACATGGTGTATTTTAAAGTTTGGGGTATCCTGCAAAAAAAAAAAAGAATAAAAACACTAATAAGAATAATCTACTACGCACTTCTTCATATATGATATTTTGAAAGGGTTTTTGACTTATGGCTCATCCAGTATTTACTGGTTTAGTCAAGGCTCCCGACCGTATTAATTGTTATGTCACCCGGAAATGGGTTTATCCAGTTAACTGCAGTGCTGCTTCTGTTTTTTTTTTTTAAAAAGGGCCAGAAAGGAGTCTTTGACACAAGTACTGAGTTGCCCAATTTACTATCACAACATATTCAGACAAAACGCACCACGCAGTACAAACTGGATACGTTTGAATAATCTAATTTATAAATAAGGCACTGAAAAGGATACGGCTGTCTCCTGGGTAAATCGCGCTCAAAATGAAATTACACAAGCTTTTCTATTCACATTTATTGACGAACACACGGAAAAAAGAAGGCAGGAGGAAAGATTCTGAGAGATATATGGAGAGTAAGATGTAAGGATAAGATCTTAGATATAGCATATTGAGAAAGAAATTGCTCATGAATCTCCAGGGTAGTGGAGCGAAATAAAGAGCAAACATTCTCTGAGAAATGAACTGGTGGTGTTAGAACTGATAGAAGACAAGCAAGAAATGTCTATATCAAGGTCAGGAGGCTTAGGATAGAACATAAAAAAGCACAAAGCTCTGACAAGAGCTTAAAAAAACAAACAACAAGATTTCAGACTCCATGCTCCGTTAGGAAGAAAAGTACAAGGACAAATTTAAAAAAAAAATGAAATGAAATGACTGCTTGATAACATTATAGGGCACTCCTACATTATTGGGAGATTTTAATTGTCCACGTTGTGTGTTTAAGTTTATGAAATCAAAGTCATCGGATAGGTAATAAAACTATAGACTGTGACGTGTTATAAGACTGACAAACAGACTGTTGGAAGATTTCAACTGCCAGTAGTGTCTTGCGGTACTTTAGTGATTTTGACAGTCCCTGGTGGGAGAGTTTATATGTTATAGCTTTCATAATTTTTTTATAAGTATAGAGCTGAATCGGAAATATCTGTCTCCTTGGTTTGAATAGGAAGGAGTAGGCGGGAACGGCACTAAAAGTCCAGGCTCGTGTGACAGTGTATATCGTGATAGTGGATTTTGTGGAAGGGATGTAATTCTGTATTTTACTTGATATAAGGGAAATAATCCCAGGACTTTTCTTATAGTGTTTCTTCTGGTAAATACTGGTTAATCACCAGAGTTAGTAATTCCAGAAGGGAGGAACAACCCAGGTAATTGGTAGATCTCATAAGTGCCTTGATGGATTCTAAATTGATCTTGAAGGGGTGGTAAGTAATTAGCAACTCAAACGGTCAATGGAAACTTTCAATGATGCAGAGCATTTGATAAGTCCAAATGGTTATAACAGATGTTCTTTATTTTCGTTTCGTATTTCATGTAAATAGTGGCAGCTCGAGATAAATTTCTGGTGGGGGAAAGCAAAACTGCCAGCTTTAGCCTCCAAGGCGAAAGGCTTACGGCTCCTTAATACTCTAGTCGTTTTATGATCTGTGGAAATCCTAGCGAAATAAAATACGATTCGAGACTTCAATCAAAACTAGTTCGAACTTACTTCAAGTGGAATGAACCACTCACATAATCGTGGCAGGGGTTAGCGCTGGTTCACTAACCTTCCTGGTCGGTAGGAGGTCTCTAGATAAAACGTAGGAGTCAAGGGCTTTTGTTCAATAGTAGTCGTAGCGCCAGGTTGCTCCAAACCTAAACTAAAGAACTTTTTTTTTTTTTTTTTTTTTTTTTTGTTTTTTTTTAAAAACCTTTATTGGGTCTAAAAATTTAAAAAACAACAATGTTATATACAAAAATTACCTTTGTAAAATATGACCCCCCCCCCCCCCCCACCCCCCCCACCCCCCCCCCCCCCCCCAATATCCCAAAATAAGCAGTGCAACATATCACAAAGCAATATTTACATTATAATATTAAAAGATAAATGGCAAAAGGTACAAAACCTGTCCTTCCCACTTCCCTCCCAATTTAAAACATTTTGTGAAACCAAACCCCCATTTCCAAACAAATCTTAACACAAATTCCGACAATATTATAACATACATAATAGGCAAACCATAGTTGATGGTAGATGAAAGTATGAATGAGTGATGGTACAATGGGTATTTATAGTATGAACACAGCAAATTATCAAAGTTACATTGCCTTCTGTAAAGACTCAGGGTCACAGAAGGCGTGATGCATAATATTTAAAGTATATTATTCAAACAAAAAACTTATTTATTTTAAACTTGTCTTGTTATGTCATCTGTTATTTGTTCATATATTTGTGAAAATATTCTACTGTCGTAATGTATGCCGTCATGTACTGCCCTATTCCTACATATCCATACTAAATATCTAAATTCAGCTAAAAGAGTTAATAATTTAAGTTCTGTCTGTCTCTGTAACGAAGGTAAAGTATTTAACATGACCGCTTGGTACATGTTAAGTGATTGCGGTGTTTTGGAAGCTATCAGTGTTCTTAGTTTGTTTAGTGTGGGGGCCACTGTTTTTACATGTGTAAAACAGGTGGTCCTCTGTTTCTATTGTGTTGCTACTGCACAGTTTACACTTTGGGGGCGCTTTGCCAGCTTTTTTTGCCGATCGCTCACTCACAATAGGTGTTAAACTGTACAGTAACCTGTATGTGACTTGTTTGGCTTGTGGCTTAACGTCTAATGCATGAATGTTTGTGAAGCTTTGCGTGTAGTCTGTTATGAAAAGGTTGTACCCTCGTTTAATCCGTGTACCTAAATAAGGTTCTTGTGCCCCTACTAAAAGTTTGTATATTAGTTTAGTGTCTTGTTTTACTAGATGTTCGTTTCCTTTTAAGTTTTGTAAGCATATCTTATAAAAGGGTGGTGGGGTACCAAAGAAATGGGGTTGATTATTTTCTAATTTATGTAACTTAATTAACCTTAATCCTATATAATAATGTGCTAAAGGGTACATCCTTGAATTTTTTATAACCTCCCCTATATACTTAATCCTTAAAGCTTTAATTTTAGTGTTAATGTCCTGTAGGGCTATCCCCCCTTTGTTCTTAGGTTGTATTAAAGTTAAAAGCTTTATACCTCTAATCGTATTCCTAAAAATAAAATCCCTAATCAGTACATTTATTTTAGTTACAATTGATTTTGGCATGATTTGGACATTTGCTGTATAAATTATTTTTGGCATAATGAAACAGTTCACTATGACGCTTCTCCCAAAAATGGTAGTTGTCTTATATTTATACCTTTCTAACATGTTTTGGATTTTATCTAATAATTTTACCCACGTTTCTGTATTGGGGTCATGAGGGTTGCAGGAATAATGTAATCCATATATTTTGATTCTGTTAACTTGCGTTAACTGAAAGGGGAAATCTGTTTTATTTGCCCATCTGCCTAATCCCATTATACTAGATTTCTGAACATTTAGTTTGGATTCGTTAGCGTATCCAAACTCTGTAAAGACTTCCAATATGTTTTTTATAGAATCTATTGTTCCTGGGAGAAATATAGTATCATCAGCGTACGCCAACAATTTCCTTTCTCCTCTACCAGGAACAAAGGTTCCCGTGATGTTTACGTCCTGCCTTATTTTTTCTAGAACTGGTTCTAGTGTTAGTACGTATAAAAGGGGCGATAAACAACAACCCTGTCTCACTGACCTTGACAGCCTTATTGGTTCACTTAAACTATGGTTAATTAATATTCTACTGTGTGGTTTCTTGTATAATATTTCTACCCATGTTCTGAAGTATTCCCCTATGTTGTTTGCTTGTAAAGTTTTATGTAAGAAGGAATGCGATACTCTGTCAAAGGCTTTCTCCTGATCTAGT
The DNA here is from genome assembly GCA_024509875.1 of Oreohelix idahoensis. Taxonomy (NCBI): domain Eukaryota; kingdom Metazoa; phylum Mollusca; class Gastropoda; order Stylommatophora; family Oreohelicidae; genus Oreohelix; species Oreohelix idahoensis. Next base: position 269,647 of record JAMPIV010002857.1, read on the forward strand.
GATAATGTTGCACTTTGACACTGTCTATCATGCGTGTATGTAATCAAATCTCTTATAAAATGTGTATGTCTACAAATGTTTCTACCATGGACACTACATTTGTTGATCTGTATGTATCATTTTTTCCATAAATGGTTTGAGCTTCAGAGTGAGAGCTTTGGCCAGAATTTTATAATCAGTATTTAACAGTGAAATAGGCCTGTAATTTTTGATTGACTTTTTGTCAGCATTGTCTTTAGGTAGTAACGTAATAAAGGATTCGTTCAAACTATTTGGAAGCTCTCCTTTCTGGAAGGCTTCTTCAAATACTTTAATTAATAAAGGGCCTAAAATCGGGAAAAAGAAAAAGTAAAATTCTGCAGTCAACCCGTCTGGCCCGGGTGATTTATTTTTTTGGAAAGTACTGATAGCTTCCCTTAAATTTTCCAAAGTTAAAGTTTCATCTAATTTCCTACTCTCATCTTCACTCAAACGCTTTGTATAGTGTAGGAATTTATCCTGTGTGTTTGCATTAGTTTCCTGCTTAGTGTATAATTGTGTGTAGTATTCTAAAAAGGCTTGTCTAATATTAGTGTCTTCTGTCTGATGTTGACCATTCATATCTAATATTTCATATACCTGTCTACTGCGTTGAACGTTTTGCTCTATCTCTAAGTATTGTCTGCTGGGTATCTCTTGTGTAATAGTATTTAATTTAGTCCTGAGTAATGCCCCCTGGTATGTGTGTTGTTTGTAAATGTCTAATTGCTCTTCTAAAAAATGAATGTGTGGGTTATTTTTATCTATCTGTTTAGTTAAGCTAATGGCATCTTCTAATAAATTTTGTTCTCTCTTAAAAGCCCTGTGTATGGTTGTAGCTAGAATCTGTGACCTATCTCTTATTGTGTTTTTTAGCAGGTCCCAATATTCTGCGATGTTATTTTTGGGAATGTCCTGCGTGTAACCCTGAATGAGCTGTGTTATTTTGTCTGTAAAGAAAGTATTTTTTAGCAAATTGTTGTTGAATTTCCAGTGCGGGGATCTCTTTAATTCTGTATGTGTGTGTCCCGTACTTAGAACTGTGTATACTGCCTGATGGTCTGTGTATTTAAGCGTACTTTTAATGTGATGAGTTTTGTGTATGCTGTAACTGTTTGTTGCGTATATTCTGTCCAGTCTAGAAGCTCGTCTAAAATATGGGTTTCTCATGTCATGAAATGTGAAAGCTTGTGTTTGCGGTTGTAGTTTTCTGTAAACGTCTACTAGGTTATGTTTGTCAATCATGGATTGTAAACGTCGTATTAATAGGGATGTTTCAATTTTCTTTTTTTGTAATTCGGGGCCAAAGGAACTCCTGTCTAAATCTGTCAAAACACAGTTAAAATCTCCTCCTATCACTAATTTGGTTCCTTTGTAGTACCTATCTATAGTGTCGTACAGTCTGTCATAAAAACTAGGCCGGTCGGTTTCCGTCGCTGGTGCGTATATATTTATGAGTGTGTGCGTGTCATGTTTGTTGTGTTTGTTTTGTATTTGAATTATGACAGTTCTGCCACAACTGTCTGTTCTATAATGTACTGTGTCCCAATCTTCATTAATTTGTAAGATGGCGACACTACTATGCCTGGGGCCTAGGGCGAACCAGCCATGTTTAAGTCCTAATCTAGTTACAATCTGACTGGCCTGTAGGTCGGTCGTAACCCCTGTCTGTTGCAAGAACAAAAAATCAGGTTATCTGTTTTAATAAGTTTGATAATGTGCTCCAGCTTATCCCTCAAACCATTGATATTGAGGGATATTAGAACAAGGCTGCTTGACAAAGTGGTATCTGAGGGTTGGCCACTTGTTGCAAACTGTCTACCTGGCAAAGTGGCAGAGTGGCCACTTGCCATATCTAAACTACAAGGCAATGTAGTGGTCTGGGGCTGGCTACATGCCATAGATGGATTACTCGGTAGCAAAGTACTATCTAAAGATTTATCACATGTTGTAATGGGTGTACCTGTTTCACGTAGTTTACTCGACAGAGCGGTGCATAAGGGCTGACCGTTATCTGTCATTACTAAACCACTCAATACATTCATGTTTGCATTTCTTGACAAAGCGGTGCATAAGGGCTGACCGTTGTCTGTAAAATGACTACTCGACACATTAGTGACTGGTCGCTGGCTAAAGGTCGTTGTGCCCTGCTGATTAGGGCCCAACGCAGGCAACGCTGCGTTGTCAGTCCCTCTCGCCCTGACAGGGGGGAGGGTTGGTTGCCTAATTAAAACTGTGCGCATTTAAGGGTGCGTGCAGTGTTAGTTTTGTGTATAAAAACAAAAACATCAAAGAACTACCTACATTAAACACAACTCTTAAATAATAATAATAATAATAATAATAATAATACACACTTCCTAAACTATAGGTGTTTACATGTTTTACTTTTAAAATTACATCACTATGAAATAAAGGAAAAAAGTTCATTTCTCCGGACACCGGCAGCTCACTGTCTATTCTTGTTGTAGGTGCAACCAAGGCTTTCCTATACTTGGGAACTGGACAGGTCTGTTTGCACTGGGCCTCAGTGCACGGGGAAAGAACTTCTAGTAGTAAAATCATTCACTCACATGTTCAAAAGGCTTGTCCATCTATGAAGATATCTGCTTGGGACAACATGGCCTCCATGTCGTCCTCTTCTGTAGTTGCCGCCCAACAGGAGGGGGCTTGCGTATTGAATGGCGTCGGCGCCTCTAGAACCTCATGTCTTGTTGGTGATGATCTTCTGCTGTTAGGTGCTGACATCACATGCTCATCGGCGACAGGTGTCGACAAGTTCTCTCTCGGGGAGGGCTCTGGTGTAGGCGCCCTGGGTGATGGTGGCAAGTCTCTTCGGCTAGGGGAGCGCTTGCTCGGCGACTTACTGTCACTACGTTTTACTTCTTTTGACCTCACAGGCTCTGTTGCCTGGAGCAGGAATCTTTTTCTATTGATTTCTTTTTTTCTTTCTTGTTATTTATAACTTTTGTATATTCATCACCTTCACTGGCATCTGGGCCATCCGGGGTAGGGAGCTCGTCTGCCCTGCTTTGCTCTGCTGGTGTTTTTTCGACAGCTGTTTCTTCCTCCCTCGTTTCTTGACCTGGTGGGGTGGCGCCCGCTTCCTAGGGCATTGGCTGACCCAGTGGTCATCCTGCCCACACACCGCACACTGTATTCTTCTTCCGGGCAAGGACACCCATATTCTTAGTACTTTGTCTTCGGCTGCTTTCAAATGCACAAAGTGCGGTATCCTATGTTCGGATGGTCGGTATTGGAAATTCCACATGTCGTGGGCATTTTTGATCCTGTACACTTCTACGTCTTTATCTCCCGACACTTCCGCCGCTATTCTTTTTACTGCCTCGGGTTTCATCGTGGGCGGCATCCAATGTAGCACACCTTTGGATCTTTCTTTGTCATGATGCTCAATCTGAATGCTCATCTGAGGGTTGGTCCACTCCAATCTTTTTCCGTGCAGGCCCTTGTAGTACTTCAGCTGAGCTGCTGCTGTTAACGTGGCATACCACTTATAAGGGCCCGCGAAGCGGTACAATGTGGCGATGCCACTCAGGCCGACGCCGGCTGGTCCAGCTAATATGCTGGCTATTAAAGAATACGATGCCTTGTTGGCCTGCGGCCCTGAGATCGTAATTACCAGTGTCCCTGGTCTATGTAGCATGCCTCCCTCTAAGTCTTCGTTTAGATCAATTAAAATCACGGGCACGATAGGTGCGGACATTCTTATTTCTATCTTTCTTGGTACTTAAACCAAATTGGATTAAACAAAGTCACAAGGCTAGCCTAAGCTAACAGCTAAGGCTAACACCACAAACCTGAGAAGTTACAGCAGGAGGTAAAAACACGTCTTCACGTCTCAAAGGGGTAAAGATAACACCTTCGGTTTGGCACTAGCTTTGAGATAACTGTCTCAAGCTCTCTCTGTCTCTCTGTCTGGTTTCTAAGATGCATCAGTCTTTATACTGGTCTGGTGCTATGGCTCGCCAGAGGAAATATTTCTTATTGGAGTTAAGACCGGAAACCTTCAAATGATTGGTCTTGGGGGCTAGTGGACCGTTGAAATAATCTTTAACCTAACCATCTACGAATCCTCTAGTCTAAAATTATTGTTTCTATGTGATGATGACCAACCATTGTTTAAAGTTCTCTCTAATCTAAATGTTTTCCGGTCTGACTTGTATGTAGGCCACACAAGGTTTGATGACATCATGGGTTCATGTGTGTCATGACTGATGATGTCATTGAATCTTGACTAGTAGTTTATTTATCTAACTAGTCATTCATAAAATACTTTACTATAAGGCTAACAGTTGTAGCTACTTAATAGTCTACCCTGTTACACCCTTCCACCACTACATGAGCCACCACTACATGAGCCACCACTACATGAGGCACCACTACATGAGCCACCACTACATGAGCCACCATTGAAGACAACCTGGAGAAAAGCACCTATGTGCTCTTACAATATGGCAGTTTATGTAGCATTTGTTTGACATAGTTGTGGTTGCCATCCCCATGCTTAACCTCAACCTAGCGGCCTCTTACGACACGCTTAGTGGTTGCAGTGGTCCTATTCTGAGTTTATCAAAGACCCCCAGTAATCACCCAGTGGTTCTTTATTTTAACTGAGAACATTTTACAACGAACATCAGGTATCAGATTAATTAACAGTAACTGTTATTTTGATGCACATTAACAGATCAGATACTGGCATCTACCACTCATCACACCTGGAGCTATGGCTGGAGATTTTGGGTTTCGCAAGAAATCAATGTTTCCTCTGCTGACTCGCATTGGCTCTAACTTTAACTCACTGCTAGAGCTATTGGTGATGCTGTTGAAACACTTTAAATGGTACAAGATGAAGTTGATTTACATGCCCGACGGCTTTGAAAATATCATGGATAGATACTGTCACATTGGTAAGTCATGTGGTCAGGTTATTGTTAAAGTGTTGGATCTGTTCTATTCATGTAGCACTGTTTTAACCGCCAAAAAAAAAAAAAAAAAAACGGCAGAAATCAAGATCGTGCTGGCACCAGCAGTTGTCCATTGTTCATACACGGCTTGGGCTGCTGACCGATTTAATATGTCGACAGTGTTTAGCATTTACTTTCAGAAACACAAATAAAAAACTACAATACTGCATTATCGAAATCATCATCGTCATCATTTTCTTTTGCGCTTCTTACCAACAAGGTTCCACCAATGAGCTGGTCCCATTGCAGGAAGCCGGCAACAAAAATCCCCATGCCGTTGTAGCGGTGGTTTCTATGGCAAATCATTTGACATGATGAGGTTGCCAGCCCCACGGACAATCTCATATTAGTCGCCTTGTACGACATGCCAGATTGCGCAATAGGCCTGTTCTTTCTTAGTCTATTCAGAGACCCCCTGAACTACAAGGGCCGCATGATGGAACTGCAAGAACAATTATGTGAGTGGTACAATTGGCGAATGAATATAATCTTTGTTGCCTCTGGCTGATTCTCTACACTTCTACTCTCTTGTCTCTGCCACCACAGCCTCAAATAACAAAACTCGGAATCGTTAGACAGCGGCCACAGTGTGTTTTATCTTTTGTCCTCTAGATACTATGTACCTGTGTTCATTTGTAGCCTATTTTCAATCAGTCAGCCAATATCCTTTAACTCCCGAAAGAACATATGCCATCAATAAATACATGCCAAGTCCTCCTGTGACGTTCCATCAGCTCAAGCACTTTCTACGCCTTCCTCATTTTCACTTCAGTCTCCAGTTCTCTTCTCCGTGTGTTTTGGTCTACCTCTGCCTCTCTTTCCCTGGTCATTTCAGAACAAGCCTTGTAATGCTATCAACATGTTTCCTCAGTGTGTGTCCTATCCATCGCTATCGTCTTCTTCTCATCTCTTGTTCCACAGCACTTGTCTGGTTCTTGTCATCAGTTCCACATTGATGACTTTGTCATACCATTTTAATCCTTCTATTCTACGCAAGCAACCATTGAGAATGTTGTTCTTTATGTTTCAGAGCTATACAATAGGACTGAATTTACATTTGAGTTAAAGATTCTTATTTTTCTGTTGGACTTGATTTCTCATGATTTCCATACGTTTCTCAATGCAATAAAAGCTCTCTTGCTTTTTGTATTCTTATTTTGGAATTATTGTTTGTCCCTGTGGCTCTGTAGTGTTGTCCTTCATGAAGAACACTCAATGTCATGTCTTTACACGTTTTCTTTATGAAGTTAATGATCTTCAGGAGGTCTCCATAATCCTCATTTATTTCCAAAGTGATTCTCTGTTTGTTTGTCTAATGCTTTTTTTTTATAGTTCACAACTCCAATGTAAAGCGGTGAATTCCATTCTAGACTTTTTTGAATTATTATTTTTGTGACATATTATGATAATAGCTTTCATATATCTATTACATCATCTACATTTTTCTGTCACCTACGCACGTTTGTTGACATAAAACCCTCCTACACTCAGAGATCTGTCTCTTTTTCTAATTTAGCACGCATATTTTATTGCTGTTCGCTATTTCCTTTGATGAAGGTTTACCAGCAGACTCAATTAGCTAACACTGAGCCGGTTACCTGTAATTTTTAACGCCAGCGATTGAAAAGCGGGAGACGTAACAGAGGAAGGTGGCGATAAGTTAAAACGTATTTTTCGTTTGACAGTGATCAGGGGAAATAATTTGAGTAGATAATTTTGAACCAAGGGCAGACAATTTCTATTACCTTTCCCTGAATCGTTCGTTTGAAATGTAATTAAACACGGCGAATCGCCAGATCAAAGGACGGGCTTCGCTCGATTTCGCTCGATGGCCAGGGTCTGTAAGTGGTAAAAGGCGTGAATAGTTCGTCTGATTCGCAGATCGACCGAGGAAAAGACGAAATCTAAACGAAGGTGTTAAAAGTAACAAGTCTGAGCGAAGTTCTGGAAATTTAATATATATTCTCCAGCTTTTAAAATCCATTATTCAGCGTAGCTCCATAGTCTTGGAATATCGCGCGATCAGACGTGCCACACTCCAGTGAAGGTTTTTGGGCAAATTCGAGATACGTTTTTTGTTCTTGTTCATTCATTAAAGTATTAGTTGTGTACAAGTAGTATTCCTTAAATTTTAGTTATCTAGTTAAGTGGTAACTAGGTATATAAATTTGAAATATTAGGGAAAATTCAATAGATTCGTGCGCCACGTGGTGTTTTCTTTGTTGAAGGTACAGCAGCGATGTTGTTTCACGTACATTCTCGTAATCGTAGATTACCAGCAGTGTTATACTATTGATAGGCTTAATTTATATTATTAGTTAAAATATATAAAACTAGTGAGACTAGAGATAAACATTAATTTCAATAAAGATCAGTCATATAAGTAAAATAATAATAGCAAAATAAAAGACAGGGTACTAACAGTCATAGGTAAATGAATCAATAAATATAATCACAATGCCATCAATGACCAGGTCGCAGTCCGGGGAGGGAAAAGCGTGGGTCAGGCCAGCTGAAAAGTGTAGATCACCAAACCGGACAGAAAAGAACAGGATCACAAGCCCTATAGTCAGAAACGCAGAAATTAAGGACAAAATAGAAACAATAAAGGAAAATCTGAAAGGAGGCTCAGAAATTAAAACTGCAGTAAGCAGAAGAAACGCAGGAAACAAAAAGACAGACAGGACACAGGAAAGAGGACAACCAAGAGACCACAAGCAAAAACAAAGTCAGAACAACACAGGAAAGAGGGAGAGACCACAAGCAAAAAAAGTCAGAAAACCAGAGGAGGAGAAAACAGAGAAACCAAAAACAGAATCAAAATAACACAGATAGCTGGAACAGAAGCCACACTGAGATCTCTCCAGGATGACAAAATCCTGGTCATTCTGGAAGCAACAATAGGAAAAAAATATATTAACAAAGTGCAAAAACATAAAAATGGAGTAACAATCACTGTAAACAACACAGAAAAAGGCAAGGCACTACTACACGAATTAAAGAGTAACCCAAAAGAAGTACAACTCGCACATGGGATAAAGGTACAGATCGAGTTGATCAAGGAGATTCGAAGATTCGTCATCAAAGGGGTTGACTCAAACCTAACAGAAGATGAGAGCCGCACTAACATAACGAAAGAAAACCCACAAACAAAGATAGAAAAAGTAGAAAGAATAAAAACCAAAGAGCAAATGAATACTACAGTGGTAGTGCTAAGTGTAAAGGGCACAGAAATACCCAAGCAGGTCAAACTCCACCAGAGAGCCAAAATGACAGAGATATACATACCTAGCATTATACAATGCACAAACTGTCAAGGCTTTAGCCATACGCAACATGTGTGTAAAAGAGCGACTAGGTGTAGTTTCAGTGTGGGAGTACACAGATATGTGGACTGTACAATGGCTAAGGAGGACAAAGATTATAAACGAGAAAACAAAAACAGAAAATGTGCAAACTGCCACGGTAGTCACAGTGCCAGGTATCAAGGGTGCCCAATCTATCAAGAGACAAAACACATATTAAAAGAATCACTAGAAACAAACAAACCATTCTGGCAAATAAAAGAAAGACAGAAAACAAACAACCATCTTCAAAACTCTCAAGAAAGTATCATTAAGAAACAAATGAAACAAATAACTAGTGAAATGAAAGACATAAAGAAAAAAATCAAGAAAGAAGATAAAAGTAAAACACTCATAAACAGTAAAGAAGATGACAACACAGAAGACACAGAACATAACCTCATCCAAACCAGACAGGTACTAGAAGAAATAAAAACAGCACAACAGGCAATAGAGAGAGACCTCAAAAAAAAATAGCAGAGATAAAAGAAGCTAATGAAGAAATCCTTAAAAAAATTGAGATAGAAAGAGCTATTTTGACAGATGAAAAAAGACAAGAGAATAAAATGATAAAAAACCAGGACAACAAAGAAAGATGATAGGAAACTCTTTACAGAGAGATACAACAGGAAGCAATCTGATCATCAGAAGAAGTCCCCCCATCCGACAAGTGTTTCGGCCCAATTACTCCTTTACACTCTAAGGGGGGCGGGCCCACTTGGGTCATGACTCCCAAGCGTCTCAGCCTCCTGTTGTCTTGTATCGAAAATGAACCCATTTTACTTATGGTAGCAACTTTTAAATCCACAACGCCAGCCGTGGAGGCAATTGTGAAAGTAACAAAGAGAAGACAAATTATTCCGTTCGTTCCGTCGCCCTTTACAACTAAGGACACACACTGAGACACTAGCGCGCAGCCGACGAGCTGCGCGCCGCAAGCCACTGAAATTCTGTACCTGACACTCCCTATAGTATACATTGCCTGTTGCCCCAGAGTCGCAGCCCTTTCACTAGTACACCACACAAAAAAAACTCAACGTTGTGGACTTAGAAAAATGTTGGTGTTTTCTGTACCGCAGCGTTTATTGTCACGATGTCCATCGCCCATTGCGGTTGTTCCACAGCCAGCCTGATGCCTTTTCGGCAGTTTCACTAAGCCTCTTCAGTGCCCTTGTTCTAGACTGTCCCTTCAGCACCAACAGTTTCAATAAATCATACACTGATGCAGCCACAAGCCGTCTTGCGCCCACTTCAACCGCCATGACCCTTGCACTGAATCCATCGTGTCTCAGATCCGCGGCCAGGTCGCTATACTTGGCCGCTTTGAATGAATGTTGCTCGTCTAATCTGGATTCAAATGGCACGGTCAGTTTAATCAGTATGACCTGAAGCGTTGCTGCAGAATGAAGCACTATATCCGGCCGTCTCCGCGATTTTCTGATACACTCTGGATATGCCCCCCGTCCAGGTAGGTCTATCGCCATCTCCCAGTCGTTTGCACAGTCAAGAAGAGATGGTAAACTGCTACCAGGTTTACTCGGTTTGGGGTGTGCTGACTTTCCTGCCCTCAGAAAGTATGTGTTTGCGGTGTCTGGCAGGACTTTGCTATTCGCTTTCATTCTTGCCTGATCTATTGTCGCAGCAAGCTCATTTAGCACTTTGTTATGGCGCCAAGTGTATCGCCCTTGCCCTAATGCCACCTTACACGCTGAGAGCACGTGTTCAAATGTCTGCCTCCCCTGGCAAAGACGGCACTGCTCATCATCCGATTTTCCCCATTTCACAAGGTTGGTGGCCGACGGCAGCAGGTCATACATTGATCTAACCACAAAGCTGAGCCTAAGAGGTGCCATATGCCATATATCATTCCATGTCAAGGACCTCTGCAGGGCTCCTTCCCATGTGGTCCATTGGCCTTGTTGGACCTGCTGCACTGCTTTTTGCAACCTCTTATCATTCTCAGCTCCTCGTATCTCCTGAACTACCATGTCTCTTCGCTCCCTGCTTGATGCCTTGGACCATCAGCGGATGTCACCATGCCCAAATCCCCGTCTATTCGTTTGTGTGTATCCGATTACCTCTCTCAGTTTGAGAGACTCTTGAGCAGCATCAACAGCTTCTTCCACTCTCCACTTCCTTCCCGTTTTCAGTGTGGGCTGAATGGACTTAACCACGTCATCAGCTGACTCGCGTAGCATCATTGCAAGTCTTGCCTTTCCAACTTTGTACTCTTCAACAACTGACTTGAAGGGAAGCAGATGTTTTGACTTTTTGCAGTACAGTTCTACATCTGACAGACCTGGTGGTACCCCTAGCCATTTTCTCATGAACTTGTTGACCTTCTGCTCTATAGCTTCCACTGTACTTGTGCTTATTTTATATATAAGCAGTGGCCACAGCAACTTCGATATCAACATGAATTGGAGGCACCATAGTTTGAACCTTCCTAGGAGTCTGCTTTGGTCTATGATCTGTAGTCCTCTGTCTGCCATTTCTATTGTCTGTTGCACTGCCTTCGAGTCTTTTAGTGAGGCATCGTACACCCTGCCAAGACTTTTAACAGGTTCCTCACTGACAGTAGGCATTTTTTGGCTGGAAACCATGAATATCACCTCTGCTATCTTCCCTTTCCTGACTGATAGGCTTCTCGACTTCTTGGGTTTGAAGCTCATTCTGCACCAGCTGACTAGTTCATCCAGGCGTGCTAACATCCTCCGGGCCTGATGTTCATCTGATGTCAGAATTGTTGTGTCATCCATGAATGCTTTGAGCGGTGGCATGTGACACATTCCACCGAGCTTTGGACCTATAGCCATTCCTTCAGCCGCATTGAGGATTACCTGCATAGCCATGACGAATAGTATCAGAGAGATAGTACATCCCATCGCAATTCCAACTTCAAGGCCAATCCACTTCGTTGTGTACTCTCTGGTTGAAAATCTGACAGAAAACCCTGCGAAATACAGCTTCAGCATTGCTGCAATCTCTTGTGGAACATGATACATATCTAGGGCCTGCCACAAAATCTGGTGTGGAACGGATCCATAAGCATTCGCTAGATCCAACCAGATTACATGGAGGTTTGTTCTGTCAGACTTTGCCTTTTGGATTGCTTCCCAGATCATTGCGGCATGCTCTAGACATCCTGGTGTACCTGGGATACCTCCTTTCTGAATGGTAGTGTCAATGTACCCATTTGCCAGGAGGTATGTAGTGAGTCTTTTCGCCATTACTGAGAAGAATATCTTCCCTTCCACATTGAGTAGTGAGATTGGCCTGAACTGACTGATGTCTGTGGAATTTTGTTCCTTCGGGATGTAGACTCCGTTTGCCTTTCTCCACTCCTTGCTGACGAGTTGGGTTGTCCACGCATTCTTCAGTAAACGGAGCAGTCGTTTGAGAACCTCAGGGCATCTTTTATACACCACATATGGAACACCATTAGGACCTGGAGCTGACTTGTACCGAGCTTTCTGGACAATGCTTTCTACCTCTTGCACTGTTGGGGGCTTAGTGTTAAATTCAGCTCCTGGCTTACCCGGCCATTTAAGGCCTGCCATGCTGCTGAGCGGCTCATCTTTGCAACCATCTGAATATGTCATTCTAAGGTGTTCTTCCAGGTCTTCTTTCCTGATGTTTAGCGTACCCGACCGTGGCTGCTCAAAGAGTTCTTTAGCAAACTTGAAGGGCTCCCTAAAGAATCTTTCCCTATCCCTTCGAGTCTTCCTTCTCTTCCTGCACAACCTTTCCGCTCTACAAAGGGCATTATGTTGGCCTTTCAGGTGCTTCCAAACTTGCCGTAACCCTTCCTTCTCTGTGGCAACTGCGTTCTTGAACAGTTTTCGGGCATGCTTCTTCTGTTTCCTGATTTCATTTATTTTAATTTGTCTTCTATTTTTCCGTGGAGGGTTCCTTTCCCTTGCCTCCCTCACTCCGAACACTTTGCGACAGTGCAGATATACTATGTCGCCGAAGATTTCCAGCTTCTTCTCCAAAGTTAGCTGCTTCAGGTTGTTATCCAACTCTTTTGCCAAGGCTTCGTCCAGCTGTTCCCAAAGCCCTTTTGCACTGGCAGGTGGAAACTTTATTGCATCTCTCTTCCCGTCCAAGAAGTGTGTGAGATCATCATCTGGCAGATCAACTTGAATGTACTCAGCACTGTGGATTGACTCCTGGCTGCGTTCTTCTAACGTCTTATCCGTCGAGACAGAGCGCTGTTGATCTCTCCCTGATGACCTCCCACACCCCTTTTTTGTTCTGTGGATTTTCATTCCTCTCTGAGTAGAGAATTCCCTACCACAGGCACATGGAAATTCCAGCCGTTGTTCAGAGCTCGAAGTCCGTGTAAGAAAAAATTAAGGAAACAGTGGAACTACTCCTACCATACCTCGTAGAAGGAGTTCAGAGTAAAATGGTTACTTGGAATGATGAGTTTGTTTGGAACATGAGAGATAGTGAGCAAAACGAAAAAAAGTAGATCCCTTATCAAAGAACCGAATAAAAACTATAACATAACTAAGATAACCATACTAAATGGGGACCAAAGACTCTAGAGCTATCAAAGTAGTTCAGTGGAACTGTAGGGGTGCCAGGAAGAACCTGATGTCTCTTATGGGACATTATAAGGAGGCAAAACCCATCTTTGCAATACAAGAAACCCACCTGAACCCCAAACAGAAACTGAACTACCAAGGGTATATAACACTTAGAAATGATAGACCGGAGGGAAGAGGAGGGGGCGTGGCCTTTTTAATACACGAAGACTACAAAATATTAAATTGGGAACAATTCAACACAGAAAATATTGAAGGAATAAGCGTAACAGTAGACAGTGAGCCAGATAACTTAAAAATAATAAACATTTATAGCCCCAAGGGTAATAAAATCGATAGGGACATTGCCACTATTAACACACAAATAGACCAAAGAACATTATTGGTAAGGTAAAGGTAAAGGAACCCGTTACACGCCCATTTAGGCATATTGGGAATATGGTGTTAGGCCCATATTATCTTGACCGTCGGCACACGAGGGGTGATGTGGTCGGCATCACGCCGGCCGCCTTAACCTTCCCAGAGTAGCTCTGGTACCCATTTGGGGCTGGGTCGACCCAGGAGCCGTTTGTGGCCTAAAAATTTTTCCGCCTCATCTGGGGATCGAACCATAGACCACTGCGCTAGGAAGCCAGTGCACTAACCACTATGCTACCGCGGCTCCATAACATTATTGGTAGGTGACTTTAATGCACACCATGAGGCATGAGGTAACAACAGTAATGATCCAGCAGGAAAAAGACTGTTGGACTTCATTGAAAGTACTGAGCTAATCATACTAAATGATGGCTAAGTGACAAGGGTTAACCCATGCAACAATGGAGGAGATACAGCAATAGACATATGTATTATAACACCAAACCTTGCCTCTGCTAAATGGGAAGTACTGAATGTCTCCAGCTCACACCACTTACCCATAAAAATAAACCTAAACGACAAATATAGAACTAGTCCAAGAAGCTCGAAACCTACATTCAACCTAAAAAAAGCAAACTGGGAGTTCTTCCAATTGGAGCTAAGTAAACTAAGCATAGAACAAATTTGAATCTAACAGTATTGATATATTTGCAGAAAAACTAACAAATGAGATTTTAAAAATAGCAATAAAATATATACCAAACAGGAATATGCCTAATCACTTAAAACCAACACAAAAAGGTAAAAATAGGAAAAGAAACAAAGATAAAAATCCAGTATCTTGGTGGACAGACAGATGCTCAGAAAAACTGAAATTGAGAGAGAGGGCCCTGATAAAGTATAGAAAAGCCAAAACTGAAGAGAATTACACAAACTATAAAAAAATAAGAAATGAAACAAATAAAGTAATATTCAGAGCTAAAGAAAAGAGTTGGAGAACATTTTGTCAAACATTAAACCATAGGTCACAAGTAACTACTGTTTGGAGAAAACTAAAAGCAATTAAAGATTAAAGGAGGAAACAAGAAATTTAAAATCCCAACAATTAAAATACCAGAGAGAGCTGAAACAGATAGAGAAAAAGCCAACATACTAGCTAAATACTTTTATCAGGTTAGTTCAATAGACAGTCTAGATAAGGCAGAAATAAATAGGCGGAAAACACTGCTAGAAAAATTAAAAGAAGAAAATATGGACACCACACAGGATGCTAATTACTTAAATGCAGATATTACAGTAGATGAAATAGAAAGAGCTTGAGCAGGAAAAACCAATATCACCTCTGGGAAAGACATTCTGAGCTATGAAATCCTCAAACAGGTACCACATACAACTCTAAGGGTGATTGCATCCCTCTACAACAAAATCTGGTACACGGGATAAATACCATGTTCATGGAAGACAACAGTAGTCATCCCCATACTAAAGCCAGATAAGAAAACACATGATGTCAGCTCATACAGGCCAATATCGTTAACATCGCATCTAGGAAAAATTCTAGAAACAATAGTCAATAGCAGACTAAAATTTCATCTAGGAAAGCATAATTTGTACAGCCCAACCCAGGCAGGCTTTAGAAGCCAACATAGTACAATAGAGCAACTGTTGCGGCTGTAACATGATGTTAAAACAGGCCTCAAAAGGAATGAAAAGACAGTAGTAATTTTCCTTGATGTAGCAAGAGCATATGATGAATGTTGGAGGGAGGGTGCACTACATAAAATCAGAAATTAGGTATAGTAGGCAGAAATTATAATTATTTAGAAAACTTCCTGCAGGATAGATACTTCACGGTACAAATAAACAATGATAGATCTGAGGTGTATGAACAACAGAATGGAATCCCCCAGGGATCAGTAATATCACCATCTATTTTTACGATTATGGTCAACGACCTAGGCGACGAGTTTAAAGACTTAAAAAACAACCTATCTCAGTTTGCAGATGACACTGCGATATGGAGAACGGGAGGAAATCTCCCATTCCTCTATAAAACAGTACAAAAACAAATAGATAAAGTATCTGACTGCATGAACAAGTGGGGATTTAATCTAAACGTTAAAAAACCCACAGGAATGATCTTCAGTAGAGGGCGTATAATTAAAAACAATATAATTGACATACGCATTAATGAGCAAAACGTATGCACAGCAAAATCAGCTAGATTTCTTGATATGGTACTAGACCAGCAACTAAACTGGAACAAACACATAGCCCTATTAGTGCAAAGCAGTAGGGGACTTATTAACATGCTAAGATATATGAAAGGAAGTGGTTGGGGAGCCTGCAATAAGACAATGTTAACCTTCTATAAATCATTTATTAGGGGCAAACTTGACTATGCCAGTGTTGTCTATGCATCAGCCGCCCCGAGCAATAAGAAGAAACTAGACACTGTCCAAAGCCAGGCACTGTCAATAATAGCAGGTGCCTCAAAGGGAACATCAGCAGAGGCACTAGAAGTAGCGCTAGGCATTACATCCCTGGAGCTAAGGAGAAAAGAACTGAGATTCAGCTACTGGGCAAGAGTGGCAAAAGATCCAACTCACTGTAGTGAAATTGACAGAGATACAACGGTAAAATACCTCCAAAGATAACATGTAAGGATAAAAACATAATGCGTAGGCTGCTGATAGTACATGATCGCCCAGACCGCGGGTCATCACCCTCCATAAAAATTGACTTGCTAGACAGGAGGGGAACGGCGGATAAAAAGGAAAAAATATGACTGGAAAGATTGCGTGAGACTAGAAAGGCTAAGGAGACGCAATTGGGGGGGAAACGGAGAAAAGTCACGTTTCCCAAGTTGACATAAAGTAAGGAACTCGACAGAAGGGACCTTGGATATGTTACGCCACAGTCATTTATTGGTCGCTTTTGCGATACCAAGCCTTTGATTTGAATTCAGCGGCAGAACGCGGATGTTTGGAATATTACAAAAATTAAAAAGTAACTTTTTCGTAATATTAATGTTAGGAATATAAAAATTAGCTGGCCGGATGGCCCATTCTGAGCAGTGAACTAATATGTTCTTAATTTTACAGACGGATAGATAATATTGAAGATAATGACAAAAGACAGTGTTGTTCACATCAACGACAGACTGTATGGAATAAAAAGTGTCGCTATTTGCACAAAAAAAACACGACCTCGAGACGCAGGTGTTCAAATCTACTTAGTAGGGAAGCGAAGGGACATTGGTGGGAGCTGTGTCTAAATATAACTTTTAACGACAAAATTTTGGAGGGGAGAGAAAGGTTGGTTCAAAAATCAAGTACATTTTGAAAAAAAAAAACAAGTAGAGACGGACAGACTAACAGATAAACATCCATACTTGACTGAAGCATGACTGAAATGACTTAAGGGTAGGAAATTTGAATTTCAAATAAACCTAGGCAGTGATTGGCCACAGACAATCATTTTATCGGCGCTCAGACGCGCAAGTGGGGCCATTCCTCAATAGTTGTTCGATGATAGACACAGTATTTTAAAGTGTGGTGATTTCCAAATGAAAGAAAGTGAAATAAGATCAGGGACGCCATACTATAGCCAGCAGCTCAGCTGAGTTTTGCTAGCATTTCTGTGTTCTTTATTCATAATCTGGTAAGATTGAAATTATTTCTTTGTATATTTTGAATATTGTTTAATGTTCGAGTGATTTGATACTGCCATATCGAAATCTAGCCTTACAAACAAGTAGGGATTTGCTCTAGACCCCCCGCCCAAGTCAGGGTCTAGGGACCAACAATATACATAAACTCCAGCAAGGGTTAGGAAAGACAGATCAAGTGTTGAGAATAATGAAACATATTACCTATCCACTTTTAGGGAAGGAAACTAATAAATATTTTTCAGAATCTATAGTCTGGGAGGACCTATCTGATGTAAAACCACCATGGTAAATGTGCTGTTTGGTCAGAGAGATCTGACCTGTCTGTATGATGTGGTTGTTGTGTCCGTGTTGTGTCCAGACGTGGGTAGAGAATAGAATTTTGACACATAGCCAATACTTTGATTGCAGAGCTGTGAGTTTCAGCTGTCAACAAGGCGGTGTCCATTCAGTTGGTGATTTTACTCGAGTGTATCTGTGCAGTACGTTGTGACAGAGACCACTATTATTGCCCGCCAGCACGGAGAGGTGGGACTACCAGATTTCAGCACCAGAGCTACATATGCAAGATGAGTGAGCCTCTGGTCTGCTGGAAGTTCACCAACGCCTTTTAGTTGCTAATACCCCATAAAATTCCTGCAATTTACTGGACACTGTGTAGTCAATATAGACAGGTGTGATGAGGCCACCCCAACAGCACAAGCATTAACTATCCTCCCAAGTAGATGACTACTAGAACATTTTAATAAAACTAACTAGTCTATTACTTATATATGTACACTCTTGCATTTATTATGTAACATTCCATGCATTTCTTTCATAATTTTTTAAATCTTTTTTTAAAACAAAGTTCTGGTCAACATAAAACTTGATCCAGAACAAATAAATGTAATATAATTCTATCAAAAATTTTACACACGTGAGTTAGTTCAGTGTATTTTAACATTTGTTAATATTATTAGTCTGCTTAAATATCTGTGGGTGTATCTATAATTATCACACCACATTACATATCATTACCCTAGACATTTTACATAGATACATTCATTAGAAAGAAAAAAAATAAGTGTGAGGTCGTAGTGGTAGCAAGAAAGGCCTTCTGTCAATTCACAACTACATTTTATCTCAGGAGCCTTCACAGCTGGCCTCATACATTACATTTAGTAATATCACCATCATACAATACCATCAAACCCACTACACTCACCCAGCACACAAAACCTTTGATAGGGGTAACCAGTACATAGGCCACATTCCATTAAACCATAACAGATACCCGTCAGGGTGGAAACAATGGAATAAGTGGATCAATACCCAGACCTATTTAATACGATAAACAGTAGTGCTCAGTATAAAGCAAAGATCTCACCATGGGAATTAAAAGTGCCAGAAACTGACTCCCACTTATCAAAGATCATAAACAAATCTAACGACATAATTTCAGCAAAAAGTAAAGCACTAGAGTACATAGAACGTATATAAATAATAGCCTAACTATATATACAGATGGGTCAAAAGATGAAGAAGGACAATTAGGAGCAGGAATAGCAATACCAAAATTAAAAATGTATTAAAGATACAAAGTAACAGGTAATACATCCATCTTTACAGCAGAATTAGTGGCAATCGTAAAAGCTTTAGAAATAGCTGCAGAAAACCAACCAAAAAAAAGTAACCATTCTCACAGATTCCCTTTCATCAGTATTAGCTATCAGAAACAGAAATGAATGTAGCAGGCCAAATATTATAGAGGAAATACTACAGGTTAATACATATCTGCACACTATAGGATGCAGTGCAACACTAACATGGATACCATCACATGTGGGGATAGCAGGAAATGAGCTTGCAGACAAAGAAGCCAAAGGGGGGAGAACTAGCTATAACAAAATTGAAGTAGGCTTAGGGAAGTTTGAAATTAAGAGCTTAATTGCTCAAGCAATAACTAAAGAGTGGATAACAGCATGAGACCAAAGTAAAAAAGCAAGATACTCATATAAAATCCTAAAAAAACCAAGCAAAAAATGCCAAATAAAAGATGAACTAAAAATACCAATTAATAAAAAAAATTGCTGAGGCTCAAGCATTGGACCGAATATTTCATGATTGAGGAACCCACATGTGAAGAGTGTCAAGAACCAAACACAATTAGACACTTTCTGGTGGACTGCAAGAAATATGACCAACAGAGGCAAAACATTAAGACATACTGTAGTAACCACAAGGTAGAAATGAGTGTAGAAAATCTCATAGGCACAAAGACCCCTTCAGAAATGCAAAAGTTAATAAAACACTATATTACAAAAACTAAAGCTAACATATAAAATATAAATAAGGATCCGAGCCAGTAGTCCAAACTGGTGAAAGACTCCCCCCAGATACATACAGATTAACCAAATAAACCATCCAGTAAAAATTAAAAACATACTAGCTTAGAAAATAGCATATTTTGGATTTTAAAGAACCATTTTGAATTATAACTACAAAAGGAAAAATACCTACTAGAGATAATATAGTATAAAATAAATACAAACAAAAACATAACGAGTTTCAAATTAGTATTGAGAGAAAGGGGGGAGTAAGGAAAACGATACCAAAAGTGAAACTGACTTTCTTTATAAACTAAAAAGGATAGTTTGGAAGGATAGAATTAATATTATTACCTATAAAAATCCTCCATAGTCCTTATAATATATTAGAAGATAGATTTTATTAATATTGTGATAAAATATAAGAAAACCCAAAATGCAAGGAAAAGTCGAAATTGTTAACGACACTAAAGACTGACATAAAACTTATATCAGCTGAAAGGTTATAGTCTTCTGACCAATAATATGTTTCAATATCAAAAATCGCTCCAGTAATAATTAAAATATTGTAGAAATACTATATATTCTTGGACAGTGTGACGAACAGACTATCGTTCTTGCTTATTTTATCGGTAACATTGGGGACGCAATTTTGAAAAAATAGGCATAGGAGTGATTCAATCTGATTGGTTGACGTTAGGTGTAAAGGGGGAGGTAGGAAAATATTAGCCAAAAACTAGACATCATTTTGCATTGGCCTAACTAAGGCAGACAGACCAATGGACTTCGAGACTCATAGTATGTTTAGGGCTTTGTAATTGCTTTTCAAAAATAAATTCAAAATTTGGTAGTCGCCTGATTTTATTGGCCAGCCAAATAGATATTAGCAAAAGCTTAGAAGGCTCGTGGCCATTTGTATAGAAATTTTCTGTATCCAAGTACGATGAGACCAGAAGTGTTAATTGTAAAAATAAATAAATAAAATTAACAGTCTGAACAACGGCAGAGAAACTGAAGCCATATTCGCCAGTCATCGTCACTTGTGTTATATTTAATTGAATTTGTGGTAAGAATGATTTATTTTTTTTTTAATGCCTTATTAAAACTGCAAAAAGCTAGATACTGCTATTGGGAAAAGTGAAGGACATGCCGGGAGCAAAAAGTATTGAGTCCTCATATTGAACTGTGTTTGAATGTTGTTATTGATTATTATTATTATACCATAATATGTTAGCAAGCCTCTGTGTTCCATGAACACTCATCAACATGCCTAGAGCGTTGATAGTTAGGAAAAGAAAAGAAAGTCATACAAAAGGAGATGAGTTTACTCCACGTTATTGTATTGAAGAAAACTATGTAAAATTACAGTGGCGTATCCGCCATATGGACCTGAGGTGTGGTCACAGTAAGGTAAAGTCATATGAGTTAGGGGCTGGTGCACTTGTATGCACACGAGGCTGACCCCCATCATATCATGTATAAATAGTTATTGGGAATCTAAATCAGAGATGAAAAGGCCAGGGTGTCCTTTTTATTGCAGGGTTTTATTTCCTGTTACCAACCGGTGACAGGAAACCTGATGACAATTTGTGAAGACCAACAGTCTCTAGTAAAAGTTTATATTGTCGTCAATTAACCAGAAGGAGCTTCTGTGTCTTGACATATTCTCTGCAGAGTAATGTTGGACATTTCCATCTACATAACAAGAAAAAGGTGATGTGCTATTAGCCGGGACTTTTGACAGTTCATCTGAATAAAGTGTTTTTCCCCAAAATTAACTTTACATGATGATCACAACAGCTCCTCCTATAATGACTTTCACTAGTATGTACTAACTAACAGTCTGTGAATACACCCACAGGAACAATATATTATTATTATTCTTATTGGACAAAGAGTCTTATTTTTGTTAATCATTTGGTGTAAAATATATTTTCCTCATTTTCAAAGACCTGTCCAAAAGAGATTGCAGGACAGGCAGATTAAAATTGTAGAAAAAAAAAAGAATTCATATTCAAAGAAAAACTTAAACCACAGACTTATTACTTTACTATTAGTGTGTTGTAATATCTTGTTTTGATGTATCATCATTTCATTGCATTCCCTAGAAACTAGCCACATCAAACACCACACACTAGAAATAAAAAAACTGCGCCGTGTGAGATCTAGAGAGGTAGAGTTAGGTACCCTGACCCTCATCATCATTTTCATCAACTATTAGAATCAGAGTCTTACATAGCTTGACCTCACACGGCTGACACATACCCTGCAATCTTTCTTTCTTATAACATCATAACCTCTCCAGCAAATTACACCTGCTACACTTGTATTAGTGATGTTTCTTAGTTTTTCGTTGGAGATAGTTGTAGCGTAGTCCTGAACCAATATCTAATGGCAATTAACAAGAGCCTACCTGACCTACCTACATCAAAATATGTCAACAAATGTTTCGACCAATCGCTGCACGAGCTGAAACCCGTAGCCAGAACCTTAGGCTGCAGGATAGCTGGATGAAATTTGTAATGTGCATTGGTGACTTCAGGCCAAAGGATATGGTATGTCCCTCGGAACAGTGAGCACAGTAAAATAATAGGGATCATAAGCTTTCATTGGATACATGGATTTAAGTTGTAGAAGCATGCACACAGGAGTTACATGCAGTAATAACTTAGAGCGAAGGCTGTTTTCCCCGGTTTCAACTGTGATTGCAAACGCTACAAGGGAGGCAGAAAAAGGATAGATTATTAAAATGGTAGCGCCCAATTGGCCGGTTTAAACAAGACCTCATCATCATGTGACGTATTCTTTCCAGAACGTTGTCTCCATTACAGCTGCTCTGAACGCATCACGATTCTGGGCAAGTCGACCTGCATCAGCCAAAGACAAGTTCAGACTCTCTGTGATGTCCTGAGTCCACCGTCGTCTAGGTCGACCCCTTCCCCTTTTTCCAGGGACCATGCCTTCCATCACTGTTTTTTCCAGACTATTATGTCTTTTTATATGACCGAAAAATTTCAGCTTCCTTATTGCGATGGTATTTAGGAGCCAATGTTCCTGTACATTTAGTGAGTGCAGTACTTCTCTGTTGGTCTTTTTTCTGTCCAGGGTATTCTCAACATCCTTCTGTAGCATTTCATTTCGAATGAAAACAAGACCTGGATGGAAGAAATCGGTTGGGAAACACCGGAAGAATAAATTATCGAAGTTTTGTAAGATTGACAGAGTGGGGAGAAAGCGGTGGTTTTACAGAAATTTTGGTAAACATAAGCTGACCTGGGCAGCCAATGGAATCGCTTGTCTTCCGTTCGCCCGCCACCTGTAATAAAAAGGGAGGTTAATCTGGGATATTTCTCTTGAACCGCCATAAACAAATTCGTCAGACAGAAGTCAGATTCTACCACAGCTCCTTCGCCATTTGCCAGTGAAGCAGACTGCATGGGTTTATTAAAAGCCTGTTGAATCTGAGATTGTGGGTCAGAGGTATCCTGTCACTCATCTTGTAGCAGAAACGAACATTGGTGTTGTACCTAGCGGTGTAGGATTTGAACAAGCACCCCGTGCCTACATCAGTTGGAAGAGTGGGGACCCTTAGTGTTGGGCTTCTCCATCTTATATTACTGCTTCAAGTTAAAAGGCGGAATCGAAGAAGTTAAGTCCCATTAGACAAGACTGACTCGCAGAGCATTGGCGTACCACACCCCGTTAGTTTTGTAGTGATGAAAACAGTGAGGATTAAATTAGTCTGGAAACGACATAGACTTTAGTCAGAGTGACAGTTTTTCAAAAGCTACATAACATAGAAATATTGTGAAGTCAAGTGATCTCAGTAACATTGAAGTTATTGTGACAGTTTTCAGTATTTACCAAACAATATAGACTTTAGTCAGAGTGACAGTTTTCAAAAGCCACATAACTGAAATATTTTGAAGTCAGGTGATATCAGTAACAGTGAAGTCATTGTAACAGTTGTCAATATCTACCCCCTAATGCTGAAGATAAATTCAAGTACCATCATTAACATTGGTTCCAGAGGATTAGTTGAACTAAGACTATTTTCATAACAAGGGAGCCTTAGCAACAAGAGAAAAGACTTTATTTTTAGTGATTGACTTTTATTTGGTGTAGATACATGCAACATCATCAGTGTGTTATTTTATATTATTTTTAGGGTTTGTGTTTACACAAACCAAACTAAACAGATGACTGTACATAAATAAAATTAAGAAATTGTAGTCACTGTTTTGATTACTTTATGTCAGCTTTGAATTCATTTTACTTTGAACTGAATTAATTCCCCTAGATACTATAACAGCCCATAGGTATAATTCCGAGAGTGGCACCATAGAATTCTGGTACTGAATATTACTATCTTGGCCAGAAATTCTTTACAGCCTGACTTTATACCTATGAACTCTATACATCATTCCTCTTTTCTGAGAATGGGGTACTTCTTATAAGACCAGACTCTTCTCTGGCAACTATCCTAGTATCACCTGATACACCTTGTTGTCTTATTCTTCATAAATTAAGGAACCTCTCGCGACACTGGGACGCTCGTCTGGGATTGTTCCTGTATATTCTGAGCCTGCTGTTACCTTTTAGTGCTGTCAAGTGGGAAATTTTTGATAGTAAATTCTTGGTAGGGCAGGTTAAGAAATAGATTATTGGAGTACCATTGAGTACAAATTAAGGTGTGGTACATGTCACGCGAAATAAGTCATTAATTAATTAATTAAGAAATTAATTTGATAAGTGACTAATTATATTGGAAAAAAAATTTTTTTTTACTTTGTATTGGTTGCAACTAAATTACATTATTGCCATGGCAGATTTAGTAAAGTTCAGGTCAGCAACACTGCAAGTGGGAATTGAGCTTGGGATGACTGCTGATGCTCTGATCCAGTATGTTACGACTGAGTGCGATAAGATCACGGAAAGAGAAGATAAGCAGTTAGCACGGCAAGCGGATGCTGAGAAAGAATATAAGAAACTGCAATTGGAGTCTGAGGAAAGAAGGGTTCAAGCAGAAAGAGACCATGGGCTGAAATTAAAAGAGCTTGAACTTCAGGCAACTGCCAACCACAATGGTAGTAATTCACCTCATTTGGACAACAGCTCCAGTCAGAGCACCTCAAATGGAGCCACGAATTTTCACCTGGACCCATTTGTGGACAAGGTTGACGCAATCGAGACTTATCTAGACAGATATGAGAGATTAGTGACTACTTATGGTCTAGAAAAGAAAAAGTTGAGTCTAAAGTTATCGCAAGGTTTGAGTGGAATTGCGTACGATGTCTTTTTGAAATTGCCAAAAAAGGATCAGGAAGATTACGAAGCCCTGAAGCAGGCATTGTTTGTTCGATATGAACAAAATGCTGAAGCATATAGACGGCGCTTCAGAACGGCGAAGCTTCAACCAGGAGAGACGTATCAGCAGTTCTCAGAAAGATTAGAAACTTACCTACTAAGGTGGTGTAAGTTAGGAAACTTCACCCTAGACTTCGAGGGGCTAAAGGAAATGATGTTGATTGAACAACTATTGGATTCCATAACCCCAGAAACTAAGAAGTTCCTAATTGAGAACAAAAGAGACAGGTTGGCTGACATAATCACATATGCAGAGAGCCACCACCTGGCTCAATCCCTGACACAAGGGAGTAAAAGGAAACAGGAGAGAGTTAAGCAACCCCAAACTCATAATAAGTTTGATCAAAAGGACAATGCAACCAAATACAGGCCAGGATATGATAATAAGGATAGGAACCCACAATTTCAGGATTGGAAACCTTATAAAAAGGTAGAAAAGTGGTGTAAAATATGTAAAATGAACAACCACCATACAACGGAATGTGGTAGGAAAGTCCCTCCATATCACGCTGCATGCATGATAACAGTGGGAAAGAGAAGGAAGGAACCGACATCGAGTCCGGTAGATCTCCATCATTCCCCCCATCTGTGAAGAAGTAAGATGTAACGGAACTATGGTAAAGTGTCTGTGTGATTCCGGATTGGAATATGACTCAGTTGTGAGTGCGTCTGTAGTGCACCCTGAGCAGTATACCACAGACAAATTGAGATACAAGGGGCATAAAAGGATACAGCTACCATGACACTTCCCATAGCCAGAATCAATGTGAAAATTTGCTATGTGGAAGGAGTGATCAGTGCAGCAGTGTGTGATAATCCTAATTACCCGCTGGTGTTAGGAAGGAGATATTGTTTTCCTAGGGAAACAAATAAAACCTGTGATAATGGCAACACTCCAGGTCAGGTCAACCCCTGGGAAGGAGGAGGGAACACCACTCAATATTCATCCGAGAGAGATGAGAAAGGCCCAGGCTAAAGACAAAACATTAAAACCTTGCTTTGGCAAATTGCCAAACAGCCATAACACCCCTAAGGAAGGACAATTTTATTTGAAAGAGGGACTGATTTACAGGAAAGCTGGAGCAGGACAAAATGGATATGGACAGCTGATTCTACATTCTTCATATAGAGAAAAGGTTATGGAATTATCACATTTTGATTCAGACGGTGGACATAAGAAGATTGGTACCACCTGTCAACGGACCTCAGTGCAACATTATTGGCCAGGTGTTGCTGAAGACATATTTCAGTATGTGATCACCTGTGCACAATATAGCAAGGTGACATCCCCAAGTTGAGAAAATCATCAGGACCTAGAAAAGCATTGTGGTGACCCTAGGCCTGAAAATAAAAAGGTACACATAGTGGATAGGATGGCACCATCTCACAAAGGGTCTACCAGACAACCAGTTACTACGGCAACTCTCCGTATGGTACAGGGAGGGGATACAGCACGTCCCATACCGACAAGATTAAGTTCGGAACACCAGGTACTGGATCAAAATACGAGTGTGGTTAGTCGGCAACCCCTGATAAAGAACCTGCGGGAAAACCCCAGGAAAATAGGTAGTGGGAGAGTGTGCAGTGTGAACCATTTGACTGATACTCAACTCACTTCACTCTACGGCTATTAAATTAGAATTATGAGGACACCAGTAACAGTGGTAGTTGGCCGGCCCTACACAGTCCATTGAAAGTATTTGTACGGACATTGGATTGAGGAAATAATATATGGCATATCTAAAGGGAGAATTGATTTCTTGATGCAGGAAAATTTCATTTCCCCATATGAATCATATTATATGCTCCGAGTGTTTTCTCCAGGGTGAGGAGGAGATCATTGGATCCCTTACAGAACCCACCTATCACTCATTTCCTGGATGATACCCTCATAGCTACAGAAACTTTCGAGGAACATCTATAACCCTGGATCACAGAATGTAGGTGCAGATTTTCTGAGTAGTCACCCTTCTGATCAGAACCAGGATGGAAAGAGGGAAGAATAGATTCCTGCTGGATGATTGCCTCGTTATTGGTCTAAGATTGAAGCTCGACAGATATCTCTTGCTTAAAAATTGGGGGGGGGGGGCTATCTGTAGCGTAGTCCTGGACCAATATCTAATGGCAATTAACGAGAGTCTACCTGGCCTACCTATATCAAAATATGTCAACAAATGTTTCGACCAATCGCTGCACGAGCTGAAACCCGTAGCCAGAACCTTAGGCTGCAGGATAGCTGGATGAAATTTGTGCAAACGGTAATGTGCATTGGTGACTTCAGGCCAAAGGATATGGTATGTCCCTCGGAACAGTGAGCACAGTAAAATAATAGGGATCATAAGCTTTCATTACATACATGGATTTAAGTTGTAGAAGCATGGACACAGGAGTTACATGCAGTAATAACTTAGAGCGAAGGCTGTTTTCCCCAGTTTCAACTGTGATTGCAAACGCTACAAGGGAGGCAGAAAAAGGATAGATTATTAAAATGGTAGCGCCCAATTGGCCGGTTTAAACAAGACCTGGATGGAAGAAATCGGTTGGGAAACACCGGAAGAATAAATTATCGAAGTTTTGTAAGATTGACAGAGTGGGGAGAAAGCGGTGGTTTTACAGACATTTTGGTAAACATAAGCTGACCTGGGCAGCCAATGGAATCGCTTGTCTTCCGTTCGCCCGCCACCTGTAATAAAAAGGGAGGTTAATCTGGGATATTTCTCTTGAACCGCCATAAACAAATTCGTCAGACAGAAGTCAGATTCTACCACAGCTCCTTCGCCATTTGCCAGTAAAGCAGACTGCATGGGTTTATTAAAAGCCTGTTGAATCTGAGATTGTGGGTCAGAGGTATCCTGTCACTCATCTTGTAGCAGAGACGAACATTGGTGTTGTACCTAGCTGTGTAGGATTTGAACAAGCACCCCGTACCTACATCAGTTGGAAGAGTGGGGACCCTTAGTGTTGGGCTTCTCCATCTTATATTACTGCTTCAAGTTAAAAGGCGGAATCGAAGAAGTTAAGTCCCATTAGACAAGACTGACTCGCAGAGCATTGGCGTACCACACCCCGTTAGTTTTGTAGTGATGAAAACAGTGAGGATTAAATTAGTCTTGAGACGACATAGACTTTAGTCAGAGTGACAATTTTTCAAAAGCTACATAACATAGAAATATTGTGAAGTCAAGTGATCTCAGTAACATTGAAGTTATCCTGACCGTTTTCAATATTTTCCAAACAATATAGACTTTAGTCAGAGTGACAGTTTTCAAAAGCTACATAACAGAAATATTTTGAAGTCAGGTGATATCAGTAACAGTGAAGTCATTGTAACAGTTGTCAATATCTACCCCCTAATGCTAAAGATAAATTCAAGTACCATCATTAACATTGGTTCCAGAGGATTAGTTGAACTAAGACTATTTTCATAACAAGGGAGCCTTAGCAACAAGGGAAAAGACTTTATTTTTAGTGATTGACTTTTATTTGGTGTAGATACATGCAACATCATCAGTGTGTTATTTTATATTATTTTTAGGGTTTGTGTTTACACAAACCAAACTAAACAGATGACTGTACATAAATAAAATTAAGAAATTGTAGTCACTGTTTTGATTACTTTATGTCAGCTTTGAATTCATTTTACTTTGAACTGAATTAATTCCCCTAGATACTATAACAGCCCATAGGTATAATTCCGAGAGTGGCACCATAGAATTCTGGTACTGAATATTACTATCTTGGCCAGAAATTCTTTACAGCCTGACTTTATACCTATGAACTCTATACACCATTGCTCTTTTCTGAGAATGGGGTACTTCTTATAAGCCCAGACTCTTCTCTGGCAACTATCCTAGTATCACCTGATACACCTTGTTGTCTTATTCTTCATAAATTAAGGAACCTCTCGCGACAATAGTCTTAGAAGTTTGTGTGAAGGTAATTATATTTACTAGTAGTTTGAGTGATTAGTAATTAAGTCCGTATTATATTTCTCTAAGATTTGTTATGCACAGCGATTTACTAGATAGGTCCGTCATTTATATTTCTCTAGGTTTTACTGTGTTACAGTGGCTAGCAGAACAAATAATAATTTCTAGCTAAACTCTTACAGCTATAAAATAAATTTAATTAATTGCTAGTAACCAGTCAGAGAATATTTTAACCAACTAGTAAATGCACTGTTTATCATGAGTATTGACGAAATATATATTTATTTCTAAATTCATGATGATTAATTTTTTTTAAATGACTAGAAATTATTGCACGGAAGTTTTTAAACGATAAGTAGTTATAATTTAAGTTAAATAACTGAAGTGGATAAACATATTATGTTTCACGCTGGGTAAGGATAGGATTGAGAATACTATATTATGGTTAAGTATGTGTATTTTTTTCTCCTTTACACAGTATTGGGTCAAACCCTAAACCTTACCAGCGGCTTCCATATAAATCTGAGAGTAACCATACAAAAGAACAATTTAATTAGTATCTGGGTTTCTTCAAGGTAAACCTGTCTGAGGTTGTGTTTACACCCAGAAAGAGACAGAATACTAACCCAAAGAACATTAAGAGTGATTTTGTAACTGGGTATACAGAACCAGATTTCTTTTCCTATTTCATTTACAGTCAGCCCGTTGCGGTGACCTAACAAACATTAACATGTCCCGACGTTTGACCATTTGTGGTGTGACAAGGAATTTTTTTACTGAGAGAAGTTACCGACCTGACATTTCCTATGTACTGGAAACCTCAAGCTATTGACACTGTGAGAGCTGTTAAATTTCTTACCTGGACAAATTAAATGTGACATAAACAGTAATCCTAAATAAAAATAACTAAGCGAACGCTCCCCGGAGAAGTGAAGTTAACCTTTCTTTGAGGAGCTGGATTTGATGTGTGTGTGTGTCCTAAAGATTGTTCCAGAACATACAACACAAGTATTAGGTAAGAAAGAATGCTCGTGACCACGGCTGTCTGAGCAGAGCGGAAGGATGACTGAATAATTCTCATATATATCTTGTAGAATCCATGTACTCACTTTGTGTATTTTTTTATGCAAGTTTTGCTAATGCTGTCCCTTTCAGAATAGAGTAACGTAAAAACTCTGTTCTTTACTGTAGAGGGAAATCCTAGACCATAGAGTATAAATTTTGACTCTTTGGGGGTTAATAACTTTCTTCTAACGGGATCTTGTCTCAACAGAGGGAGGGAGGATTACACCTATGTGTCTAACTCTATAATTAATTCATTAACTATTGTTTATTTGTATTTGATTGATATTCAAAATATTGCTGTTGTAAAGTCTCTTTATCATAAATAAATTTACATAAACTTTATTTACATGAGTCGGTCAGCTCGTCCCAACATATCCCTACATCCATTAATATAGTTTTTTTCACGGCATTGCGTCTAATTGTCGTCACTTATCTGTGTGTGTGTAGAGGTGAGTGGTTGAATATATATATATATACACACACACATATATATATATATATATATATATATATATATATATATATATATATATATATATATATATATATTTATTTATTTATTTATTTATTTATTTATAGGAAAACTGTCTGATCTAAGAATCTCAGTCGTAATCGATAGGCTGGATAGATTATTACTCAAATCCAGGGACAGTCTTTACCTTTCCCCATTTCACTCGTGAAAAAATCTATTTCTTTACCTTATCTCCCACTGAGCTATCACGTGTTCTAGTTCTATTCAGACGGGAACATAATTGATCCTAAATACCTTTCAAAAAATCTACGACAATTCTCAATGTGACTATCAGGTCGGTAAAGGATCTGTTTTGTCGAAAACCTTCTTGTTCGTCCTCTCGGCTGTCTGTCTTTTGTCTCTTTTAATCTCTCATTAGCTGTAGACTAAATGAGCACTGACATGGTGAAAACGAACATGCAATAAATCAAACAAAACAAATAGCCCGTATGACTGAATTAATAGTCACAGCGGACTTGATTTATTCTTTATTATTTATAGAAATCTCTCTCATATTTTCTTTGTGAAAATGCCAGGTACGCCGAGTAATGTTCCTCGCAGTAAATTATACATTCCATAAATAGTAGGAATCATTATTTGGTACATCACACTCTGGTTAGGCAGAGAATGTCTTATACAGAGAACGATAGCGGCATACAAAAATCTGTGCTGCAAGCTCAAAATGGCCAATGGTTTTATGGTAGGAGCTTAGGAGAGGTCCTTGACAATAAATTAAGTATGGCATATGGCACCTTTAGACTCCGCTTTATTACCAGATCAGTGAATGGTCTAACATCGTCCACAAACCTTGTGAAATGGGGAAAGTCCAATGACGTTTAGTTCCTTCTGTACCAGGAAACGCAAAAAGTGAAACATGTATTCTAGGCTTTTAAAGTGTTGATACGAAACTGGCGAGGTACATGGCACAACAATAAAGTGCTAAATGAGCTAGCTGCTACAACAGACTCGGGAAGGTTGAAGGCAAACAGCAAAATCAGGCCGAGTGCTGGAAATACATATTTTCTGGACTAAAAGACATCATTATCCTTGGTGAGGAGTGCAGAGGTTGCGGCACTGGGAAAGCAGAGCTGGAAATTAATCAGCTGATTCATGATCAAGCGGGAGATGATGAAACTATTGCGTACACTGATTGGTCTGTAATCCTTGGAGAAAATCAGGATAGAACCTTTAAGCTAGAGTAAAAAGCAGGATCTTCGGTTAACAGAGCGGCGTTAACATGACAACAACCTCCAGCATGAGAATGGAGCCAGAAGCAGTCTGCAGCCCTAAGGTGGCTGTCTCAAACGTCATCAACCAGGGCAGTTATTGTGTCAGACTCTCAGTCCATGTACCGGAGTGTTCAAAATGGATGGCTGCGGCATGAATGGAAAGCATTGATAGAATCTTCAAGTGCTGGTGTGGATCTACTGTCCTGGTCATGCAGGTGTACGCAGCAATAAGAGATCTTATAGACTAGTCTCGAGAGCACCCATAGTGGAGACGCTGGTTATGGATAAGTCAAAGATACTGAAGACAATTAATGATACTATGTTAGAAAACGACACTGCAATAGATGAACCAATAAATGCTAAGAATGCTGGAATTCGGCATCAAACATAAGACTAACAGGGATGGACGTATAAGAGGATGCATCCGGCATGTATACAGTACAACCAGAGCGCTGCAGGAACAGTTAGTATTCATACACTACGAAATTAGGTGATGTAAGCTGACTACCTATGGGTTTGCCCGGAGTTGATGATGTCGTTTCTTATTCACAGTTCTGAATTAACAGTAAAATGAGAGAGGAAAGTCAGATCATCGCGAACGATAGATTATTCGTATTTGTGTAATTGACTGGTAGATGGTAGTAAATTTACATGGACGAGGGAATCCCTGGAAATCATTAGAAGATTTCGAAGATTACCAGATATCGCGCTGCTATCCTCCTCGTGGCACTAGATTATAATGATTAATCTGACTGCTCTATTTGAATCCAGATTAGAAGAGCAACACTCGTTCAAAATGTCAGGTAAAATGATCTGATCACGGACTGTAGACATGAGAGATTTACAGCAAATGTCATAGCTGTAGAAGTAGAGGCAAGAAGTCTAGTGTCTGTTCGGTGTATGATCTACTGAAACTATTAGATCTGAAAGAACGGTAAAGAAGAAGGGTACTATCAAAACTGTGGCAAAAGCATCAAATTGCTGTGGAACAACCGCAACGGGCTTGGCTATGGAACTTAGGACAGTAAGTTATAAATGACAAAATGGTTACTTTCACAATTGCCTTTAGCTGGCATCTTGGATAAAGCCAGTAGTGAGGCAGGAAGTCGCAATAAAGGTGCAGTGGGTTCAACTCCCAGCGCAGGCGGTAAAATGAGAACTGCAGGCTGACACATCAGAGTCGTAACCCAAGTGGGCCTGCTCCCCTTAGAGTGTAACGGAAATAAAAGGACCGAAACACGTGTATATCGGTGACTCCTTCTGATGATCAGTCTGCCTCTTGTTCTAACGCTCTGTGTAGCGTCCTTTTCAGTACATACCTACGATAAAAAGTCACCAGTTATGTCAACTAGATTACCATGTCCGTCTACGACTAGACAGATTCACATCAAGGCGTGGGAATAAAAGGTCTACCGCAGAATAGATGTACAGCGCCGATAAAGATTTACATGACATTTATGATATAAATCACCATCATTCTCATCTTTATAAATAATACTATCGACATTATTATGTATGAAAATCTTATTTTAAACTGCAGTGATTGTAACAGTATTATGCTTTAATTTCATGAGCACACACATAAGGGTTGGTTTACAGGAAAAAAAAAATATTGTTCCTTCTCACTCATCATTTTTTTCCTGATATTCACAGCGGCGGACGCTATTGTACTGGGTACACGAATGAGTGGGGTAAACATCAGCGTAAATCACAAGAGTTTCCACGAGGTTCAACATCTTCTGCAACAGTTGGCTTCGGAGATCGGCACGGACTGTGCAGGTAGGACCTGTCTTGTACAGAAGTCACCAATGATTTTGCCCTTTAAACTCCCCACCATATTCGCGTCTGTGGTTTTATTATCATTCTTCTCTTTCCCCCTACTTTCATCAAATGTCGTCCTTTGTTCAGATCTTTTCTATATCCCTTCGATTTAAAATTACTTTTACAGTATGCTTTATGTGTTGACGAATAAGTTTTCTATGTTTGCATTATAACGTGGATATAACACAAAACAACGCCAATAGATAAAGTGACCACTTTTTGTGATGATGATTCATTCTAAAACGTTAATAATATCAGTGATGATCTTGACTGCAGTAGTTAGAAACATTATATCTATGTATTTCAGATAGTGCTTGTTGACATGAAGGAATATACATAACTCGACTACATACTCAGTATACTTTGAACATGCGAGGAATCAAAATGTCTTTTTGATGAAGGCGTTGACCAATGAAGATAACAAAAGGCATATAAGTTCAAACAAATAGAAAATGCTAAAATGCATCAATAAAAGCCTTGGTTATCTTCCCCTATAACTTGACAGAGAAAAATAAATGTTCCTGGAGCAGTGTTCTTGCTTTACCACTTAACAATGTAACAGAAAAGCCATAGCCTAATACTTCACAATACACGCGTCCTACCAGTAAAGCAGTTAGTACGTCACAGAGCAATACATTTTAGCTTAGTTGGTCGGACAAATGGCTGGGAGATGGCAGTGGAAATATGGGCGAGAGACATACCCCGAAATATATCGGAAGTCAGGAAGAAGACCAGTTGTAATGCTGCGATACTTGACATTCATTCATTCATAACCCTCCACTCCCAAAGGAGCATAGGCCTTCAACAAACACATGCCAAGTCCTCCTGTCACGTGCCATCATCTTAAGTTCTTTCCACGTTCTCCTTATCATTTTCATCTCTGTTTCCAGCTCTCTTCTCCATGTGCTTCTTGGTCTACCTCTGCATCTATTGCCCTGGGGGTTCCAGGACAAGGACTGCCTTGTAATGCTATCAACAGGTTTCCTCAGTGTGTGTCCTATCCATCGCCATCGTCTTCTTCTCATCTCTTGTTCCACTGGCACTTGTCTAGTTCTTGTCATCAGTTCCACGTTGGTAACCTTGTCATACCATTTTAATCCCTCTATTCTACGCAAGCACCCATTTATAAAAGTCTAGCTTTTTGGTTGTTGTCTGTGTTGTTCTCCATGTCTCAGAGCCATACAATAGGACTGACTTTACATTTGAGTTGAAGATTCTTATTTTCGTGTTGGATCCGATTTCTCTTGATCTCCATATATTTCCCAATGCAATGAAAGCTCCTCTTGCTTTTTTTATTCTTATTTTGATATCATTGTCTGTCCCTCCAACTTTGTCTATATTGCTGCCAAGATATGTGTACGATTCTACATCTTGTATTGGTGCTTCTTCAAGTTCAACCCTGTTTTCATTACCTGCATTTATTCTCACTATCTTTGTCTTTTCCCTGTGTATTTTCAGACCCAATTGCGGTGACTTCTCATCGAGTGTTTTCAATTTGTCCTGCATCTGATTACGGTTATGGGACAGAAGAGCCAAGTCATCAGCAAAATCCAGATCATCCAACTGCTTAGTCAGAGTCCACTGGATTCCATTTCTGTTGTGTGTTGTTGAGGTTCTCATAACCCAGTCTATTGCTAATAAGAAAAGAAATGGAGACAAGGGGCATCCCTGTCGCACTCCTGTTCTTATCCCAAAAGGTTCTGTAAGCTGTCCTTCATGAAGAACTCTGCATGTCATGTCTTCATATGTTTTCTTTATTAAATTAATGATCTTCAGGGGAACTCCATAATGCCTCATCAATTTCCAAAGTGATTCTCTGTCTACACTGTCAAATGCCTTTTCGTAGTCCACAAATCCGATGTATAATGGTGAATTCCATTCCAGACTTTGTTCAACTATTATTCTCAAAGGGGCTATCTTGGTCTGTACAGGATCTGTTTTGTCGAAAACCTGCTTGTTCATCTCTCAGTTTCTTGTCTATGGACTCTTTAATCTCTCAAGGATAATCCTATTTAATACTTTTCTTGGCACTGATAGTAACATTATTCCTCTATAATTTGTGCACTCTTGTAAATTTCCTTTCTTAGGCAACTTAACCAGATATCCTTCCTTCCATTCTGCTGGTATCTCTTCCTTTTCCCAGACTTTACCAAGTAATTTATATAACATCTCTGTAGCCGTGTCGATATCTGCTTTGATGGCCTCTACTGGAAAGCCATCAGGTCCAGACATTTTTCCATCTCTTAAAAGCATTGTGTCTTTCTTTATTTCTTCCTTCGTTGGTCTTTCACCGTTAATTTGTAGCTCTTCTGCTGGCTGGATGTCCGGGGGGGGGGGGGGGGGGTGTGGGGGTGGTCTATTGAGAAGGTCCTCAAAATATTCTGTCCACCTCTTCATTTGCTCTTGTATATTGCTGAGCAGTTTTCCATTCTTGTCTTTTATGAGGCAACTTGTTTGCTTGTATTTCCCTGTTAGTTTCTTTGTGCTGTTATACAGTTCTCTCATATTTCCTTTGACTGCAGCATCTTCTGCCTGTCTTGGCAACTCCTCAATATACTTCCTCTTGTCTCTTTTGATACTTCTTTTTACTTCTTTGTTTGCTTCTGTGTACACTTCTTGAGCCTTGGCTTTGGAACTTCTGGTTTTGCTTGTGTTTAAATCTGCTTTCTTGTTTTTTCTGTCTTTTATCTTATTGATGGTTTCTGTTGTTATCCATGCTTTTTGTTGTCGTTACCTTTTCCCCAATATTTCTTTACATGTCTCATTCCACACCGTTTTGATTTGCTGCCAATAGTCTTCTGTATTCTCTACATCTTCCAGCTGTTGGAGCACTTGGAATTTGTTGGATATTGTGACCGCAAATTTGTTTCTTGTTTCTTGATTTATTAGATGTCCTACATTAAATTGTCGTCAATAATTTTGCATTGTTGCATATCTCTTGAGTTTCATTTTTACTTTAGCTATTAGAAGGTGGTGATCTGATGCCACATCTGCTCCTCTATATACCTTTACATCCTGCAATGATGATCTAAACTTCTTGTTTATGCATATATGATCAATCTGATTTTCTGTTCTATGGTCTGATGATATCCATGTTGCCTTGTGTATTTTCTTATGTGGAAACATGCTTTCCCCTATAGCCAGTTGATTTGAAGCACAGACGTTTGAGAATAGTTCCCCATTTTCATTCATTATTCCTAGCCCCTGTTTTCCCATGACTTCTTCAAAGCCGGTATTGACTGTACCTATCTTTACATTCATGTCACCCATCAAAATTGTGATGTCTCTTCTTTTTACTTTTCCATAATTTCCTGTAGTCTAGTATAAAATGCTTCTTTCACAGACTCTTCTTTGTCATTAGTTGTGCTTAACATTGGATTACATTTATTTTCTTTTTAGCTGTTTTAAAAGTAGCAGTTATTATTCTGGGTCCAACGGCTTCGCATTCAATGAGTGCTTTCTGTGCTTCTTTAGATAACATAAGAGCTACCCCTTCACTGTGGTGTGAACTTTCGTCTTCATGTCCTGAGGACAGCACCAATTCACCTGTGATGAGTTTCTTCCTGTCTAACCCCTTCCACTTTGTTTCACAGAGTCCCAGAACCTCGATTTTATATTCCCTCATCTCTGCTGCTACTTGTGCCACTTTCCCTTGTTCGTTTAATGTCCGAACATTCCAGGTGACAAATCTGAAAGTTCTCCTAGAAGAAAGAAGGTTAGTCAGCAACACAGACTCCTTTCGGCTTTTTCTGTGTTGCATCATACACCTCCCTGCGAGAGGACCTTCCCCTGTCTTGGATGGCTGTGTTTTATTTTCTTTAATTGACTTGTCCATGTTTGTAGAAGTTGTTTGTGGTTTAAATATTTTACAGGATGGGGTAACCGGCCCATGCCCAACCCTCCTTAGTTGCTTTCTACGACATGCTTGGCAGAGAACAGTGTTACTATTCTTTGCTCTCCTTTTGGGCCCCGGTAACACATTACTTGACATTATTAAGGGTAAAATGGTAGGAATGACAATTCCATTTGAATTCGGATTAGATAAACAGCACGCTGTCAAAATGGACAGATGTAATTATCTATCCAGGCAGCTGCGACACGAGGGGATCACATCAAACATCATATCTGTAGAAGTACGGTAGGTGAAAGAAGTCTAATGGCCGATTTAGTGACTAAAATGACCTACCTAAACAAATGGACCTGAAACGATAGCTAAGAACAATGGCACTTAGAACACTCGACGAAACTGTAGATAAGGCGCTATGTAACAACTGCAAATGGTTATGGAATGGACTCCAGAATAGGAACTTTTTTAATTTGACAACCCCTTCATGTTAACAGAATGTGTAAAGCTCTGAATAAATAGATGAAAACTGCAAGCAATGTTGCGCAGGCAGAAAAGAAAACAGCCGGGGGAATGATATATGAGAGATATGATTCAAAAAGGCTCACTTCCCCTCCCCTAGAGTTTCCTACCATCATGATATAGCTTGGTAATGATCAGTCTAGTTATATATATATTGAGAGTCAGACAAACGTCAAAAACATCAGTAATAACGTCGTATTATTCATATTGTCGTTGGGTGTAAAACAAACTCCCTCTGCGCTGAAATGTATTTTCTTTCACATGAAATCAACGGTGGTCAAGTACTCTAAGATCATGAAACAAACATTCGCGCTATACTCGACTTGATAAATTGTAAAAGTTCATCTCTCAAATTCAGCACACAGTACATTACATAAACCACGCCAGTCAAGATCTGTGTATAGAATGTCATTTTCTCTATACATCAATGGGTCAAAGAAAAATCTTTTCAAGTACTGATGAGTAACTACCGTTTATTTTCCTTACGCTAATGTCATAAATTCACTCACACAATTTGCTCCTTCCTCTTAGATCCTTTTTCTCAACAGATTTTGCTCCACTACCAAGCTGTACCTGCCCCGCACCGAACTTCTTATGTCTTAGTCATGCTGATGTAGCAGTTCTTCGTGACAGTTACCTCTAAACCAAAACAATCATACAAGTTCATTTATTTATATTCATGTCGTCTTTATATCCCTTTACCACTTGTCACTCATAAACATACTTTTACAAACATTTCATTGACCTGTGCTTTTAAAACATCCAATTGGTTATGTAGAAAAGAATGCTTGTAAAATAATTGTATTCACCATTTTAATTACAAGTATTGTGGTAGTACAGTTTTAATTATCATTTCTTTCTTCTATTAAGGAATTAAATGTTGGTATACGCATAGAAGTGCAAACACATACAACAGAAGTATTGCTCTAGCATTATAAAACTCTACGTGACGAAAATGTAAGAAACAGCAGCGACAACGATGATAACAATGAAGACATACATGCTACAAGTTTACACGTGAAGGAAAACAGAACGTCAACAAAATATTGTTTCTACGTGACACCGAGCACTTTCATAATAATTAGTCTGTTAATGATAGACCTCAGAATTCATCAGAAACAACAACTGTTAGGAGTTGACAGCTCGGAATATTTGCTAAACAAAGACGCCTAACTCTTGCAGCGTGTGTATTTGCTCAATTACATCCCCTTCACTGTTGAATATCTGGTCAAGTTGACGGTTTACTTATATTTTACTTACTATCTCCGTCAACACGTCTCGTCCAGCATTATGGAGACCTACGTTTTCGTCCTTGAGCCAAGTGTGCCGCACTGGTTGGTGTGAACATATGTTGTAAGATTTCTGCATTAGCATTCATACCCTTCGACATTTACTGAGGGAGACTGAGCACCTATGGGTTTGCCTGGAGTGCAATGACGCCGATTCTGATCAACAATAACAAGATTTCAGCAATATTGTCTATATATCTGTCACCCAGACTACCCCTTCCTTCAAACAAGACCCACTGATGTAGGGGCCAATTTGTTATTTACAGGGCTCCATTTATCTTTGTATTTGGTAAAAAAAAAAAGGTAAAGGTAAAGGTAGTCCCATAGTAAATACTGCCATAGGGGAGTGAAGTATATATTTCGTACAAATTTTCTGATATCATAATTTCTCATTCTGTCAGCATTTAGCATTAATCGTTCGTCTTGAAGGGCAGAATGTTAGACGGGCCTGCGTGCCCAATTCTCAACCCTTTGAAAATAAAGTTCGTTCGTTCGTTCTTGATCATTTCATCTCGAGCGATGTAATTTTCCTATTCTTTAGTAATAATGTACTATTTATCAACGGGTTGCATAATTCACAAAGAAAAGACTAACATTTTGGTAATAAATGCGGAATAGGATAGCCATCTTACATTCGATGTTACATCCCTCCAGTATGTGACTGATACATGCATCTTGACAGAAATATATATGTTAATGTTGTTCAGTATCGATATCATTGCACTCTGGGCAAACCCATACGTGCTCAGTCTCCTTCAGTAAATGTCGAAAGTGTCGCAGCATTGACAGCTCGGCCCCTTGGTGAAAGTTGGCCACACATTAAACTTTACTTGCTCGTGTTAGTTCCTTATCCTTTACAGGACGTGGCAATCAACCCCAGCTTTTATTGGCTGTTTGTGATTTTTCTAGGCAATTTTTTTCATTCAGTAGTTTGCCATTGCTTTCTGAACGGTACGGCGCTTATACCATTGTTAAAAATCCACACAAAGCGATTTGCTACCAAACTGCCTGCAGCAGGTATCGAACCTGGTATATCTCGATTATGAAACTGCTTTCATATCCATTAGGCCACAGACGCCGACACTTGCTCGTGATGTTTTTTTTTTTTTTTTTTTTTTCGTTCGCCCGCTAATACTCGAGGCGAAATCTCAGGTTATTATTTTATGTCTAACCTGACATTGATTTTACGTGAGTATCCCTTTATTTCTTGTACAGAGACAGGTGTCCCTCGCCATTCAGGCAAATACTCGCCGATTTCGGAGGTACCCATTGCAGCTGGGTCGGCTCAGGAGCCGCCAGTCCCTGGTCGACGACACTCCTTCAAATGTCCTCGCCAGGTCTCGAGTTAATTCAGTCCAAATCCCGGTCGACGAAAAATCCTCAAATGCCGTCGCCCGGGTTTGATCCTGTATCACCCGGTCGCCAGAGCGGTGTTGTAACCACTACGCTAGCGCGGCTCCCTGTTCGTGATGTAATATTAATAGTGGCATGTACTTTGTCCCTTGACGTTGAGAATTTCGCCCGTTGGTTCTGTTAAGTGATGATGCTACTCGTTGTCTGTTGAGTCTGTATTAGTGTTGTTTTGTTTCATACTTGTATTATATTCATGAAAATCTATCAACTGCGTCTCGGGTCGTTCTGGTCTCGTGGTCTAGGTGGTTCATTTTTCAACACTACATCAACAGAAAAATCTTGCTTCCTTTTCTTCAGAATCGATTATAGATAAATTTGTAGCAT
The DNA here is from genome assembly GCA_024509875.1 of Oreohelix idahoensis. Taxonomy (NCBI): domain Eukaryota; kingdom Metazoa; phylum Mollusca; class Gastropoda; order Stylommatophora; family Oreohelicidae; genus Oreohelix; species Oreohelix idahoensis. The sequence continues at coordinate 310,197 of JAMPIV010002857.1, forward strand.
CCACTCCAACTGCCCTGCGTACGAATTTGTGGAACTTATAAATATTTCTTAAATTCCATTTAATAAAACATATGAACTATAGACATCAACGTCGCAGTCCATTCAATAATTTGATATTTAATTTTGCACGAGACGATTTTACAAAAGGAAGATACATCACGATAAGTAACCATGTCCGATTCACTATCTTTATGTGATTCAAAATTATCTTCCTTGTGTGCTTTCAGTATCAGCTACTATATATTCATTTCATTTATTTTATCCTGAGTTCGTTACAATAAAGTTCCATCTGAACCCATTATTACATAGATTCGACCTTTTAAAACGTCCACGCTGTTTCTTCATCTTTCTATTCTCCTAAGGGATCAACAAATGTGTATTCACACAATATTCCTTATACATTTCGTTCACCTACAACGGGGGTGGTTGAGGTAGTCGATACTCACGCTTCTCGACATTTTATATACGAATTATTCGAGGTTAATACTAACCTTAGTGATAAGTCTATCACACATTCCTGGCAATCTTAGCCGTATTTATGTTCCACTTTCTTATTTCACTTTAAATACATTTGTAACGCAATCTCAGTTCCAGAGTCGTCAGACTCCTGTTTAGTGATAAATCTATCACACATTTATTTCAGTAGAAGAATTTCTACACTTTCTAAGTCCATTGGACACATCTCACTTGGACGAACACTGCGGAATATCTCCTTGACACTCACATTTTCGTCATCCTTCACTATGTCGATACGTCAGATCCTAAGCCCAATATTCTGCGTTTATGTGAGGCATATCCTGGTGCGAAGCAAATCTTCAAATTTGTCTCGCCCCATGATGTGAACTCAACAATGATGATGATGATGACTTCACGTGACACATATGTCCATACAAGATGGAGCTAGACTTGCTGACTAACTGACCTCAAGTCGCACGCTGCTCCAGAAAGTTTATTTAACAAGGGGTTTAAAATGGAAGGAAAAAACATCCTAAGATATGCAGGGCATATCTCCTCCTGCTCGTACAATAATCTCATGAGCACCTTTGTGCTCAACGAGTTAACATGGCGTGAAAGAGAATGGAATCATCTGGTCCACCCTTAATTATAGACCTACTGGAACTTGAACCATGTGGAGTCGGGATGGATCAAGAGAAAATAGCACAAAGAACAAAACATGTGCAAATAAATAGGAAAACAAATACAGAACCCTGAAACATTTTAAAATATATAAGAAACATTGGATTTTTAAGGAAATGAAACAGTTAGTAAAGATAACTAAAAAAAAAAGCATTTAGCTGTTTGGGTGGTGTACATCTTTCTCATATCTGTTTGTCAGTTTTAGAACAATCATTCTCACATTCGCATCACGCCGACATATTAGACTCTACGAGTCTGTATCATATTTACGTTTTAAATTTATAGTTAACTAGTTTTCTCAGTTTACTTTATTTAGATGACAGATATTATGTTTAGTGAAGTTCACGGAATAAAAGAGACATTAACACATGTAACAGCAATACTCAGGAGATAGCCTATAAGGAAAAGGTCGACTGTGTGCGCAGTTATACGCCATTATACGCCATTTTCTGTTATGGACACACTAGTCTATAGTTAATAACAGAATGTCCATGATGATGATGTGTTTATGCCTTAAAACAAACATTCATCAGTAATATCCAAACTACACTGTATCAAGGCCGAAGTGAAAAGTCTTTGTGTGAGTGATGTGGTTCTTTGAAAGAAAATCATATTATAACTCTTCCGGCAATTTCTATTTTTTTAATTCCTATTTATATCCAACTTCCCGGAAGTGTTGCTATGGTGAAAGGCGTTGTTAAGTCGTCTGCTCATGTTATGATTGGCACATTTGTTGTAAATGTTCGGATTCAAAGCAAACAATAAGGGCCACATTACCGGATTAAAGACTGAATGCTATTCAGATTATGCGTCCGTGTTTGAAAGCACATTATCTTAGAAGATTTAAAAAAAAAACGTGATTATACCGAACTGGCATTCAACGACTGAATAAAACATAACAATAGGAAATGAAGTTTCGATTAAGACCAAAGATGTTCAGATGCTATTCGTGGACATTCTTGATTGAAGAGAATTACGGCCAGTTGTAAAGTAAAGCGATGGAAGAATGTCAGAATTTGACATTTGTGCTGTGGCAGAATATTCAGGAATCAATGTCAGAGTCGACGGACAAAGACATTTCTAAAATAATTAGACTTTCAATAATCCAGCTGTCAAAAATATGATTGTGATAAGAGGTTTAGATGTTATTAATTATAGGATATCCTGGACAAATAGATGTATCATACGATACCAGGATAGTGCTAGATAAGAGACTGGTCTTATGAGAAATACCCCCTTCTCTGAAAAGAGCAAGGGTGTATAGACAATCAAGGTGAGGTCCAGCTATGTAAGTTCCCAGAGTAAGGAATGATGATGAAGTTCTCTGGGTCCCTATCTGCTACCTCTTGAGATCTCACCAAGAGTATGTTAACAGTGTACCTAGGTCAGCCACTTGTGCTAACAAGTCGCACCGGACCTTAAATTCTGTTGTCTACACTCAGCTTGGTGTAATCAGTCTTCTTCAGTATTTATTCTATCTTAATGTCCCTCCTTCCTGTTTGTCTTCCATACAATAGTCATGGTGGATACAATATTGCTTGTGACCTGTTGATTACTTCATTCGAACATTCCCTATATGTTTTCACATGTTATTTGAATAGTGTGTCATTCCAAAAGACAATATCAATTTATTAATACTGCACTTACAGTCGCAAATTTGTAAAGCCAATTGGCAAACATTTTACACAATATCACTCCGAATAAGCCTGCTATAGGCACATTCTTACTTAGGTCGTCGTGACATCACATTTTTCCCAGCGGCAGTATCGAAAACGAATAGGGCACACAGATAGCCTGTTACCTACAGGACTAATAAATTATACCAATAAAATTATCTGTCTTACCCTCAAGTAAAGAATCTTCACACACACAAGCTGCCCGACAGTAAAGGGCTATAGCACTCAGCTCTCAGTACAGACGGCAAAGGCTTGTCCCTCTGTCTCTTTCAATAATGTCAGCTTGGTATGGAAGCTTTGTCGTCAATGGCGGACTTTACAAGAAGTTGTTAATTTTTATCCCTCTACACCCAACCAATCAGATGACGAGTCAAAAAAAGTTAACTATCTCCTAGGCTATAGAATTGAGCAATTTTAAGCGTGTTTGTCTAATCTGACCGAATTTGTTTATTTTATATCATAGTTATTTGTAAACCGATTTTAATTATCAAAAGTGATAATTAAACGGCCAATTATGGGAGCCGCGCTGGTGTAATGGCTTCGGCGTTGTACTGGCGACCAGGTGTTTATGGTTCAAACCCGGGCGTAAGCGTTTGAGGGAATGTTTACGACCGGAAATTTGACTGAATAACCTGAACGGCACCTGTGATAAACCCTCTGTGGATGGGAAGGAGCGAAGCTTCTGACCGGGTTGAAAGGAAAGTCCCCAGGTTCCCCAGCCTCGCAATGACATGTCATTGGGCTGAAGGGCTGAAAGCCCAAGTGCCGCTGGTTAAGAAAAAAACACAAAAAAACGGCCAATTATTCTCTATCGTTCTATATAGCTTTCCTTTAGTTATTCCTTTGCATTCAAATGGGGTTAATTTTTTTGTAATAAAATTTGATCTTAACCTGATGTGAAAATATTACTAAATTAAATTTTCTAAGTTAAGATAATTTTTGTATGAAGGAATCTCTATGCGTATATGTTAGGCAATATCAGCGCTATAATTTGAGATATCTCTTTTATTTTAATTATCTTCAGTTATTGAGAAATAAATTATCTAAGTTCGGTCAAAAACTCAAAATAGGCATTATTTCCACTTCAACCAAAATTTTCTTGTCCTTACAAAAAAGAGGTAACGATTTGATTGGTTGTTAAATTTTTCTACGTCTTTCGATAAATATTGGGATGGGTGTGTAGGGGGGGGGGGGGGGGGGGGTAACTTTTAACTTGTTTTCTTAGAAAAATTCAAATACTCTTAGTTAAATGTTGGCGGTAAATTTGACTGGACCTTCAGACAAATTTCAAACACTGTAGTTATTTATAGATTTTAAATTACGATAGCTAGTACGTTTTAAGCGGGGAATTTGAGCGTGTTGTCATACGGATTCACTTTACTACAATGATAATGAGTGTTGAGGACTGTCTTTCGGCTTGCAGGCACGTGGATTGTGGCCACATTCCACATGCGTGCACCACTAGACACCTCAAATAAACTAAGACCAGAAATCGCGCAAATCGATGTATGACGCGTCTGGCTTAGTTACATTCTAGTCTATGTGTGGCCATTGAGCCGAACGGCAGTGTTGGAATGTGTGGTAAAACCACTTAAGGATCGTGTTTGAATATGTGGCACAGCCACTGATTATATATATATGTGGAACGGTAGATCCACTGGAAAGTGTAAGATAGCGTAAGGATCCGTATCAAAATTGATTATAGGACCATGTAGAGTCAGGATTAGAATCGCCAACGAAGTAGATTACGTTCACCTTGAACTTATATATACGGCACTTAAAGCCGGGCGATGCAAGCCAAAGACGTTGAATAATTATACATAGACAGGATCTATAGATTTACAGATAATGTACTCACTAGTATTGTGAAGGGTAATAATTCTAAGGATCGGATTCGGTAGGAGTTGGTTGCACACTCTATTACGCTATAAACTTAACGGTTAACCCAGACGAGCTAAGTCTGTGAGAGGAACATTGTGTCGAGCTTAGAACTATGATGAAGCCAATTTAAATGTGTGAAATGTTGTTACACCCTATTGTGTAAAAGGATATATTAAATTGTTCAGTCGTCCATGGAACTTGTTGGTTGCCTGAATTATACAAGTTCTCACTCTGTGCTGTGACTGTCATTAATCCTTGCAAAGTCAGTCCAGATTATCACAGGTATTTTCTACGACTAACTATAATCTAACCAACACTGTGGAAGAATTAATATAATAACGACACTGAATATAATAATAATTTAATCACACCAGAATGGCTTAAAACTGCACTCGAACTAGAAAACTGGAATTAGAATAGATGAATTATAATATGTGAAATATTGACAAGCAACCCAATAAACTCACGTCCAACGGTGCTGAATCTTTTAATAACATCTAGCAAGAAAAGATACAGCGGGAGACCGTAACATACTGGTGTCAGAAAGTGTTCAGACAATTTTCAGAATTCATCTTTTCCGTTACCCAGGTGAACGAACTAATGTTTATGAATCAGGCTTCAAGTTGGGAAGATTCTAGTGGAAACAACTTCAAGATCAATTCAGTTCGTCACAGGCAAAGTAACAGTGGAAATTGAACAGTTCAAGAAAGTCTCATTCAAGACGCAAGTCCAAGCTGGCAACTCAAATTTACACATCAAGTTACGAAGGTCAAGGTCGAGTCTTCACTCCGATTAACGGTCGCTGAGTCGCTGAATCAAATCGATCGAATGTCATTCAATTTTTGATACTGAACGAGCACATAGAACCAGAGAGACAATCCATACACTTGTTAAACCTCCAGAGCAACCGGGGAAGTATTTCAACAGAATTTCTTTCAATATCACGTTTGAAAATCTTCGTTCAACCGTTCAAGTCTGCTTCTCTGTGAAAACAAGTCCGAACAGCTGGGAGCATTTTGTTTATTTTGAGGATCACTATGGCATGACCACATGAAGATAAGTTCTTGTCTAAATTAGAGCTTTCGACTAGATTGTGTTGTCCAGTTGGCTAGCTTTGGTCTTCAATTCTTCCTCCACTGTCACTTGTCTGTCCTACTTTGCAGTCTTAGTACTTATTATTACGTGTTTACTATCAATGTATTTTATGTAACTTCGCGGGACGGCTTATCATTGCTTCTTTATTCCTTTGGAAGATTTAAGCAATTTTAACGACTTTTAGGGATAATTGCTTATATTTGCTTACTGAGGATCTAACTGATTATTAATTTTTCTTTTGAGTTAGGAAATAAATGTTTCTTCAGTCAGCCATATAACCACTTTGCTTGTGCTAGTTGTGACGTCATGTGCCTACGTCATTTAATTTAAATAAATTACTTTCCGTTTTGTGTCACTATTTTATTCGTTTGTGATCTAAACATCTCTCTGTCTCAATGTTAGTTTAGGACGACTTGTATCGTAAATTATTGTAATGTTACTTTAAACATTTTATTTCTCTAATTATTACGTCTAGTACTTACTTAGTTTCTTTTTATATGTTTCATAGCGTCGTATAAGTGAATATATCATTTCATTTGCTTGTTACATCCATTGTTTATCGTCACCTGTTCTTGTCTCTGGCTATAGGAAATATCATAGTTACTTTGAATTAATTAAGCTCACATATTCATAGTATATTTATTGACAAATAATATACTTATATAAGTTATTGAGAAACGTAGCATCATGTCTACGTTGGAAGAGTTTATTAAAATAGGACAAAGTCTAGGTAAATCAGGTTCTGATTTGCAGACTTATGCTGAAACGAGATATGAAAAGCATTTATCGCAACAGGAAAGAATTGAGCAACGGGAACTTAAAAAGTTGGAACTGGCGCAAAAAGATAAAGAAATGGCTCAACAAGAAAAAGATAGAGAATTACAGAAAGAACTTAAGGAGAAGGAAATAGCTCAACAAGAAAAGGAGAGAGAATTAGATAGAGAGAAAATGCAAATAAGAAGAATGGAACTACTTCAATTAGACCAAGAACATAAACATGCTATTGAGCTTGAGACTTTAAGATTAAATGCTGAGAAAGAAAAGGCTATTGAATTGGCGAGGTTGCAATCAGAACAATCCCGACCTTCAGCTAATTCAAATGTATTTTATCCTATATTGAAGATGCCACATTTCGACCAATCTAGAGATTGCGTCGATTCATTCATATCAAGATTTATTATGAAAGTTACAGGTTTAAACATACCTAAGGAAAGATGGAGTAGTCTTTTGGTTGATTTTTTGACCGGGGACTCACTCAAGGTTTTCATGAATCTAGATGAGCAAAGCAGAAACGATTTTGATGTCGTAAAAGAAGTACTTCTTAGACGGTTCCAGTTAACTGAATCTGGATTCCGAGAACGTTTCCATATGGCTAAGCCTAGTAAGGACGCTGACTTTGGGGAATTTATTGCTTCCATTAAACATTATTTCAATAGATGGATAGAATTATCAGGTATTACCAAATCATATGAGGGGTTAATGGATCTCATGCTACGTGATAAGGTGCTGTCCTCATGCAGTCATGATTTAGAATCCTTCTTACAAGAGAGACACCCTAACTCTATTTCAGAATATGAAAAATATGGTAGACAGTTTGTCACGGCACATCCGAATAAGGATGTCCATCGATCTGGTCCACGAGATCCTATGCCTACGTGCGCAGCGCTCCAAGATCACAGATCTTATGATCACCGACCTAGATCACATAGCACGGACGGTCGATATCGTACACAATTTCGTCATGAATATCGGGGGTCTTATAACTTCCCTCGCTATCGTTCACCGTCAAGATTCTATCGTCGGAGTTATCGAGGTTATTCACCTCATGATCGTGGAGGCCACAAAGGCAGGGGTCGTGATGATTATCACAAAGACTATTACAGGGATTATAATGATCATGGATCATCATATAAAAGGAATGATGATAATGATGATTCATCAAATTTTTATTATAAGACAAAATCAGGCAAAAAAGAGGGCAAATCATTTCAGATCATCTTCAAAGAATAATGACAAACATGGTCATGCTAATGCATGTACTACCAAAAGAGATCATGAGAATGATGATAACAAACATGCGAATGCATGCAGCATATTAGATGACTCTTGTTATGTTTGTCAATCACATCCTATATCAGAGAGGAAAAATACGCTTCGTTGTGGTCATACAATGTCTTCTATGTCTGCTTGTGAGAATTTGGGACGTCTCACATACCACAAGGCATATTTGTACGGAAAGGAAGTAAGAGTTTTACGTGACACCGGCTCTACTACTGTCGGCATACAACACTCGCTTATCGAGCCATCTGCATTTACGGGTAAAACTGTTAAATGCATCACATTTGGTGGTAATATAGAAGAATATCCAATAGCGCATGTCTATATCGATACACCGTTTTATACAGGTATGGTGTATGCTTGTGGGTTAAGAGCTCCCGTGTCTGAGATAATCTTAGGTAACATACCTGGAGTTAGAAATTGTACTCCACAGGAGATTACGAAATGGGTTGAATCTCATCCATTGGTGGCAAATGCTGTTGTCACTAGAGCACAACAGTTGGCTACAGATATGGCCACCCCACCTACACCTATTATAGATACAATTATGTCTCCCGACGTCATTGCTGAAGCACCAGCGGCGTTTGCGGAAAAAAAAAAAACAAAAAAATGATCCAAGTTTACAGCGTTTATTTGCGCTAGCGGAAAAAAAAGTTAGTAAACATACAAAATCAGCACAACATTGGTTTCAAATTAAGAAATCCATACTTACAAGGTACTATGACAATGGTAGGTCAATTATTCATCAGATAGTTGTTCCAAAACAATTTAGACCTTTGGTGTTACAAACAGGGCATGACTCGCCCATGGCAGGGCACATGGGTATTAAAAGAACTTTATTTAGAGTCACATCGCAATTTTATTGGCCTGGTGTCAATAAGGACACAAAATTATATTGTAGGACATGTACGACATGTCAAAGCATATCACGTAAGGGCAGATTCCACACGGCACCCTTACAGATCACGGATGTACCAGACAGACCATTTAAGAAAATAGCCATAGATATTATCGGTCCTTTATCTATTCCATCTAACAATGGGTTCCGATATATCTTAACCTGTGTAGATCTTTGTACACGGTGGCCGGAGGCTATACCTCTGAAAACAATCAATACTGCGTCGGTATCAGATGCATTGTTTTCAATTTTTTGTCGTATTGGTTTTCCTGAGGAAATTTTATCAGACAGAGGTTCACAATTCACCTCAAATATTATGAAAGAAGTGGAGTCGATGCTCTCCATTCACCATTCGTTTTCAAGTGCATATCATGCCCAAACGAACGGAGTTTGTGAACGTCTTAACGGTTCACTCAAACAGATTCTTCACAAGATCACTGAGGGATGTCCTCGGGACTGGGACAGGCTACTTTGTGCCGCTTTATTCGCATATAGAGAGGTCCCCCACGAGAGCACTGGTTTTAGTCCATTCGAGCTCGTCTACGGCTCTAACCCTCGTGGCCCGATGATGATCTTGAAAAATTTACTGGTCGGATCATCAGTGGATGAATCCACTCGTACTAGTTACGAGCTGGTGATCGACCTTAGACAAAGAATCATTGATGCGTGTACATATGCATCCGAAAGCATTAAATCAGCAACACAAAAAGCTAGATTATTCCACAATCAAGGGAGAAGATTGCGATATTTTAATCCTGGGGAAAAAGTCTGGTTACTCCTACCCCATGAGGATAATAAACTGTTGGTTTCATGGCAGGGTCCATTTGTGATTATTAAACGAGTCACGGATGTTGACTATGCTATAAACGTAAGAGGAAAAATTAAAACGTTCCATGTCAATATGTTGAAATTGGCAGTGGAAAGACCACAAGAGTTAATTCCTATTATTAACTCTGTGTCTGTGTCTGTGTCTGAGTCTTCACCTCATATTTCTTCTTTTGCACTAGTCAATGAGGAAGACACTACGTCTTCAATTCCTTTACAGTTTACTTTACCATCTTTACAAGCTTCCGAATCTTGGAAGGATGTCACAATTTCTTCGACTTTGTCATCGTCACAACAAAGTCAAGTTAGGGAAATTCTTCTTTCTTTTAACGATGTACTTACTGACCTTCCAGGTCATACGTCTTTAATCTCTCATGACATCATTCTAACGGATGATCATCCTATTAAGTTAAGACCTTACCCTATTTCGTTACATCATAAAGACAGGGTTGAAAAGGAGCTAAAGGATATGATAAAATTAGGAGTTATATCTCCATCAGAATCTCCTTATGCTTTTCCGATGGTTATTGTGAAAAAGAAAGATGGGTCGCTCCGTATTTGTATTGACTTCAGACGTCTTAACCGTATCACAATTACTGACGCTGAACCAATGCATTTGTTGGACGACCTACTTTCACAAGTTTCACAGGCCACATACTTTAGTAAACTAGATCTGTCTAAAGGCTACTGGCAGATACCACTCACTGAACATGCCAAACCTTTTACTGCCTTCACGACTCCATTTGGATTATTCCAATGGGATTACATGTGCTTCGGCCTTGTAAACGCGCCTGCGACATTCGTGCGCATGATGCGCCGCCTTCTGGGCGATAGAAAAGATGTCATCACATACATCGATGACATCTGTCTATTTCACAACTCATGGGAAGACCATATTACTGGTTTGTCTTCTCTTCTCATTACACTACGACAACATGGTTTGACTGTAAGACCTTCGAAGGTCCAGATAGGTTGTCAGGAGATTACTTTTCTTGGTCACCGCATAGGTAACCATAAATTACACCCTGATGACAATACAGTCAAGCGTATACTGGAGATTGCCACTCCATCATCGAAGAAACAAGTAAGAAGTTTACTCGGGCTTGTTAACTATTACCATAAATTTATACCACGCTTCGCACAGATTTCTGCTCCTTTGTCCGGATTGTTGGCCAAAGGTAGTCCAAAAAAAATATTATGGACACCGCAGTGCGAAGATGCTCTGATTATGATAAAGAATTTATTTAAGAATCCTCCTATCCTGTTATTGCCAAACATACAGTTACCATTTTTGATTCAAACAGATGCATCCAGCTCCGGAATTGCAGGTTGTTTGCTTCAATGCTATGAAGGGATACTCCATCCATGCTTGTTTGTTTCACGCAAGCTTACCCCGGCAGAACAAAAATACGCTACAGGAGAGCGCGAACTGCTCGCGGTGGTGTGGTGCTTGGAAAAACTATCTAAGTACTTGATAGGTAGAAAGTTCTTTATCTACACAGACCACAGTCCGCTCACGTTTATAACTTCGAGAACTATGAAAAACGCAAGGATTCACAGGTGGTTTCTTTTACTACAAGAATTCGCCTTTTCAATAATTCCAATTTCAGGAACTGATAATAACCTCGCGGACTTGTTATCAAGAAATTTTACGTCACAGGATTGAGATAACTTTCTTGTCTTGATGTTGACAAGGGACATAATTTTATAATTGTTATTTCTAATTAGGAATATTAATTGCATTATTTCATTTTGGCGTTAGATAACATGCATAGATTGTAGTCGGGCACATCTTCGCCACCACTCTCTCACGTGCCACGAGTGTCACGTTTGGGAGCGGGGGAAATGATGTTGAGGACTGTCTTGCGGCTTGCAGGCACGTGGATTGTGGCCACATTCCACATGCGTGCACCACTAGACACCTCAAATAAACTAAGACCAGAAATCGCGCAAATCGATGTATGACGCGTCTGGCTTAGTTACATTCTAGTCTATGTGTGGCCATTGAGCCGAACGGCAGTGTTGGAATGTGTGGTAAAACCACTTAAGGATCGTGTTTGAATATGTGGCACAGCCACTGATTATATATATATATGTGGAACGGTAGATCCACTGGAAAGTGTAAGATAGCGTAAGGATCCGTATCAAAATTGATTATAGGACCATGTAGAGTCAGGATTAGAATCGCGAACGAAGTAGATTACGTTCACCTTGAACTTATATATACGGCACTTAAAGCCGGGCGATGCAAGCCAAAGACGTTGAATAATTATACATAGACAGGATCTATAGATTTACAGATAATGTAGTCACTAGTATTGTGAAGGGATAATAATTCTAAGGATCGGATTCGGTAGGAGTTGGTTGCACACTCTATTACGCTATAAACTTAACGGTTAACCCAGACGAGCTAAGTCTGTGAGAGGAACATTGTGTCGAGCTTAGAACTATGATGAAGCCAATTTAAATGTGTGAAATGTTGTTACACCCTATTGTGTAAAAGGATATATTAAATTGTTCAGTCGTCCATGGAACTTGTTGGTTGCCTGAATTATACAAGTTCTCACTCTGTGCTGTGACTGTCATTAATCCTTGCAAGGTCAGTCCAGATTATCACAGGTATTTTCTACGACTAACTATAATCTAACCAACACTGTGGAAGAATTAATATAATAACGACACTGAATATAATAATAATTTAATCACACCAGAATGGCTTAAAACTGCACTCGAACTAGAAAACTGGAATTAGAATAGATGAATTATAATATCTGAAATATTGACAAGCAACCCAATAAACTCACGTCCAACGGTGCTGAATCTTTTAATAACATCTAGCAAGAAACGATACAGCGGGAGACCGTAACAATGAGTAGGGTTAGGATTTTGATGATTTCGCATTGTTTGTTTGTGTGGTGATAAACTCTGTTTAGTTGTTGTTGTTAACTCATACTGGCTACTAGTTGTTGAATCATGCTTTATTTGCTAAATGATGTGAATGTCCACCAGTGGATAAATGTAGATGTTGGGACTGGTGTAGCAAAGTGTAACGATTGTCAACTCATCAAACCCAGCACAGTTTTGGTCATACAGGTCATCTTGTCCTGGAACATGATGAGGCTCCGACAAGAATGTGAGTGTAAACAATGAGTGTGTATCTGAATGTCAGTACGCGAATGGTAGAATGATTCGATAGAGTTGACAGGTTGGTAGTACATCACTCATACTCACACTGTTCGAATTCAAGAAGTACTGGAACTACGGTGGTCTTTTTATAACATTTAATGGGACGCACACTTGGACAGTACGTGCATGGTTACAGGAACAAATGTCGACATAGACAGTATAATGTTGATCACAGGAATATCATCTTAAGTTAGCATTCATGCTTGGCAAATATCATAATGGAGCATTCGTAAATAAGCATTCAGCGTTCCATCATGTAAATCATCTGGCTTTACTGACTGGGCACGTCAGACCATAACCAAGATATAGGAAGGCTCCTAAACCTAACCTCGTCTAGCGAATATTCCTTCACGTAAAGTTCAATATATATATATATTTCATAATATAGGAATCCCAGACATGGGTTCTCACATGTAGCAGTGATCTCTTGGTTCATCGAGCGATAGTACAGGCATCCCTTTTTCTCACTCGATAAATACAAAGTATATGAATTTCAACATGGCTGTTCTCTCTCTCGTGAGCTTCACTCACTATAGAATATAGACCAAAATTAGTCATTCATTAAATGTCCTCATTTCTTCATAGGTTCTCTCATAGAGGTAATTGAATAATATCATACAATCCAGTGCTGATACATAGGAATGTCTTCTTCCTTTGAATGGATATTCTTTTTAAAAGTACCACTGTGCATCTGCTTATCAACAACGATGGCGAAGCCCAAGTTCATAATAAATTGTGGTTTTACCTTTTTATGCGAAATATAACTTTGCCATTCCTTGGCAAAAGAGAATAAACACTGGGGTAAAGTACATACAACATGTCTAAATGATTATCACTTTTCCCCATCCATATATAGATCACTATTTCGGCAAAAAGCCTGCTACAACAAAACTCAGCATCCTCACAGGATGGCAGCCATGAATCACACCCTTTCGCTAGCGATACTTCCGCTGCATAGCCTTTGACCTTTTCTAGCGACAACCAAATTAGTTCGACTTAGAAATGCAAAGATATCCATATATAAGACAGACTCGTCCTACTCATACAAACACTACGTATAAATTCAGGCCATAGATATACTGAAGCAAGAACAATCTATTCCTACCCAGCCACAGAATAAATCGCAGTAGGCCTAGAGTCGTCTGCCTGGGATGTTTATAAACATTTATAGGGACTGTGAGATCATCTAATAAATGTTGGTGTAATTACAGATAACCTTACTGTGCTACACACATTTATACCTTAGTCCCAGGCATTCTGGAATATTGTGAGAACTACGTTGAATGTCAAGGGTTAGATAATGATGAAGTGTATGTTCACAACAACCAACTTACAGATAAACAATTTATTTAATAATCCACAACACTTTACAACACTGTGACAATCACATACATATAACACTCTATAAGACTATCTTAATAAGTCAACTGTAACTTTCAAAATATGTATTAATTCCTTTCAATAATAGATATCCTGATTCAACTACAAAGTGAACCAGGAATCACAATCAAATGTAATTACAAGTTGTATGTACAAAATTTATAGATATGATCTTTGTATTGACATATATTATTATTATTACAATATGTGTGTAAGTTGTGATGTAGTACTATGAGGTAATACTGGCTTGTCAAACTAAGTTGTTGTTTGTCATCATGACTTCAAGTGTTTGTTTCTGGTGGAAATAATATTGGTAACGTTTACAGTTTCTTTTGATTTGAAACAAATAAATGTCCCTCTTGAATTAAGGTAAAGTCACTGTTAGAAGGGGGTTATACACAAGATTGAGCTGCTCTGGCAAAACACTCTTAACTTCTGTGTGAGCGGCAGGAAACAGTCTCCACTGCTCGCTTGCTTCACCGTGTTCTTTGAGAAACAACTCTGGTTGATATCTGGACCAAGGAGTATGCTACCAGCCTCTGGATTCAGCAAAACTCAGACCAGGTGCTGCTTCAATACGTTAGGACCTCGGTCCCTGAAACAAGAAGGTTGTACCTATTACTTCAGAACTAATTTATAATATATTTCCACACTGAAGCACAATACATAAACAACACCGAGTTCAGCGCGGTAGGCCAACTGTTAGCTTCTCATGTAACACATTCACCAGTATTCCTCTCCCTAATGGTTACAACGCCTCTGCAAGTTCAGAATTATTTCCTTATATTCAATAAGATAGGTGTCATATCACTATTTGGCAATCCCATATAGGCCTATGCAGTTATACTCCTCTCCGACAAGTTTTGTTCCTGGTGGAGCAATATCTAGGCTTTTCCTTATGGTTATTACTGAACCACACACATACAGACATACATTATCAATTCACATTCAATTTTCATCAAAAAGATATCAAATAGGGCTAGCTTACCACAATTCATGGAAATAATAAACAAATACGTTGACTGGCGATGAATTATGGCACAATTCCGATCTGCCTCTGTCCCAGGCTTTCATTAGAAAAATATGAGCTGGATCTCAACGCACTTGCTTTTCAGTAAGTTTATTTTCAAAATGTGGCACTGAACAAACGCTCCCAATTGACTATATTAAAGGGTCTAGCCAATAAGACCATGTTTACAAAAGTATTTGAAAAAAAGTACCCTTCCTACCGTTTCCCATAACAACCAAAATAGTATTTGCAATCGACGAATCATGTTTAGGCTTACATATTCTTTAACCAATCAAATCGGATTTAACTTGTTGGCCTATTTCCTGTAAAATAGTGATTTTAAAACATGCCACTGAGCAATTATGATCTGGTGGTGTCAGACAACCTCACTATTTTATTTTGGCTATAATTTGTTAATTCCTAGACTATTTGCTTAACACCTAACATATTCTTTGTCAGCAAGTCCTAAGGCACCCAAATATATAAGTTTTAATGGAGCTAAGTGGCTGCGTTCAAAATATGTATTTTCTTCTAGGATAGTCGTGCTGTTACCACCTCCTCACTTCCAAACTATGGGGTGTCTTCTGTACTGTCAGGATTTCAGACGTAAAACAGTAGAATGTCATGTTTCCTAATAAGCATTAAACATGTTTTTAAAACCTAACCGTGTATTGGTAGTGTTTTTTGTCTTTGTTTATTTGAAAAACAGAAATTAGTGCTTCATGCCTTTCGCGTTGGGGGTGGCATTAATTGTATATCGCGAGACGGCGTGTTAGTATTGAATGCGTTCCTCCTTCTCTCTCTCTCTCTTCTAAGTTCGTCTGTCTTTTCATTACGCAGTGTATAAAATGAAATTAATGCTAGTATTAATCTAGGTCATTAAGCAGTGTGCGTATCTCAAGGTTTTCTAAGAAACACAGTACCGGTTTTATGTTTTTGAAACGCGTGTATCCTGCTGTAGGCTTTACTATCAAACGTGTAAGCGTTACAATATGCAGACGAAATAGAAAAAGGGGGATTTTTGTAAGCCATTGTAACAGCACTGGTCTTTTACCATTCTTCTTTCCTTTTATTGAATTAATTCGTTAGGCTTTACATTTACTTTTTAATTTATATATGTGGATTTAGAATGTTTCACGACAAATTCTCCCCACTTAAAACAGACGTTATATGTCAGTCTATAATTCTATATACACATAGAGAAATTTAGGTCTATGCCTGGTGATTTCTTTGATTTTCATCGCACGGATGGCGGCTTAGAAAATCTGCATCAACGTTTCTCTGATTTTATTTTGATCATGGATTAATGCAGGTGGGTCAATTCAAAGTAAGCACTACTGACGAAGGTTGCCTCAGACCTCTGCAATCCAAGAATCCATTTCAGTTATATTACTGAACAGCGGCAAGTGTTACTGCTTGTCTTAATGCTGCTAAGCAATCAATATTCACCATTTCTCTTCTCTGAGTCTGTTCAACGACATGTCCCGAGAATATTAGATGTTCCTCAATTTGTACGTTATGAGGAGTTGATCTATATGGTGATATCTGAGTTGTGTAGGGGATCCAATAATTTCCTGATCAGCCTTAATAAACACTCGGACTATCCTCAATTCAAAAAGGCAACAATGGAGACACTCTGCTCCTCCGAAATGTTCACAGCCAACAATTGGTCTGATCTCAGGCGTGATTGAATGTGGAAACACCCTTCTAATAATATATTTATAATGTTCTATAATGTGCCACTCAAATGGAGGCCATATTCACCAACTATAGTTCCGCCTACCGACAATCTGGTGAATTAAGATAATATGTGGGGAAATGAGTTTCTGCATCAGAAATCAATTCGCCCTTAGCATTGCTATAAGATGTGTGGGTTATCTCCATCCAGGGTCCGAACACTACTTCCCCTTGGACGGTGTAGGGTCGGGTGACTACCAATGTCACCAGTGCCCTTTTAAGGCTAAGTTAATAGCCATATTGTGAAGCGCTGTGAGCATTTTCCGAATTGCTCACTCGTCCACTGCCCACTGTTCTTCTGTTAACAATTTGTTTCGGTTTTAACTTAGGCGGATCATCTTCAATGTCAATGTCAGCCAGCTCCCTAAATGCGGCTTCAAACTGTTCCTGGTTGACTGGTCTGAGTTTCTATTTTCTCTGGATGCCCTTCTCAGAGTTGCGAATCTAAATATTTTTGGTGAACACTGTTGGGGGGAAGGTGGATACCTATCCTCTATGTCAACCTTATTATTGTTATTTTCCTTGTTATTGTTAGGCCCATATGTTTCAGAATGCTTGGCTGGCATCTGATTATGATTTTCCCAACTTGGGGACTGTACCTTGCTACATTTTTCACAGGCCCCCACAAATTGTGCAATATCAGCAGCTACTTGGGGCCAGTAGAAAATTTCCGATGTCCTTTGACGGGTGGTCCCATTTCTCTGGTGTCCACCGTCTGGTACAACATGAGCTTGTGCCATCACTTTTTCCCTGTAGGGGGTTGGTAATACCAATTGTCCCTGTTCTTTGGATCCTGCTCTAGCTTTCCTGAAGAGCAGTCCTTCCTTCAAATAAAATTGTCCTTTCTTAGGGTGTGCATGGCTTGTTGGCAATTTACCAAAGCAAGGGTTTAATGCTTTCACTTTTGCATGGGCCTTTCTCATCTGCTTATGAGAATAAACTAGTGGTGGTTCCTCCTCCGTTCTACTAGGGGTCGACCTGACCTGAAGCGTGGCCATTACCACAGGTTTTACAGGGCTTCCTAGAAAAAACATATTTGCTTCCTAACACCAGCGGGTAATTAGGATCGTCACACACGGCTGCTCTAATCACTCCTTCCACGTACCTTGTCTCTACATTGATCTCGGCTACGGGAAGTGTCATGGTGGATATTCCCTTTACGGCCCCTTGTATTTCCACTTTCTCTGTGGTATACTGTTCAGGGTGCACTAGGGTTGCACTCACAACTGAGTCATATTCTAAACCTGAATCGTAAAGGCACCTAACCTTGGCACCATTACATGTCACTTCTTCACAGATGGGGGGATGTTGAAGATTTATATGATTCTCTGTCAGTTTCTTCTTCCCCTTGTCCACTGTTATCATGCATGCCGCGTGATATGGAGGAACTTTCCTACCACATTCACTAGTATTATGATTATGCATCCTGCATATTTGACAATATTTTCCTTCCTGTCTGAAGGGTTTCCTGTTATCATATTTCCTTTCATTGAATTGTGGGGTTTTATTTTTATTATCATAACGTGGCCTATCAAACTGGTGCTTACCTTTGTTTTGATCTCTATGATCAAATTCATTAAAGTTTTGTGGTGCCTGATAATTGTCTACCTGCCTCTTCTTATTACCTGTTACTTCTGCTTGAGCTGCTTGATATCTTTCAGCAACATTTAGTAACTCACCCAGCCTCTCTGCACCTTGTTCCATGAGAAACTTTCTCAGGTCTGGAGCCATGGACTCTCTTAGTTGTTCTATAGGATCATTTCCTTAAGATCTTGGGTTTTCCCCAGAGAAGTCCATTTCTCCAAGTATGTCTCTAACCGTGCAGAGAACTGGTGATAGGTTTCACCTGACAGTAGTTTAGCATTCCTAAATTTTTTTCTATAAAATTCACCATTCTTTTCATATCTTAACAAAAGAGCCTGCTTTAGCATGTCATAATTTTCTTGATCACCTCTGCTCATTTTGGCGAAAACTTCATAAGCTGCACCACGAAGCCCTTGAGATAACTTTAAGCTCCACCTTTCTCTCTCTAACCCATACGTGGTAGCTAATAGTTCATATCTATTTAGATAGCTCTCAATTTCATCTTATTTCTCAACAAAATGATCTAAATGAAAATTCATAGCTGAGGTTGAGGCTCCCTGACTAGCAGTGGCATCAGAGGTAAAAGGACTGGCACCATTTTCAGGAGCATGGCTTTGAAACTCAAACTCCCTTAGTCGTAACTCGTGTTCCCTTTGTAATCTCTTCTCCTCCTTTTCTGCTTCCCTCTGTGCAGCCTGTCTCTTTTCTTCTCTTTCTGTCTCCACTTGTAACTTCTTAGCCTCAGCCTCCAATGCCCTAGCCTCTTTGTCAGCCTCAATCTGCAATCTCTTAATTTCTTTTTCAGCCTCTAACTTTCTTTCAGCCTCTTTTTCTAATTTTTTTGTCTTCGCGTTCAATAAATTTGTCACATTCAGTAGTGACATAAGCAATCATAGCTTGCCCGTCTATTCCTAACTCTTTAGCAGCCTGCACAGCAGCAGATCGAAATTTTGCTAGGTCCGCCATTTTTTAACAGGCAAATGTATACAATATTTAACAAAACAATTCAATCTATAAATAATTTTCTAAGGACAACCACAGGCACTGAGAGCTCAACCTTATTTTTCCACCCAAGAATACCTTTTTAATTTTTATAATTTCCCGAAGTAAATTACTCCAAATATATATATGCTAGGGGAAGGTTCAAAATCCCGGGAGCGAGACCCCAATATATGTGGTAAAGTGGGATGTTATAAATATTTATTGGGGACTTAGTGTACTGACTGAGATCAGCTGTGAAGGTATCTGTATCTAATAAGTGTGGTGTATTACAGATAACCTTAATGCTAGTATTAATCTAGGTCATTAAGCAGTGTGCGTATCTCAAGGTTTTCTAAGAAACACAGTACCGGTTTTATTTTTTTGAAACGCGTGTATGCTGCTGTAGGCTTTACTATCAAACGTGAAAGCGTTACAATATGCAGACGAAATAGAAAAAGGGGGATTTTTGTAAGCCATTGTGACAGCACTGGTCTTTTACCATTCTTCTTTCCTTTTATTGAATTAATTCGTTAGGCTTTACATTTACTTTTTAATTTATATATGTGGATTTAGAATGTTTCACGACAGTTTGGCATAACTGAAACGTTGCTCAGTTGAATATAAATATATTTTATTCATCTTTTTCTTCGTTCGCACTCAGATTTCTTCATTAAGGACTTTAATGAAGAGTGGTAAAGTGGGATGATATAAATATTTACAGGAGACTTAGTGTACTGACTGAGATCAGCTGTGAAGGTATCTGTATCTAATAAGTGTGGTGTATTACAGATGACCTTACTTGCTACCACATTTATACCTCAGTCAGAATTATTCTGGAATATTGTGATGACTACGTTGAATGTCTAGGGTTATGATAATGATGAAGTGTAAGTCACAACAACAACAGACAGATAAACAATTTAATTTATTCCACAACACTTTACAACACTGTGACACTCACACACATATAACATTCTATAAGACTATCTTAAATGAGTCAAGTGTTAAAGTTTAAAAATATATGTATTAATTCCTTTCAATAATAGATATCCTGATTCAACTACACAGTGAACCAGGAATCACAATCAAATGTAATTACAAGTTATATGTACACAATTTATAGTTATGATCTTTGTATTGATATATTTTATTATTATCATATGTGTGTAAGTTGTGAGGTAGTACTATGAGGTAATACTGGCTTGTTCAAGCTTGGTGGTTATTTGTCATCATGACTTCAAGTGTTTGCTTATGGTGGAAATAGTATTGGGAAAAGTTCACAGTTCCTGTCAATTGAAACAATTTATTGTCCCTCTTTAATTAATCTACTGTCAATTTTTGAGGGGGGCACATAGGATTGAGCTGCTCTGGCCACAGAATCTTATCTTCTGTGAGGGCGGCAGTAAACAGACTCGTCTGCTCGCTTGCTTCACCGTGTTCTTGAGACACCTCACTAGTCGCTATCTGGACCAAGGGGTATGCTATCAGCCTCTGGATTCAGCAAAACTCAGACCAGGTGCTGCTTCAATAAGTTATGACCACGGTCCCTGAAACAAGAAGGTTGTACCTCCTACTTCAGAACTAATTTATAATCTGTTTCCACACTGAACACAATATATAACAAACACTGAGTTCAGAGCGGTAGGCCAACTGCTAGCTTCATCTGAAACAATTTACACCAGTATTCTCCTCCTAAATGGTTACTACGCCTCTGCAATTCCAGCATTAGTTTCTTCTAGTCAATAAGATAGGTGTCAGTGTACTATTTGGTGATCCCATGCATTTATACTTCTCTCCGACAAGTTTTGTTCAGGTTGGAGCACTATCTAGGCTTTGCCTCATGTTTGCTACTGAACCACACACATATACAGATATAAATTATCAACTCACATTCAATTTTCATCAAAAAGATATCAAATATGTCAATCTTACCACAATTCATGGAAATAATAAACAAATACGTTGACTGGCGATGAATTATGGCACAAATTCCGATCTGCCTCTGTCCCAGGCTTTTATTTAGAAAAATATGAGCTGGATCTCAACGCACTGTTTCTTAGTAAGTTTATTTTAAAATGTGGCACTGAACAGACGCTCCTAATTGACTATATCCACGGGTCTAGCCAATAGGACCATGTTTACGAAAGCTTTTGAAAAAATTTACCCTTCCTATGTTTCCCCTAACAACCAAAAATAGTATTTGCAGTCCGACTAATCGTGTTTAGTTTTACATAGAGATAGTAATAGCAATAGATTTCCACGAGTGGGGTGGTAGACTGTGATAGAGGCTGTCTCTGAAATCGAGAAATCTTCTCTCTTTCACCTATCTTCTACGACAGATTTAGAGGAGTCAGACAGTCTAAACACATATATATATTCTATCCACTCAAGTGCACGCACATACAAGACGACAGTTAGACGTACAGACGTGGGAAAACTATAACAGATGATTATATAGATATTCTGGAACGAGCTGACCAACACGCTGATTAAGTTTAAAGGCAGTTTTAATTATCATCTAAAATCCCATCACAACACATAAAATTACATCAAAGCATATACAAATAGTCATAAAAATCAAGAAATTTCTACAAGAAATGATAGACCCACAGTTATGATCTTCCCACAGTCCCGTTAGGAGAAAGATGATAGCCCAAAGAGTCACAGATACATATGATTTTGGTCTAATATTTTCCCCTTTTGAAGGTATGAACTGACTTTGATAGCAGTATCTATTCCAATGAAAAATATAGTTTAGCAACAAGTTTTGCATAAGGAAAGTTACAAAGTGATTGAATCAAACGAAGAACATCCTTCAGTCTACTTTCACTCGGTTCTTTCATCAGGGTCCTGACTCACACAACCTTATCTACAATCGTGCTGTGGTTCGCCGTCTGTCGCAAGCCTTAGTGTACACTTCGTTTAGTCTGTCTATCTGTGGATGAAGCGGATACCCAGCTCTGCAGATATTGGTTTCATTCAACGTGTCCGGGGAGCGTCCTCTTTAAGCGATCGTTCTTTCTTTACAGATTTAAGTTAATGTCACTTATTCATGAGGTAAGAGTTTGGGTTTCAGCGGGCACACAGTGTCAGAACACGAGGTTTCCCTTAATTAGGAAGATGACCGGTGGACAACTTCTCTCAACAGATAATCTTGATTCACCACACACTTGGTCAAATAATGTCGGAAAAGTTAATGTTATTTTTTTCTGTAATTATTCTCGCCACAAAGCAGCATGTACGATAGAGTTTGTGAAGAAATATGATCTGGCTCAAAGGCCCAGTATAAGCATTTATTCTTAAAAAAAAACAACCCGTTAGTGAGATTGGTATTCTGTCTATTTCTGAAGGCACACGCCCTGTCAGACAGATGTTACTTGAAAATCCACGTGGTTAAAGATATAAAATGTTTATGTTTCTCACAGGTATGTCTCTGTACAAAACGCCGGCACAGTTGGGTTACCCCAGTATTCACTGAATAAAGAAAAAAAACACATTTGAAATATTTTACATATTATGTACTCGATATAAATACATTTAGAACTGCAAGCGTAGAGCTTGACTTGACGTTTAAACTTTCCCGTGAAATAAGTTATATATAAAATCAATCATCATGAATTAGGAATACATACGTATTCCGTCAACACTCATGAGCATTTATAAGTTAGTTTAGAAAGATTATTCTCGTCTGATTATTTAGCAGTTAAATTAAATTCATTATAGCTACATGATTTTAAGCTAGAAATTATAATTTATTCTGTTTTACCACTGTAACTCGTCGACTAGAGAATATAACACTTATTTTTAATTCACTCTGCACAAAAGAACTAGTGAAACATAGGCGATTTAACACTTAATCACTCACAAGATATTAGATACTTAATATAATATTTACCTCAACACAGAACTACGGTATCACAACGAAACTAAGAGATTTCACTTATAAGTTTAAGTATCTAGAACGAAGTGACCACGACTACTGCAAATGAAGAATGAGTGAAATCAAGTTTCAAACTCTGGTTATTATCTTAAACCAGACAAAGGCTCCTACTATTTCCAAAAACCCGATCTCTCCCCTCTCCTAACACCTACGTTAGCTTAGACGCATGCCGTAACTGCCACCAGTGCGTCTTCACACCTCCGTCTAACTATCTGACCGTGAGCGCGCATGTCAGAGGCGAAATGCCAGACACTCTGTCTGCTCTGAGCGAGCATGTCTGGCGCGATTCACACCTCCGTTTAACTATAGGACAGTGAGCGCTCATGTCAGATGCGAATGTCAGACTACCCATCTCCACTGCAGAGGGCAATTTTCACACTTCGCCGGTAGCTAGCCTGACGAAAAACTCTCGTGACAGCTGCAAATGTAGACAATTTGTCTGCTCATCATGTCTGATAGACTGAAATCCCACCTAAAATTATCTCGTGCAAGTCGATCAGTTATCTTACTCAATCTTGTCTTGCTTCAGATAACCTCTAAAACCATCTAGTGACAGTTTGACAAGGTCAATATAGTGTGTGTATGTGTGTGTTGTTTTTAGTTCATTTATTTTGAGTAGCCACCTTCTGGACCAACATTCTAGGACTAACAGTAAATCCAGCATCCGCACCCTTGCTTTGGTGATGTATTTTTCTGAAGTCCACAAGGTCAAGTCTTCAGCATAGAGTGAATTATGTACATTCCCATTGATGTTTTCCGTGATGTCGTTTAAATATATATATATATATATATATATATATATATATATATATATATATATATAAGGAAGAGTGAGGGAGAGAGAACCCCACCCTGTGGGACACCTTGCTCAGTTGTTGCTTTTTGCTAGTCTGTCCATGTACATGTACTCTTGGTGTTCTGTTTGTTAGATAGTAACTGATCCAGTTGTACATTTTCCCCACAGACTCCATATTTAAGCATTTTTTCTCTGAGCCATTCTTTCCAGACTTTATCAAATGCTTTCTCCATGTCACCATAAACTGCTAATTTGTGCTTTCCTTCTTGGAAAGCATCTTTGAATTCCTGAGCAATGTAGGTGACGTGGTCCTCTGTGAACCTGTGTTGCCCGAAGACTGCTTTGTAGTTGCAGAAAAATTTGTTTTTTTGGTGCCAACTTAATCTGGTGTTGATAATTCTCTCCATAAGCTTTTCCGTACAGCTTAGGAGGCTGATGGGTCTATAACTGCTTGTGTCCATTCGGACTATGCTATGTTGAGGTCCAAAAGAATGAATAAAAATAGTTCTCCAAATTTACGACTGGTTATTTCCTTTCACATAAGTTGTTAAATAATTTAATTAGAAAGTGTTCAATGTGCAGATAAACTAAACCCCGATATTTGGACTCCATAATCTTACTCTGTAAGCGGAAATATAATTACTTTCGAAGGACGGACTTATTAAAAAACTTAAATGAAATAAACGCAGCGTAATCATCATGTATTGAAGAATAGGATCTAAAAATCGCAAACACGCACACAAATACGCAAGAATCATTGTAACCGCTGTTTTGTGGAGGTAGATACAGACGGCTACTAGGGTGTGCTGACTACGCGAAGTACAGTATTAAAGCTGGTCAAACAGTCAATTGAAGTCCAACAAGGGGCCCGTTAAATAATGCCAAGACTGAAGTATTCAACTCTTTGATGCAAAGTTCATTCAATTTATTTACATAGCACGATTGACGAGACGAGACATTTGATCTTGACACATCACAGTTAATAATCAGCATCCTGATAGGTAACGTAGTTTCATAATAATTCCTTCTGGTAGTTCCAGACAAAATCCTATAAGTAACTTGTGGCAGAGCATTCAAATTCATATCATCAAATACATAACAATGAGGCAATTAAATCCTAAGACTGAACCGATGACGGTTGACCTTTCCCAAGGACAGGAAATCCTTATTATGCTTCATCGCATCTAAGATTTCAGTTTCGATTATGTCCTCTTAAAGATGGCCTCATTAAATAATTAGATTGAAGCCTTTTACCAACATTTGTAATCCAGGCATCCTTTTTGCGCACAAGGTTAAGTACACTACTTGATTAACCTCTCTTGGTAGCCGTGACTTGCTTGACGGCATCCCAATAATTCATCGCAATTACTTAAATATTGATATAGTGATTCCTTGAAGATACATGCAAGCTTTCCGTGAGTAGACTTCCCAAGTTAGTCCATTCTAGTACCAACATATATAACACATAAGGAAGGGAAACCCGAGGCCTGTAAACAGTAAATTAATATGAAACAAATATAAAGGTATGTTATCAGGCACTCGTAAGAAACAAAGAAGTAGAACACCAGACAACAGAAAAACAACAGACATGAGTGGCTTACCCAGGATTTGAGTCTTGTTGGACTGACCAATACTGATATATAGGGGAACAACAGAAGTGATTGCGTCATTAATAGGCTGAACTTCCCATGGTAAAACTTCCGGTGTTATGTATAGAGGTTCGCACTATTGACCTGTCGTCGAAACATCATTTTTTGGTGATGCGTAGATGGCAGGGAGGATGGTGTGGTTCACTTGCATAGCTAGGCGGGGTTGTCGCACGGAAGGTCCAGGGTTCAAATCCTGGGTAAGCCACTCATGTCTGTTGTTTTTCTGTTGTTTGGTGTTCTACTTCTTTGTTTCTTACGAGTGCCTGATAACATACCTTTATATTTGTTTCATTCTAGTACCATAGAGCGTAGGTTCTAGCTAGATGTCATTGGGTGACACTTCACGACAGCATATAAAATTCCAACTTATTAAATAAAAATAGACTACGACTTACGTCTGTACCAACTGACAATGACCTTCCTCAATGAGTCCTGTCGCCTAAGAATATATGTCCAACACTATGGACTGGAATCAAAATATAGATCTTAGGTCTCACACAGATGCTGGCTTGTTCCATACACGCTGCGACGTCATCTGATTTGTTTGGCAACAAGCGCGCCTGAAGATTCCCATACACAAAATTGTGCGTTTACGTGCATGATAAATAAAATATACAAATATACAAAGCCTATTACCAACACCTTAGTTAGTGCGTACTCTCTTAACAAAAGTAGGACCTGATGACTACTTGTGAATGTTAAGGACTTATAAAGGACGCAACAATCATCTAGCATCATTTAGCTAGATTTTAAGCACATCGAAACATTTTAACAGAAATTAATGTAAAAAAATGAATAACTTGAGGATGAAGTGAGCTAATACTTTAAACATTGTTTCTGCTTTGAGTGTTTATGTTTTCTGTACCATTTTCCAAAGCGACTATTTCTATTGTCTTTATATTTTTTGGGAAAGCATGTAACCAGTAACCATTTTCCAAATACACTGTATATAAAAACTGCAATTACACTAGTGCAAATATAGTTTAGATCGCGTTTCTTCTACCTTTAACCTCGTTTAAGGCGTGTGCTACTGTTCTAACGTAGGCAATGAGACCTAGGATAGTCACAGTTTCCCTCAATATGCTCTGCTCTGCATCCCTGTTATTTTCTCATGGGGGCACTCTAAGCTAGATAAAGGTTACGAAGCTACTAATACGCTTGATCGCGAAATTGCTGACGGGATATAACAAAAGTTGAAAATGGATTAGAGTTCCTGAAGCCTTTATCCGATCGTGTAGCTAACACAGACGATGACGTCAGTGGCCATAAGCATACAGTTTTGAGGTGCACGTGTGTGATAAACGAGCGCCAAGTCTTATCGCTCTCTTTTCTCTCATCTTCCTTCATTGCATTTTCAACCACATTTTGCTCTTTCATCGTTGTACAAGTAATCTTTAATTACGACTGGATTTTAAACTGTAATCTTTATTACTCTCGACTTGTAACTTTACACTCTTTTGATTTAGTCATCCAACTTGCATTATCTCCGATCTCACATTGCCTCGTGAGAAATCTTTGGAAACGCACTCGGCTATAGAACGATTTCATTAGATACATAAGTCCCGAAGCAGATATTGTCAGACGTACCACCTTGGGATATTGATTATTTTTAAAGGAGCCGGCTGGACAATAGAAAAATTGACGAGATATTTTAAGGTTTAAGAATGAATAAAGAGAGCATAAGATAAGTCGCTCGCCAGAGAACGCACACAAAACTTCACGGAAAACCACAAGACAGCAAGATAATAAAACAAAAATTGACATGCAAAGTGACAATAAGCAGCGAGCTTTGTGATAGTTAGAAGGCGGGTGATTTTTTGCATTAGCCGGCCAATCATCAAACTCCTGTTTGTCATGCAGCACTGCATTGAAAGTTGTGGCGAATAGCCCATCCGACTTTAGCCAGTGACACGCGCTGCCAGGGGACAAGAAAGATCCAAGGCCTGGGCGACGAGATGGGCTCTTGGCAATTGGTTTATGGGTGGACACTGGCCCAATGGACGCACCGGGGACGTTATAATATAATGTGGCGTAATGTTCCCTAGAGATCAGTACGAAGGTTCCAACATTTAGGAGGCAGAAGATTTTCCCAGAGCTTAACCTGAGTAAACTTGTTCATTCCTGAGTGGATATTTAATTCATATTTGTAGAATTTATAGTGTTCTTAAAGGAATTTGTGAAAGGGAAAAAGGAGGTTAGTGCATCTTTTAAAAACTATTAATAATGTTCCTTAGTCTTTAAGTTAAGATTTGCTTGTACACTTAGCATCACAGCTTGGTTTGGTTTAGTTTAGTTTTAAGGACTATCTTCATTGCACACGGACTACTCCACCAGTGCTCCGATCTCTTCCCTCAGATCAAACAATGAGGATCTCAGCACAGTGCACGAACTCCATAGCACTGGAGAGAATCCCAAAGTGTGTATATAGGAATCACACGTTCTATAAATATTATTGTTGTGTGTAGGTTTCTAATTTTTAAATTTTGCCAGGGCAGCGGCCTGATAGGTCTACTCTTTACGATTTCCAACTGCCGTGGGATTTTTAACATGTGCAACTTGCACATGGGACCTCCTATTTCTTGGCCCTTATCCAAGAAGGCTAGGCATCCGATCTCACTACCCATGAGACCAGAGGGAAGTATGACATTAGGACCACTGGTTCAGAAGAAAAAAATTTCTTACTTACTTACTCGTTTCATTTTTACCGTGAAACGTAGATGTTTGTAAGAGAGAGCGCCATACTATTCTATCGTCTATCTTCCTCCTGGCTTGGTTCCATTCTAGTCCTCGGTCCTTCAAAGATTGTCTAATGTTGTCATCCCAGCGGGCTTTGGGTTGTCCTGGAGGTCTGGATTCCTGGCTCTTAGTTTCCCATGCTTGCCGTGGTAACCGATCTTCTCCCATTCTGCAGGCATGACCAGATCATCTCATTTGGGACTGTTCTACTTGGGTCTGCAGGAGTTGGGTTTTTAGGCCTTGACGTATCGTCTTCCTGCGGACCATGTTTCTTCTTGTTACTTCAACCACCTTCCTCAGATACATCATTTCTGAGATTTTGATCTGGCTTTTGAGGGTTGTAGTCATTGCCCATGACTCGCATTCATACGTCAAGACTGGGACATAGGTGGAGCGGTATTCAGCCATCTTCGTCTTTTTACAAACTTCTCTTTTGCTGAAGAATCCTCTATTTATGGCTTGAAAAAGTCTCCCAGCTGCTGCTCTTCGGGTAGCCAACTCTTCTTTGCTGCCGCCTCCCTTCCGGTCTATGACAGCTCCAAGGTATTTAAAGAGGTCGACCTGCTCCAGGACCTGTTCTCCCAGCTTAATCCGATGTCTTCTTTCATCTCGTGTTATCACCATAGTTTTTGTTTTCGAGCTTGAATCCCGAAAGGAACTGGCGTCGGCCATATGCGCTTTCTCTGTACCGCATATAAGGGGCAAATTTGAAGCCGATGTTCAGCAGTCATTTTATCAGTGCCACAGTTACACTGATCGGTAATTCCTATCTTTAGCTTGTTGAATAGATGGTATCTCAATCTGTTGTGGCCAGTGCGGAGTCTGAAGATTACGAGGGTACAAAAGCAGCTTCGTAACGTATATGGAAATGATTAACTTAGCTCTGTGTTATTCTGACGCTTTAATTGTGCTGGGCTTAAATTTTCCCTTTGTAGTTTGTCAGCTGGTGTAATTTTTCTTCTCTTTCATGAATCAGCTATAAGACTTTTGTCTTAATGTGATGTATTTTGTCCCCCCCCCTCCCCCCCCCCCCCGACTTTTCCTCTTGCACTCGGCAGAGTCAGCTCGGGGCATACACAAAGCTTTAACCACATAGAGATTCAGGAGACGGTACTTCATAATACCACGAAGAACTGTGAAAACACAAGTAGTCCAACCGTATTTGTCGGAGATTTACGGTTCATCGCCTGCTGGTCTCCGGCTTTATCAATTCAGAGAATAACAATTTTGAATGTGTCTGAGACATCGTATGAATTTGGTGTATAATTTAATATTGTGTGTTACACATTTTCTTATTTAAATATAAAAACCATTTTTATCTGTCTTTCATTCATTTTAATAAAAGAGAAAAGAAGAATTAATACACATAATTTCAGGGTGTTTCCTATACCGCAGGAGGGGCTAGATTTTACTGTAACGAGTTCCATAACCCATTGCGGTTGTTCCACAGCCAGCATGATGCCCTTTTAACTATACACCAGTGCTTATTTCTAAGACTGGGGTATTTCTTTTAAGACCAGAACTCTTAAATGGCAATTGTATCCTTGTATTATCTGATACACCTATTTATCTACTTATCATCTATACAAAATTAATCTCTCGTGACAAGCAGCCAGTACCAAGTTGAAGACTCCTTGGTATTATTTACAATGTAGATCTAGGCTTTTCCTGTGGCTTTTCTGCCATTCCGTGAAATCAACCGCTGGAATAATAGGGGGGAATATGGGGATGCGGAGGGGGGCGTAGTCTTAAGATATGCCGAGCTAAGATATCATGGCTTCAAGCATTTTAAATTTTAATTCATTTATGTGCGTATCTATCCATCTGGACCAGACGGAATTCCAGCAGAGGCCACCAAAACAGATATTGATTCCTCTACAGAGATATTATACAAACTACTTGGCAAAGTCTGGGAGAGAGAGAGGAAATACCAGCAGAATGGAAGGAAGAATATCTGGTCAAGTTGCCTAAGAAGGGAAATTTACAAGAGTGCACAAACTATAGAGAAATAATGTTACTATCAGTGCCAGGAAAAGTATTAAACAGGATTATCCTTGAGAGATTAAAAGAGTCCATAGACAAGAAACTGAGAGATGAACAAGCAGGTTTTTGACAAAACAGATCCTGTACAGATCAGACAGCCACACTGAGAATAATAGTTGAAGAAAGTCTGGAATGGAATTCGCCGCTATATATCGGATTCGTGTACTATGAAAAGGCATTTGACAGTGCAGACAGAGAATCATCACTTTGGAAATTGATGAGGCATTATGGAGTTCCCATAAAGATCATTAACTTAATAAGGAAGACCTATGAAGACATGACATGCAAAGTTCTTCATGAAGGACAACTTACAGAACCGTTTAGGATTAGAATGAGAGTGAGACAGGAATGCATCTTGTCTCCTTTTCTTTTCTTACCAGCAATAGCCTGGGTTATGAAAACATCGACATCACACAACATAAATGGAATCCACTGGAATCTGACTAAACAGCTTGATGATCTGGATTTTGCAGATTACTTGGCTCTTGTGTCCCATAACCATAATCAGATGCACGAGAAAATGAAAATTCTCTATGAGAGGTCACAACAAGTTGGCCTGAAAATACACAGGGAAAAGACAAAGCTTATGAGAATAAACGCAAGAAATGATAACAAGGTTGAAGAAATACCACTAAAAGATATAGAATCGTACATATATCTTGGCAGTAATATAGACAAAGCTGGAGGGACAGACAGTGATATCAAAATAAGAATACAAAAAGCAAGAGGAGCATTCATTTGATTGGGAGACAAATGGAGAACAAGAGAAATCAAGCCCAAAACGAAAATAAGAATCTTCAACTCAAATGTGAAGTCAGCCTATTGTATTTCTCTGAGACATGGAGAGTAACAAAAACAACACCCAAAAAGCTACAGGCTTTTATAAACGGGTGCTTGCGCAGATGTAACCGAGCTGGTTACGGCATAAATTTGAACATGTAACCGAGCTGGTTACGGCATCAATTTGAAGATATTTTGCCGTGTATGTTGTAGGTTATACGGCACTAGTAGTTATATTGATTTTATTTACTCAGAGTTAATTCTCATAGTTCAAGTGCTAACTGGCCTTCCGCCAGAGATGGTAATACTTGACCTTTTGTTATTTTTTCAACCCAGGAATGTTCTTCCCTTTAAATTTGGTGATAGGCAAAACAGTTTCAGCATAACAACGTATATCCAAAAGAAATTACTGTAAATTTCCACAAACAGCAAATGTAGAAAATTCAATCAGATGTTTTATTGAACGTCATTAGACAAGTACTGGTATTTTCACAATGATTTGTTGTTTATCCACAAAGAAAATATACATATATCCACAAGGAAAAATACATCCAACAGAAAAATAAACTGGTCTTGATAACCTCAAAGACGAAGTTCACCTAACATCATCTGTAAAATCCTCTAATCTAAAATCATGGAATCATTGGAATCATAAATCCTAAAATCACAAAATCACCCTCTTATCGCCCACACCTCTTCTATTTATACTATTTCTTCTTTTTTCCCGCCTTTTTCCACACGACCCGTTCTTTTTTCACACGGTACAATTTCTGCACACGACTCTCTGTTTTCGACTTTTTTGCACACGACTTTCTGTTATTTCGACTTTTTTCACATGTGCGATCTTTTCCAACTCAACAATTGGATTTAAAAAAAACCAGATCACACAAACATTCATTTCCCACTTTCCGCGCATAAAACCCATTCATTATTATCTGGGACTGACCTACGTTTGCCCTGTCAGAGCAGTAACTGCCAACTGAACTTTGACTGATACTGCGTTTTGTGTAAAAACGTCTTATTTGCTTTTGAGGTCTGTCATTCTTATATGTATCATATTATAGCACGTATAAATGCTTAGCGTGGAAGTAGTAGGGATAATGCTAGCGTGGAAGGCCAAGCGGTCACACAGAATAGAAGGACTGAAATTGTATGACAAAGTCTCAAATGTGGAATTGATGACGAGAACCAGACAAGTGCCAGTGGAACAAGAGTTGAGAAGAAGACACTGGCGAAATATTAGACACACATTGAGGAGACCTGCTGATAGCATTACAAGGCAGTCCTTGTTCTGGAATCCACAGGGAAAGAGAGGCAGAGGTAGACCAAAAAAACACATAGAGAAGAGAACAGGATACAGAAGTGAAAATGATGAGGAAAACATGGAAAGAACTTGAGCGGATGGAACAGGACAGGAAGATTTGGCATGTGATTGTTGAAAGCCTATGCTCCTCGGGGAGCTAAAGGTTATTGATTGATTGATTGATGGGCGTATGTTGAGGGTTGCTGCATGGTATGTAATCATCTTGGTTGGTTTTATTTTTAACTGAGATGCTAGCACCATTCAGCATCCCAACTAGACATCCTAGAACGTTTTGCGTAGTGAATGATGACACAGAAGACTTGATAACCATACAGTCTGTGTACGTGCCTTTGCCGCCGTAGGTTGTGTTCGACCTTCTCAGTGTGAGTTTTTTTTTTAAACCAGCTCGTAGTGTATTGAGAGGATATATGTCCGTAGACAGATTCGATTCATTTTCAAATAAATGTGTAAGAACCTTAGAGTCCATTGGATATGTTTTAGGCGGTATTTAAAAAAATTAATAATTTATAAAACACGTTATTCGTAAACACCAATATTGTGGATATGGTTGCCATTTCAAATATATTACAAGAAGGTCAAGTAAACGTTGGTGCGTATAGCCAAACTAAATTTAATGTGAAGAAGGAACGTGTTCTTTAAAGCTAGACTACTGAGCTAATTCTAGTCAGTCTACGAGATATGGCAAAGAGACATAGTAAATTTATTACGAAGAATTTTGTCGGGATATTGTTCAAGCAATAATACTTGGTAGACTAAATTTTAACGGTCGTGATCAACGCATGATGTAGTGCGCAAAACAGTAATAGCATATATGAATTTTGATTCTGACTCAGATGTGAATTATAGCATTCCAATTTGTAATTTGTTCGTGGATCATCTTAGCTGTACCTTGTTGCGAGTTAATGTTGGAAAGTAGTCAACAACCAGACTTGTTGTACTGAACTTGTTCTCAAGAGTTGAATCCACTGTAAGTTCGTATTAATTATTCGTTGTTTGACAGTTATAGTAAATTGTAAGAATTTTTAAATAATAATACGCCTAAGATGATAACATTAATAAATCAAGACTCACGAAATGTACTAAGAATTATTTATTGAAGAATTACAAAAATATAGTCGCCATAAAGAAATAACGAACCCACGTTGCAGAAACGAAGATTTTGTTACAGTACGGCCAACACTAACGCAAGTTATCACGTTAGTATTAGAAATAAAGTCTAACAGACCGACGTACTTGAATAAGACTAGCAAGTATAAGCACTAGTCAAGAGAAGGTAACTCTTAGAAATTAATAGTTAGCTCCCCTTAATTAATAGGCGAAGACCTAGGCAATGTTGACACTTAAGTGTGTACCGAAAGCTTTGCACGGGCTGGGGACTTTTTACAAAGAGTCGAGAACTGGCTTTCGAGCGAGACACATCAGTCTTGCAGATCGGTGAGTTTTCCTTGTTAGAAGTTGAGAACTATCCCTTTCTGCAAGTGTAACCTTTTCACATGACCAAGACAAGATATTATGTTGGAAGAATTGTATACGGTTTGTAACTTCGTTATGTTGTGTGAACATTTTGATAACTTTTATCTATGAAATTACAAAGAGTCAGTAGAAGCCACCATTGTTTACAAATGACATGGGACAGTATTTCATTGAGACTGTCGTTTTATACAAGGAACAATGCTCTTTTTGATTGTGAACGGTCTGACCGTTAGTAGTCAGGGTATTGAGATGTGTCCATTATATGAACCTTAGAGTCCAGTTGGACTTGTAAATAAAACTGATTGTTTATAAAACCAGTGAGTCATTTGAATAAGCACGTTGTAGTGGAAGGAATCAAGGAGAATAGATAACGTGACAGCCTGTGTGAGTAATAAGAACTTGGGTTGAATCATCTCTCATTCGGGTACTAACAGCTCTGGTGGTAACCAGTTACACTCGAGAGATCCCATAACAATCACCAATACTTCTCTCCCCTGTCACACATATTATAAAGTGGTGCCGTTCCTTTCTTCAGTCACCTTACTGCAACAATTTGACATTCATGATAATCTACTCTATGACATTCATAATATTCTTCGTGATAGTCTGCAACATATACTAGTGTCAGAAGTGTTCCTCATAGCATATGAGTGAGATTTACAAGACATTGATGTCAGAAGTATTCCTTACAACTTATATTTCGACTTCAGTGAGGGCGCTACTTCGTGTATTCTCAAGGGCAAACCAGCACATGAAGGCATAGCAAGTTATTCTGTTTCCGGCAAGAAAACATTACATTTGTTTCAATCGCACTGAAGTCACCGTGCATTCAAGCGTATTCAGCAACATCTACACGTCCGATACGAAGAACATTTATAACAGTAAAGGTACATTCCAGTTTATTATTGTGATCAACTGACGATATTGTCCATCTCGGATCCTGTTCTCATTGTACGCATTTTATTCACCAACGAGGCCCACATGAAGATCTCATCGACTGCTGCATTTATTGCCTGGAACTTTTCATCGACCTTTATCAAGAAGACGGGTTCCCTTACATACATGGAATTATTGAAATAAGTTCTTGTTATGGCATAAGTCTGTTACTTCATTATGTCCTGAAGACCTATCCTTGTTAATCAGTCTCTCACTGTCGTCTTTGCTTTATGTTCATCATTACATGTTATGTATTTAATTTAGCCGGTTGGTTGGATTGGACTGGGAGTTTCTGTAATTTACTAAGAACTGTCAGATATTTCAACGATCTATTTTATTGACAGTTGTTTATTTTACAGACTGAGAATCCATTTGTCCACCACTGAATATTAATTTTTGGTCTCAGTTTGTTTTATAAACACATCACTTTCATGTCTTGGCGTTACGTCATTTTTATGTTTAGCTGACCTGATTTCCGTGGCGTCACACAGTTTTTATATTTGTCAGTCTATCGTTCTCTGTCCTTTGTAATTACGAGGACTTGTATATATCGTGTATTTTTGTGGTGTCATTTTAAAATATTTTCTTTTATCTGATTATCAAGTCTGTGCTACATTCAATCAATCAATCAATCAATACCCGTTAGCTCTCCGAGGAGCATAGGCCTTCAACAAACACATGCCAAGTCTTCCTGTCCCGTGCCATCCCATCAAGTTCTTTCCATGTTTTCCTCATCATTTTCACCTCTGAATCCAGCTCACTTCTACATGTGTTTTTTGGTCTACCTCTGCCTCTATTTCCGTGTGGATTCCAGAACAAGGACTGCCTTATAATGCTATCAACATGTTTCCTCAAAGTGTGTCCTATCCATTGCCACCGTCTTCTTCTCAGCTCCAGTTCCACTGGCACTTGCCTGCTTCTTGTCATCAATTCCACATTTGTGACTTTGTCATACCATTTCTACGCAAGCACCCGTTTATAAAAGTCTGTAGCTTTTTAGTGGTGATTTTGTTGTTGCTCTCCATGTCTCAGAGCCAAACAATAGGACTGACTTGACATTTGAGTTGAAGATTTTCGTGGTGGACTTGATGTTTCTTGACCTCCGTATGTTTTTCAATGCAATGAAAGCGCCTCTTGCTTTTTGTATTCTTATTTTGATATCATTGTCTGTCCCGCCAACTTTGTCTACATTACTACCAAGATATTTGTACGATTCTACGTCCTTTAGTGGTGTTTCTTCATGTTCAATCTTGTTATCGTTTCATCAAGCTGTTTAGTCAGATTCCACTGGATTCCATTTCAATGCTCTACATTCAGTTTCTATATATTCGTCAAGTGGTTTCCTGTAAAATGACATATCACTTCATTGTTTTTCATTTTCCTGTACCATCCACTGTACCTGTGCTCGTCTTATAGTTCACATAATTATTGATATTAATTCACATTCTAATATCTCACTGATTTATTACTTTTTGATAATAGTCAGATATTTTGTTACTTAATAAGTTATTGCACTAGCGTATATTAGTAGCTACCAAAATGTCAACGTTAGACGACTTCATTCAAGAAGGTATTAGAAATGGGAAATCTGGAGAGGAACTTGAGGAATATGCTGAGTCTAAATATGAGAAATAGTGTGCACACGTTGAAGGAATAAAAGCAACGTGAAGCTATTAAAAGAGCAGATGAGCTAAAGAAACAAGAACTTGCACAAGCAAAAGAATTAGAGGAGAAAAGACTTGCTCACAATTTAGAGATGGAACGTCTAAAGATGGACAAAGAAAGGGTAAAGATGGATAAAAAAAAAGTACGAATGGAACACGAAAAGGTAAGAATGGCACTTAAGAAAATGGAACTGCAACATTTAGATCAGGCCCATAGAAATGCGATGGAGCTTGAAAGATTACGATTAAATGCTGAAATAGAAAAAGCCTTGGAACTGGCAAAAATCCAAGCCCAAACCCCTATTGAATCCAAGAGATCAGAGGCGAAAAATCCTAGAGCTTCTTTGGGTACTCCGACATTTTATCCCAAACTTAAAATGCCTAATTTGATCAGTGTCGCGATTGCATCCATAGTTTTATAGCTAGATATATAATGAAGGTTTCAGCCTTAAACATCCCAATAGAAAAATGGAGCTGTCACTTATCGGACATTTTAACCGGTGATTCACTTAGGTGTTTTATTAATCTTGACGAGAAAGGCCGAGGGGAATTTGAAATTGTCAAAGAAATCCTTCTTAGGAAATTCCAATTCACGGAATCCGGTTTCAGAGAGAAGTTTCACGCGACTTAGCCGAGTAAGAACACTTACTTCGGCGAATTCAGTTCAGCCATTAAACTTGTCTTGAACCGCTGGATTGATTTTTCGGGTATTTCCAAGACATATGAAGGTCTATTAGATCTTATTTTAAGGGATAAGGTTTTATCTGCTAGTAGCCATGATATTGAAGCTTTCTTTCAGGAGAGGCACCCAGATTCTATAGACGCTTATGAATAACTTGGGAGACACTTTATGCCTGCCATTCCGAAGAAGGATGTCCACAGATCTCTAATTAGAGATGCTCTGCCTGTGTGCGAAGCTCAACATGATCACAGATCATATGATCACAGATCTCGATCGAAGAGCGTTGATGGACGTTATCGGACTGAATTTCGTCCATCATACAGGGGAGCTTACAACTTCCCACGTCAGCGCTCGCCACCACAATACTACCGACGAGGCTATCCGGGGTTCTCAACCCGCGGTCATGTGTATCACGGGGGCAGAGACAATAATAATATACATCATAAGTACCATAAATATCGGTTCTCATATGACAAGCCATACAAAAATGACCGAACAGAGGATCATTATGATGAGAGTAGACATTCTCAAAAGAGGTCAAGTCATTTTAGGCCTCATTCCAAAGACAAT
Source organism: Oreohelix idahoensis (assembly GCA_024509875.1). Classification (NCBI taxonomy): domain Eukaryota; kingdom Metazoa; phylum Mollusca; class Gastropoda; order Stylommatophora; family Oreohelicidae; genus Oreohelix; species Oreohelix idahoensis. Next base: position 348,237 of record JAMPIV010002857.1, read on the forward strand.
TTTAAACATAGTCATGCTAATGCATGCACTGATACAAATGATGATAACGATAAAATTGATATGCCAATGCATGAACTACAGGTTCCTTGAATGATGAGACATGCTACGGATGTAGATCACTTTATGTGCCATGTTCTACAACAAAACGTATTTGCAGTCATACTGTACCCGCTATGTCCTCGTGTCAGAACTTAGGACGTCTCACACTGCACAAAGGATTTCTATAAAATAGACTTGTAACAGTCATTCGTGATTTCGGATGTACCACAGTTGGAATCCGTAAATCGCTGATAGATACCTCTGCTTTCACGGGAAAATCGGTAAAATGCATCACTTTTGGTGGTAATGTAGAATGGTTCTGGTGGTAGAGGTATACATTGACAGCCAGTTTTTACAGGTAAAGTGAACGCCTGTGCACTCCGAAACCCAGTAGCTGAAAGTATACTAGGAAATATCCCAGGAGTTAGAGATTGTACTCCACAGGAGATTACAAAATGGGTTGAATCGCAACCACTGGTGGCTAACACTGTTGTGACTAAAGCACAACAGAGAGCTGAAGATACGGCTCAACCCCCAAGTCCTATTATAGAGAAAATGACATCTCATCGTACTTGTTCTGAATTCGAGCTTAAGAAATCTATTCTTTAACAATGGTAAATCTACTCTACATCAGATTGTGGTTCCAAAACAATTTAGACCCCTAGTGTTGCAAACTGGCCATTATTCCCCAATGGCTGGACACATGAGTATCAAACGAACATTGCGTCGTATTTCCTCACAGTTCCATTGGCCTGGGATAAATAAAGATAGCAAAGTATACTGCAGATCATGTATGACATGTCAAAGTGTAGCACGTAAAGGCATATATTACAAGACACCTTTACAGATCACTGACGTACCTAAAAGACTATTTAAGAAATTAGCGGTAGAAATTGTAGGTCCAATGTCTATCCCTTCTCATAATGGGTTTAGATATATTTTAACCTGTATTAATCTGTATACCCGCTGGCCAGAATCTGTGCCACTAAAAACTATCACGACTTCGTTAGTTTCTTTGATGCACTATTTTCTATCTTTTGTCGCATTGGTTTTCCTGACGAAATCTTATCAGACCGTGGGTCTCAATTCACATCTCATGTTATGAAAGGTTTGGAGTCAATGCTGTCTATTCACCATTCATTCTGTAGTCCTTATCACGCGGAAGCAAATAGCGCATGTGAGAGCTACAACGGGGCGTTAAAACAAATACTATGCACAATCGCAGAGTCATGTCCTCATGACTGGAACCGTTTCTTACCTGCAGCGTTGTTTTCATATCGTGAGCACGGGCTTTTCCCCTTTTGAATTAGTCTATGGAGCTAACCCTCGTGGTCCAGTGGTCATATTGAAAGATTTGTTGGATGGATCTTCTGCTGACGAGGACATTCGTACCAGCTACGAGTTAGTCATTGACCTTCGACAACGAATCATTGATGCGTGTTCACATGCATCTAATATGATTAAAAATGCTACTCAGAGAGCACGTTTGTACCATAACCAATCTAGAACCTTACGTTCTTTTCAACCAGGTGAAAAGGTTTGGTGCTTACTACCAAAAGAAAGATGACATTAAATTATTAATATCATGGCAGGGTCCATGTGAGGTTGTCCGTCGAATTACTGATGTTAATCAATGTTAGAGGACAAATTAAAACGTTTCATATCAAAATGCTAAAGTTAGCAATTGAAAAACCTCAAGAGATGATGCCTGTTATAGATGCTGCATCTGACTCTCCTTCACCGCATGCTTCCTTTGCTGTCGTCTAGGACGAAGACACTTTTTCTCATATCCCTTTACATTTCATTCTTCCATCTATCAAACCCACTGAATCGTGGACAGATGTGACTATCTCATCTACTCTGTCTTCAACACAACAGTCTTGTCCGAGATGTTCTTTCGTCTTTTTCAGATGTCTTGACCGATCTTCCAGGTCATATTTCTCTCATCACTCATGATAAAATCCTCACCAACTCTCGTCCTATTAAGTTACGACCATACACTATCTCTCTTCATCACAGATAAAATGGAAAATGAACTTAAGGAAATGTCACATTTGGGCGTCATCTCACATTCAGAATCACCATATGCATTCCTCATGGTGATAGTCAAAAAGAAAGATAGTTCATTACGTATATGCATCGATTGTAGACGTTTAAATAGTATTACAGTCACCGATGCTGAACCTATGCCAGTATTAGAAGAATTGTTGGCTCAAATTGCTCAAGCCACATAATTTAGCAAACTTGATATTTCTAAGGGATATTGGAAAATCTCTCTATCAGAAAGCCAAATCTTTGACTGCGTTTACTAGAGGCGTCCCTAAAGTACTTGGTACATGGGGCGGATGTTACCTTTGACACCCCCTGTCCCAATAAAGAAACACACTAGTAAGTAACATTTTAACCGCAAATACTATATTTATAGTGTCCAATGGCATCCCTTTCCTGGCTGCCACCAGGGGCGGACCGTACCCTCGCATCCCTTAGTACGTTACTAGCGTTTACTACTCCATTCGGATTGTTCTAATGGAATTACATGTGCTTCGGCCTTGTAAACGCTCCTGCTACTTTTGTACGCATGATGCGTCGCTTACTATGCGATAGGAAAGACGTCATCACGTATAATGATGATATATGTCTTTTTCATGACTTCGGAAGACTACATTGATGGTTTATCATCACTTCTTATGACTTTACGACAACATGGTTTGACTGTGCGACCTTCCAAGGTAAAAATAGGATGTCAGGAAGTTTCTTTTCTAGGTCGCCGGATTGTTCACCACCACCTATATCCTGATGATCAATCAAAAAACGAATTTTAGATATCAAAATTCTTCAAACAAAAAAGCAAGTCAGAATCTTACTATGTCTTATTAATTTCTAACATACATTCATCCTTAATTGTGCTAAACTATCTGCACCTTTGTCTGCACTAATTTGCAAGGGTAGTTCAAAAACTATTACTTGGACAAATGTTTGTGATCAGGCTCTGACAAAACTTAAGAACATGTTTTCAAAAGTTCCTATTCTTTATTATATGAAACTTCCATTTCCCCTCAGAACTGATGCCTCACAGTATGGTTTAGGAGGATGCATCATGCAATGGGACAAAGAAATGCCACATCCATGTTACTACATAAGTCGTAAATTGTTGCCTGCTGAGATCAAGTACTCTACGTGTGAGCGGGAGTTGCTGGCTGTGGTGTGGTGTGCATCCATATGTCAAGACTGGGACATAGGTGGAGCGGTATACAGCCATCTTTGTTTTCTTACCAACCTCTTTCTTGCTGAGGAATCCACGATTTATGGCCTGAAAAAGTCTCCCAGCCGCTGCTTTTCGAGTGGCCAACTCTTCGTTGATGCCTCTCGTAGGGTCTCTGATACGTCCGAGATATTTAAAGTGGTCGACCTGCTCCAGGACCTGTTCTCCCAACTTAATCTGATGTTTTCTTTCTTCTCGTGATATCACCATGGATTTTGTTTTAGAGCTGCTTATGACCATCCCTCTCTTCTCCAGCTCTTCCTTCCAGACTTGCAGGTTGGATTGGAGATGTGCCTCTGATTTAGCAATCAGGGCAACATCATCAGCAAATGCCAGCTCCGAAATATAGACCTGTCTCATCTTCCAGTACCCCACTGAATACTTTCTTGTTCTCTCCTTACATGCCTTGATGACATCGTCCATAAGGAGTATGAAGAGGTAAGGTGATAGGATATCACCTTGTCTTACACCAGTGGTGGTCCTGAACTCTTCCGACTTATGGTTTGCTGTCCTCACATAATTTCTGCAAGACTTGTAGAAGCTCTGTATAGCATGAATCAGAGGTGCTGGAATATTCTTCCTTGCCAAACAGTCCCAAAGTTTGCTCCAGGGGACCCTGTCAAACGCCTTTTCTAGATCTATGAAACAAAGATGGATCTCACTCTTATACTCAAGGGCCTTTTCACTCAGCTGTCTGAGTGTGAAGATTAGGTCTTGAGTACTTCGGTTTGCTCGGAATCCGCACTGGACCTCATCCAATTGGGGCTCAGCTAGGCGTCGGAGTCTCTGCTCTAGGATTCTAGAGTAGATTTTACCAGGGACACTGAGAAGGGATATGCCTCTATGGTTTCCACATTGTCGATTGTCACCCTTTTTGAAAATTGGTGTTATGATGGCAATCTCCCAATCCTTTGGTATGGTCTTGTTGCACCACGCTGCCTGTAGGACTTTAAGAGTAATAGGTCGCCTGATGCTCCCATGTACTTAACCATTTCTGGTGTTATACCATCATGCCCTGCTGCTTTGCCCATCTTGATTTTCTCTAGTGCTGCCCTCAGTTCTTCCATCTTTATGTCATCTTCACCATCATTGGTTTCCTCTTCTGTGTCAGTGGTTATCATTTCTGATGCTTCATCATGCTTACCATCCAGGAGTTCTGAGAAATATTCTTTCCATCTTTCCATTACTTCCTTCGGGGCAGTAAGCAATTTGCCTTGCTTGTCCTTTATAAATTTGAGAGGGCATTGTTTTTCTTTTCTCATGTTCTTTAGGGTCTTATAGAACAATTTCTGGTTTTCTTGTGCATCTTTTTCTAGCTTTTCTCCAAATTCTTCCCAGGACTTCTGTTTTGCTGCTAGCACTTTGTTCTTTGCTTCTGTTCTGAGTGTCACATATTCTCTATATTTTTCCATTTGTCCTGTTGTGTTTTTAGCTCCTAAGTATTGTTTCCATGCCATTTTCTTCTCTCTTATTTTCTCTTTGACTTCCTCTGTCCACCAAGGTGTCCTCTGTCTCTGGTTCCCAAGTCGGACTTCACCGCATGCTTCTGCAGCAGCTGTCTTTATGATATCCGTGAATTTATTCCAGAGGGTTTCCAAGTCATCAGGTCGTTTTTCTGTGTTGCTCACTGCTGTAGACATAAGCCCCTGATATCTGGTCTTAATTTCTGGCTCTCTCAGCTTGTAGGTCCTAATGCTCATTTCTCCTGCTCGTTTACTTGGTTTCTTGCGTGATGTTGGGCAGTTCCTAGGCTGAGCAACTCTTTCAGTTGTTCGTTTGATTGTTAGCAGGTAGTGATCACTTCCAATCTCTGGCCCCCTCCAGACTCTTGCATCTCGGACATATCTGAATGAGCTTCTCCGAACAATGGCATAGTCGATCACTGACTTCTCATTCTTGGTTGGTTCACATCTAGTGTATGCATGTATGCGCTTATGGGGGAACTTTGTGTTTGTAATGATCAGATTCTGCTCACTGCAGAATCTAAGGAGTCGCTTTCCATTGTCATTGAGAGTATCTTCTCCATATCTTCCGATAACTCCACCCCATCTAGCATGGTCATTTCTAACTCTGGCATTAAAATCTCCGAGCATAATAACTTCATCTAGGCAGTCATCCACTGTCCTTTGAAGCAGCTCGAAGAATTCCTCCTTGACCTCTGCTCTCTCATCGTCATTTGGCCCATACACTATGACCAGGTTGACTATGGTTTCTCCTTCTTTTAGTTTTACAACCATAATGCGCTCCGAGACAAAGTTCCATCCCTTGATACTATCTTTTTGATTTTGGGCCACAATGCAACCCACGCCCCCTTTAGCTCTTTCAGATATGGGTACACCACTGTAGAGCAACGTGTTGCCATCGAGATCCATGACTCCTTGTCCTTTTTTCTTCGTTTCCGTTATAGCCAGGATTTCTAGTTTTGCTTTCCTCATCTCTTCCACCAGCTCCTCTTCCTTCCCATTTATACTTCTTGTGTTCCAAGTTCCATAAGTCGTAGTCCGTAGTCCGTTCCAGTTCGTCGCCTTTAGAATCAGTCCGGTTTTCTCTCTTGTAGTTCGCGTAATCATGATTTAAAGCAAACAGGTGATTGGCCTGTTGTGCCTTTGCATGGTGGAGGGGCTGCCTCCTTACGGCCTCCATGCAGGCCGCCCTCCTCCTTTTTCATCCGGGCTTGGGACCGGCATTGGCGGAGTTACTTAGTGGGCACACACTTCTTTATTCAGACTGACCACAGCCTCCTATCATATATTACGGCGAGAACATCGAAGAACCCCAGAGTCTTTTGTTGGTATCTGCTTCTTCAGGAATTCTCTTTCACCATCATTCCGATTGCGGGCATCGACATTTGTCTGGCTGATATTCTTTTGCGAAGCAGCTTCTAGTTGTTTTAATATTTTTGTTCTGATGACAGTATCACAACGTCTTATGAACATTTCCTAGGACAATGTTTATGTGATTTTCCAGTGAAATAGTCTATTCACTTTACTAAAGTTAAACTAGGTTGTGTGTGTTGTAACTTTCTTATCACACAATGACTTTTGGATTTCACGTTGTGATGCAAACGAGTAGATTATATTCTCATATTATGAAATCTATGATTATATAATCTTGCTAGTGGTATGATTTTTTTTCTGCACCGGACTCAAACGCGACACGCGTGTCACGTTTGTGATCGAGGGAGGTAGATGTTGAGGACTGCTGCATAGTATGTAATCATCTTGGTTTTTTTTTTTTTTAACTGAGATGGTTGCACTATTCAGCATCGCACCTAGATATCCTTGAACGTGACGCGTAGTGAATGATGACGCGGCAGACTTGGTAACCATACAGTCTGTGTATGTGACTTTGTGGCCGTAGGTTATGTTCGATCTTCTCAGTGTGAGTTTTTTTTCAAACCACCGCGTAGTGTGGATATGTGTCAGTAGACAGCTTTGATTCATTTTCAAATAAATGTGAAAGAACCTGAGAGTCCATTGGATATGTTTTAGGCGGTATTGAAAAAAATGAATAATTTATAAAACACGTTATTCGCAAATGCCAATGTTGTGGCTATGGTTGCCATTTGAAATATATTAAGGTCAAGTAAATGTTGGCGCGTATAGTCAAACGAAATTTAATATGAAGAAGAAACGTGTTCTTTAAAGCTAGACGACTGAGCTAATTCTAGTCAGTCTACGAGATATGGCAAAGAGACATAGTGAATTTATAACAAAGAATTTTGTCGGGATATTGTTCAAGGAATTTAATGGTAGACTAAGTTTTAACAGTTGTGATCAACGTATCATGTCGGGTGCAATACAGTAATAGCATATATGAATTTTGATTCTGACTCTGATTCTGAATGGGAATTATAGAATTCCTATTTGTAATTTGTTCGTTGATCATCTTAGCTGTACCTTGTTGCGATTAAACGTTCGAAAGTCGCCAACAACCAGAATTGTTTTACTGAACTTGTTCTCAAGAGTTGAATCCCCTGCAAGTTCGTATTGATTATTCGTTGTTTGACAGTTAAAGTAAATTGTAAGCATTTTTAATAATAATACGCCTAAGAAGATAACATAAATAAATCAAGACTCACGAAAATTATTTATTGAAGAATTACAAAAATATAGTCGCCATAAAGAAATAACGAACCCACGTTACAGCCAAGAAGATTTGACATTCATGATAATCTACTCTACGACATTTGTAATATTCTTCGTGATAGGCTGCAACAGCGTATCAAAGCAAGAGTTATCGATTCAGCAAATTCACAAACGGTTTCAAACACAGCCCATCCAACTGACGCCACCGTGCCTTTTTTAAATAAACAGTTGAATAGATTCCAGAGAAGAGAAGAGATGTATATAGGAAACTCTATTAACAGCGATACAACAGGAGGCAATCTAATCATCAGAAAAAGTCCCCCCGTAGAACAAGTGTTTCGGCCCATTATTCTCCTTTACACTCTAAGGGTGGCGGGCCCACCTGGGTCATGTCTCCCAAGTGTCTTAGCCTCCGGTTGTCTTATGTAGAAAATGAATCCAGTCCACTTTGGATGCAGCTTTAAAATCCACAATTCCGTCAGCACGGGGCAATTGTGAAAGTAACAAAGTAAAGACAAATTATTGCGGTCATTCCGCAGTACACCACTGACGCGCCTGCGTGAAGCCAACGAGGCGTGAATTTTTTGCGAGCCGGCCTCTGAAATCTAAATTCGCCTGACACCCCATATAATGCACCGCCTCTTTCTTGTAACGCCGACGTCCTTTCACCAATACAATGAAAAACTCGATGTATTGCGGACTTAGAAAAATTTCAGGGTGTTTCCAATACCACAGGTGTAGCTAGATTTTACTGTCCCGAGTTCCATAGATCTTTGCGGTTGTTCCACAGCCAGCATGGTGCCCTTTCCGCAGTTTCACTAATTTTCTTCAGTGCCCTTGCTCTTGACTGTCCTCGCAGATCCAACAGTTTCAATAAATCATACACTGACGCAGCCACAAGCCCTCTTGCACCCACCTCAACAGCCATGACCCTTGCAGTAAACCCATCGTGTCTCAGATCCGCGGCCAGATCACTATACTTTGCCGCTTTGACCGAATGTTGCTCGTCCAATCTGGATTCAAATGACAAGGTCAGTTCAATCATTATAACCTGCTGCGATGATGAAGAATGCAGCACTATATCCGGCCTCTTCAAGATTTTCTGATACTCTCTGGATATGCACCTCGTCCAGGTAGGTCTACCGCCATCTCCCAGTCACGTGCACAGTCAAGAAGAGATGGTAAACTGCTACCTGATTTACTCGGTTTGGGGTGTGCTGACTTTCCTTCTTTCAGAAAGTATGTATTTGCGGTTCTCGGTTTGACTTTGCTATTCGCCTTCATCCTTGCTAGATCTATTGTCGCAGCCAGCTCACTTAGCACTTTGTTGTGGCGCCATGTGTATCGCCCTTGCCCTAATTCCACTTTGCAAGCTGAAAGCACGTGTTCAAGTGTCTGCCTTTCCTGGCATAGGGGGCACTGCTCATCATCCGACTTAGTACCATCAGCGTTGTGTATGATTGTCAACAAGTCGTAAGTTCAAACTGTCGACAAAACCTGCCTTTATTTGCTAAACATATTTTAGTCAAGGTCAAGTTTACATTAGTGGTTTGCAAACATTATCAATATTCGTTATAACGTAATTTTTACAGTATAGTAACATTGTTGCTTATCTGCTACTACCTGCTGCTTATTCACAGTAGCATTGCAAGAAGACTCGATAATTGATTTCTGATCTAGTGCACTAATTTATCTTAGCATGTAATCGTGATGTGCCTCAGTAATGTATGTAATCACATCTGCTTCTTGACAGCCCTCTATAGTTAAATACTTGTGTTGGTTGATGAGGACCTTGTACTCACAAGATGGCAACAACCTCCAGCATGAGAATGGAGGTAGAGGCAGCTACTGCTGCTTTGAGGTGGTTGTCTGAAACTTCATTGACAAGAGCAGTTATTGTGTCAGACTCTCAGTCCACGCTTCGGAAGATCCAAAATGGATCGCTACAGTATGAATGCAAAACCTCCATAGCAGTCTCAAATCTTCAGGAACTGGTGTGGATCTAGTGTCCTGGTCACGCAGGGGTACGCGGCAATGAAAGAGCTGATAGACTAGTTTCAAGAGCACCAGTGGGTTTGCCCGGAGTGCAATGATGTCGATTCCGAACAACAGTAACACAAATATTGATACAAATAATCAGTGATTTCTTTGTAGCCACTAGGATTTTTGAGTTCTCTAAATCTTGAATAAGCCGATAGGTCTTGACGAATGTTATTGACAACTTCTGACTATTTGAGGTAAGCGGTAAGTTTGCTGCTATTATAAGTTGAATTTATCCATTTATATTTTACCCACTTGTAATATTTTATAATACCAACTTCGATATTTCTTGCACAGGGTTTTTTTAATATTGTTAATATTTATGTTTTCTATCTGTGCATGCCGTGCTGCAGGCACGCGATATTACTGTCTTTATTTTTTGTAAGCTATTTGCCAATCAGTCAATCAGCGATTCAATAAATCAATCTACTAATACCCTTTAGCTCCCCAAGGAGTATAGACAAACACATGTCACATCATCATCCTGTCGCGTGCCATCATCTCAGCGTCTTTCTATGTCCTCCTCATCATTCCCATTTCTGTCTTCAGTTCTCTTCTCTGCCTGTTCTTTGGTCTCCCTCTACTTCTCTTGCCCTGAGGATTCCAGAACAAGATTTGCCTGGTAATACCATCAACAGGTTTCTTAAGTGTGTGTCAAATCTCGAGTTCGCACAAAAAGGCAGGGATGGACACAAAACGGCATCCTGATTCTGATTCACAACTCGCTGTCACCCAAGGAAGGCCACGTCCCAAAGAGGAGATACAGAGGTAGGAGGAGCAGTCATTGTAATAGGTCGGGAGAAGATTAGAATATACAAAATACATTGCCCCTGAGAGAAGTATATATATATATATATATATATATATATATATATATATATATATATATATATATATATATATATATATATATATATATATATATATATATATATATATATATATATATATGCACATGTAGGAACCAACAGCGGCTGAAGCAGACTCCAACCGATCCCACCGGAAACTAAGTGCCATAACACATCAACTATTGGACATTTTAAATCTGTTCAATAAGTCTACCACAGTTTATATCATCCACTAAAGTGCTTGTATAATAACTATGTCGTCATCAATTCCCTGCTCTCTGTAGAGTCTGGGGCCACCTCTGCTGTATTTTCCTTATGAGGAAACCAGCACGAAGCAGTCACCATCTCTTTGAGTGATGGTTCACATGTCAAGTTATTTTCAGTGATGAGATTGCCAGCTTCATATGCCACTGTACATCCACAAAAATGTATACATGTTAAAAATGAAAAAGTTTGAAATAATTGTCACATAAGTAGTCGTTCTCTTTTGCGTATTCTCTCTCTCTCTCTCTCTCTCTCTCTCTCTCTCTCTCTCTCTCTCTCTCTCTCTCTCTCTCTCTCTCTCTCTCTCTCTCTGCCATTATCTATTTATTTCTCATTTTCAGGGCACAGATTTCTGTTAACATTTTCACGCCATTTTCGTGTCAGGTCAAAGCGTAAGTGACCATCGTCAAAGATTAATTGTAATCGCTTAAGTGACTGCACCAGATTGACTGCAGGCGTGAATAGTTTGTTTACGATTGCGCAATCCATTGCCGTAAGACTAGTCAATCCGAGTGTGCCAATTCATTGTTAATACAAGGGACTAGGAGTGGCAGATAAGTCATGCCATTACTTCTCTCCATGTTACCTGTGATGATAATTACAGATAATATCAATCTGGCGAGACATTTGAAAAGTGAACTTGTAAATGCGATAATAGACGGAAGCTGGCATACTATATATGACGAGTGTAAACAACGCATTTATTTTCACCTTTGTTAGGTGGGAGGTTTTTTTATGAGAGAAAGGGAAATTTACGCTCCTGCATGTTATTGGCTAGGCGTTTGAAATGTAAAAATACAACATTTCTGATTGGAGCCTTGTCATATAGTAACAATCTGGATGTGGGCCGAATGTTGCCTTATAATTTAGCGCCTTGTGAGTTTACCGCACTGTGAAATTCAACTCGTCAAGAAGACAGCCAAACAAGCCACAGTAAGGAATAGGATCAGGATTCGACTTTAAAGGACCGGACAACGTGTTTGAGCATCTTGTGGACTTGTATCCCAGGAAAACCCTCATTTCATTAATACAGAAAGCCCAGAATCCTAGGAACCTGAACACTTAATCATAGTGGGATTCTGTTTGCAAAGTAATACCCTAGACCACGTGTAAGAGGCATCTTAAACAAGTTGCCTGAACTATTTCTCTGAGCCAGAAGTCGGTATTCCCAAAAGAGATTTTGGGGTAAGTTGTACATTTTATAAATCTATGTTTTGCAATATTGGGTATTTAAGAAGTATTTTGTTGAGTAAAACAATTTGAGTGAATTGCAACAACGTGATTGAACTGCAACAATGGAGTGAACTGCAAGAATTATAGAGAAAACACAGATAATGTGCGAAGTTAAGGAGAAACTTAAGACAGCCTGGAAGAAGATCTATTAAAGATACCTATTTTTCCACAACTCCTCTATGAAGTCATAAGTCTCACCCGCTCTCTCCTCTATATAGATAGAGAAATAGTAAGAGCTTACACAGTTAATTAGTAATAGGTATGGATGAAGGTCTTGAACAGCGTATTAACAAACAGGTTAAAATTTATTAAAATTCTTTTAAGTTGTATAGAAAAAAAGAATAACAAAATCTCTGCAAATAAAAATTGATCAAATATCGAAAGCAACAATTACATTAATTCATATATCAAGGAAAACACGTCCATCTCGTAGGACACCGACACAGAAAATAAACCGAGAGTTAACAATCCTTCACCAGCTTTTGAAAAATACAAAATAAAAAAAATAGCTTGTCAGTGTCTTTATGTCTCTCCACATAAACTGAGGGGGAAAATTTATAAATCCACTGGCGACACTATCCTTTGATCCGTTTTCACAAACAAAACTGATTCTAGCCTACACCAAGATACGCTGTCGGTTAACTCTGTCTTTCCTCTGATAGCTAATACACGCAGGTGTCGTACTGACCAGAAGGCATAACTAGTCGAGGTCAGCTCAGGGCAACCGTCCTTATTTGCGCTCTTAACGGCGGTGAATTAAAACAAACGCGCCCCGGTATCTAGTGCTCGATGTGTAATACTGTTTGGTCTGGTTTGAGATCTGTTATTGTGACTGAGCAATCCGTTTAAGCACACCGTAAAATACTTTCAATTAGTCTGCCAATGCTTTGTTGATTGATATGCTGCATGCCACTACGCTCTGACTTTTCCTAAATAGGCGAGTTGGAAACCACTACTGCACAATACTTGACGCCAGGCTGCGGTCGCTGGATCTACACTGCAATGAAATCGATATTCACGGGATTTTTCACCCGTTTAGTGGGGTTATGTGATGTGGGTATAGTTGACAGGAAAATGTGCACTTTTCTTGCTGAAAAAAAACATTAGACAGGAGGGAGAATTTGTGCGTTCCCTAGCTTGTGTTTGTAGTTAGCTAATTTTAGCAGTGGGAGTACCTGGAACTAAGCCCATTATCTCAAGCAAAATAAAATCATAACTTAAAAAATATTTTACGGTATTTGTTGTATTATTGCTAGGCAAGTCTCTGTGCTGTCTCTTTCCACATGAGTTGTCCTCCTGTTAATTCCACAATATCAATTGTCAACATGCATCCCGCATAGGTTAATATATTTTGTACATACATGTACATCTGAGCATTTGCTTGTAAAATCGACGGGGTGTTCTCACTCAACTGAACATATGGGTGTTCCAACCATGTAGTTCCCAATGGTAGGATGCACCATTCATACTGTATCGTTACTTGAATTTACATAAAATATTAGCATTAAGTACATTATACAACCACTTTGTATGCGCCCCATGGTGTCGATAGAAAAGGAATAAAATAATAATCTCCAAAATCGAAAACATACGTAGGTAATGTTTATGCTGCTATGATACATTGTGACTTTACATAGGACAGAATTCTTTCACTGGCTGGTGGCTAATTATCTAGGCTGCCTTGTAAGTTATATCTAAACTACACAATAGACATACCATAGTTCCATACCCTGCCATGAGAAGTTTCTTCCAAAAATAAATTACTTCCTCCCACAAATTCAGTTGTTATAGCAAGCACACGTTACTAATAACACTTATGTAAATAATTTACACAACTGTAATTCCCCAAAAGTAATGTCAGCTTAAGCTTACAGTTAACCCATTGTAAACACTAACAAAACTATGAGACTCTTAACAGATTAAGTGTCTGTTAGCTTATGCTGTAACGGAGCTACATTGGCACATTTAACACGACACCTTACTGAATATATTACTTAGGGTTTGTCACAGAAAAACAACCCGCATGTCCATGCTATCAGTTACATATACACTAATAACTAAGCATTTATTATATGACAAATGGCCACTCACCCCGGGATACCCAATATTTTAGGCGACGCTGGTAAAATCTTTGGCAAACAATTGCCTGTGTCTCATTCGGTTTATCCTCGGGCCCAATTTGTTAACGAAGTTTAAAGACATAACCAACTATCAGGCCAATATAGTTCTGGCACGGACGCTGACCTCACATCTGCGATCGCGTGCTTTGTGTTTGTGCAAGTGTTTAGGCCACTCCGCTTTTAGCGTAACCCCGAGTAACGTAAACATTATTCTAGAATCTACATCAGAGATACCAACTTCGCTGTAATTACCTAACGTTATATACTGCTAACCCAGCGATCGACGAATATGGCTTTCAAAGGCCCGCTACAGAGGCACAGAACGAATGCGAGTTTCTATCCCCTGGTCGGAGACGTAAGGAAGTTACACAGCTTTCAAAGGGTTGGCCACTCTGCGCCGCTCAACTACAAGAGACCTTTAGTAAGGCGGCCGCCCGTGCATTGGCTAGTGTAGTTAGAACACTATTACGTGCGAGGAACGCACATGGTAATACATACAAATTAGTTCACATGTTAGTAATGAAAAATATAGAATGTACAATGACAACGTATGCCAATCCTGGCTCACAGACTTTTTGTTCAGATGAATGAAGCTAAGGCACTTGATTAGGCCTCTTACACGTGTTGTTGTGGGTCGTTACTTTTACAAGATAGTTCCCTCTATGACTCCGTGTGTTTCGGTTTCCTCAGCCTTCTTTATTAAAATGGGTTTCCTGTGCTATGTAAGTCCTTCAAGATTGTTCCACAATGTCTGGCCTAATAAATGGAAATTCTGAATTCTAACTTCTGGCAAGTCTGGTTGTGTCGTGGCAAGCGTGAATCTCACAGTGTCTTAGCACTGAAGCGTGTCAGGTTATATTCACTGTCCTACCCCTGCATCTGTTTGCAACGAAGCTAAGAAAGCGCCAATCGTTTCAAACAAAAATGTTGGGTGCGGTAATTTCAAAATATTCCTGACATGGAAACATTTTGAACGTAATGTAGAGGTCACCTTTCCCATATATTGCATGAAAACATCCGATTCCTGGCAGGCGAACTCACCAGCACATTTGTAAACACATACGACAATGTGTTTCAGATGTAACAATTTATTACTATATAAATTAGTCTTGTCACAACAAGTCGGCCAGGAAGCGATTAGGTCATCCTTGTCTGTCCAAAACGTGTCACCCAGACAAGTAATCTCTTATCAGTCATGCACCCTGGCTTTATTAGCAATTAGACAAATACGCTGGCGATTTCTGTATTAATTGGAAGCGGCCAAGGTTGGGTACACGAGAATATGTCTGTCGTTTCAACATTGCATCACTTGTCTACTATCTTTAGCAGAGATGGTCAGACGAGATAAAATATGTCTGAGAGGGAGTGTAAGAATGAAAATACCAAAGATCTGCTAAACATAGCAGAGGAAGAAAGAAAGTGCGACAATTGAACGCACGCAATAAAAATCAGTACAAAAATGTAACTGATACTGCCGTAGTGAAACAGAGATCGAGAAGGGTCGCCCCATTTTGTCACAACTAAAATGAATAAAAACCCAACAGAGAACAACATGCCAAGGCAGACTTGTTCCACTTAGGATTGAAGTGGACAAGCCTGATCCAATAAATTTTCATAACCTATTCATGGATTTTGCGATCAGAAAGTCAAGAAAGAAGGTATTTTAAAAGAAACATTTAATATGATTGTTATTTCAATTTAAATAACATATTTCCTGTTGTGTTATTGTGGTCACATTTTGTAGAAAAAAGGAGGGAGGGGGGGGGGGGGCTATATTTGTTTATTGCTTAGAGGCCTGGAAAGCCTTAATCCGGCTCTGCATGTTAGCAGTCTGCTCCTCCCACACAGCCGACATAAGAGTTGTAAGCTTCTGTTATATGCTTTTGTTTTGTAGCCATAAAAAACATGAATTGCGTTTATCTCTTTTTTAATTTTCTTTATCTCAGACTTTTGCGCCCTCACTTATCGGCAAGTTTATCTGTCTTCTCATTTCCATAGGAAAGTTAAGTGTCACTGGGAGTTAGTGAGGAACACACTCTTGGATTTATCTTTAGCCGTGTTTTCCACGATTGTTATGGCAGCTGTGTTTAATGCTTATGTCTCAGTTTTGAAGTTGTTTCAAATTGTTCCAATCGACACTGCGTGTGATAGTCTTTAATGACGAATGCTTCCAAAGTTCTGTCGAAATGATGCAATCTGAGAAAGGTCGCCTAAAAACTAGGAGAAATCTAAAACTGGGAACAAGGAAGTGTCAGAACGTTTAATCTGAAAGGTGAAACTATATAACTTAATATTAGAGCAAGCAGTTATGAAACGTGATAAACTGGGAGTGAGGGAAGATTGGGTATATACAAGTATAAAAGAAAATATACATCCATACTGTCAGGAGAGAACATCGTGAACGTGCAATTTGAATCCTGCGTTAAAACAAAAACAAAAAACAAAACAAGAAAAATAAGTATGCAGGTACCAGACACGTGACAACGGCAGCTGAGAGAGCAATTTTACAAACATAAATTATCATTAGTAACACAAATGGGGGGAGGAAGACGAGTTTTAGGCGCCACTTTTACAGCTGTTACCAAATGCACAATGTGAAAATAAGGTTTTCATCTTTTCGTCATTATCTTTATCCTTTTCGCTCCAACGCAGCATGCAGCCACTATTGCAACAGGTTGCCATGGAGATGAAACACGCGCCAAACATTCATTCGCTCTTGCAGCGGTGGTTTCTCGAGCCGTTTGTTTTTCTCCATGATGAGGTTTCCAGCCTCACACACAGCCTCACACACAGCCTCACACACAGCCTCACACACAGCCTCACACACAGCCTCAAACACAGCCTCAAACACAGCCTCGTATTAGTCGCCTTCTACGACATGCCTGGGGAACAGTAACCTATTTATTTTCCTTTTTTTTACGTCCATTGCACAGAGTAAAATTAAATGGTCAGTTATCATTAATCAGTCTTTCATCGTATCTTTCACCAAAAATAAAAATTTCGAACGGACTAACTGGCCATGTTTTTTGAAGAATAACTGGCGGTTTTATTCTAACAGAATATAAAGAACATGTAATTTCTGCTAAGTAGTGCATATGGTTACAATAAAAAGAAAAAGTAGTCTCTAAAACGTGTCTTTTTTCCTTAAGCTTTACAAGGTTAGGAAGCCCTGCAGCCGAGTGTTTTGGCCTACGTGTTAATTGGCTTATACTGGCTAATAGAAAAGTTGTAAAGGTGACTGAGACTATAAATGTCTGTGTCCTTTCCAAGTCCTGTAATCGGCGAGGTAAATGAAAATAGGTAATGTGTATTACTAGAACAAAGAAAATTTTGTCGCGAAAATGACCACCGCCCTTAGGACGCTTTTCGGGAACGCATAGTTGGTTTTCTTGATTCACTCGCGCAGCGAAGCATTGGCGCTCTTCGTATTGTCCACGGTTCTATTCCCTGGTGAGCCCATAACTTCTGTTATCTAGTGTCTTACTTCTTCTGTCTTATGATGTGTGCTATTTTATGTTATTTATTTATGCTTTTACTACTCACAGGTCTCGGGTTATCTTCTCAAACATGTGAACATATTCTTACGGAATCATGCATGATAAAGATCAAATGAATTATTCGGAGCTGGACAAATCCTTTGTAAAAGGTCGAATAATGATTTAATTACCAGTTAGCTCTTCATCGTAGGAAATTGTCGTGAAATATTCTAATCCACATATATAAATTATCAGGTAAATATAAAGCCTAACAAATAAATTCTAATAAAGAAAAGAGCAATGGTAAAATAACAGTGCTGTCACAAAGAATGTACTCGAAATCCCCCTTTGTTTTATGCTTCGTCTGCAAATTGTAACGTTTCCACGTTAAATATAAGCCACTGCATAAATACAAGCGTTTCCACAACACATTAAAACGGGTATTGCATTTCTAAGAAAAACATTGAGAGGCACACTGCGTAATGACCTAAATTAATCCTAACATTAATTATACTACGTTACCAAAACGAACGAACAGATGGACTCAAATAGAAAGAGAGAGGGGCGAATGAAATCAGGAACGCATGCAACACTAAACACGTGTCTCGCTATTAATGCCACCCCCAACACGCGTCGCGCGATACACAATTACTACTATCACGCGTGTAAGGCCACATGCACTAACTTTTTTTCAGACGGACAGTGATAAAAACACTAACCTTCCCAGAGTTAGGTTTTAAAATACTGAAAAACGCTTATTAGAAAAGATAACATTAGATGGGTTTACGTTTGAAAACATTACAGTACCCAGACAGCACATCTTCGAAACAGGAGGTAGAAGAAATTGCATATTTTGAACGCAGCCACTTAGCTCGTTTAAATTTGTATATTTGGGTTCCTTAGGGCTTGCTGACAAAGAATATGTAAAACGTTACGCAAATAGTCTAGGAATTACCAAATTATAACCAAAATAAAATAGTGGGGGTGCCTGACAGCATGAAATCATTTCTGCTCATAAAATTTTTTTATAACGTGTTTGAAAAAACCTTACGTTACGGAAATAGCCTACCATGTTAACTCCTAATTGATTGGAGCGCAACAAATATAAGACGAAACACGATTGGTCGGGCTATAAATACTATCTTGCGTTGTTATGGGAAACGAATAGAAGGGGTACTTTTTTGAAAAGATGTGGAGACGTGGTTTCATTGGGTAGAGCTGCGAATATACTTGATTCAGAGCGTCTGTTCATTGCCACATCTTGTAATAAACCTACTAAGAAGCAGTACGTTGAGCACCAGTGTATATTTTATATAAAATAAAGCCTGGAACATCGGCAGATCGAAGTTGTGCTATATCCATTGCCAGTCAACGAAACTGTTTATTATTCTATGAATTGTGGTAAGCTTGAAATATTCAATATCTTTTAATGAAAATTGAATGTAAATTGTTAATTTATGCCTGTATATATGTGTAGTTCAGTAGCAAACATGATGTAAAGCCTATAATGCTCCAGCCTGAACAGAAGGTGTCGGAGGAAAGTAAAACGGCATGGAATGGCCAAACAGTACACTGACACCTAGATTATTGATTAGACAGAAATAATGCTGGAATTGCAGAGGCGTAGTAACCATTAGGGAGGGAAATACTGGTATAAAGTATTTCAGATGAAGCTGACAGTTGGCCTAACGCTCTGAACTCAATGTTTGTGATGTATTGTGCTCAGTGTAGAACTAGAGTATCAATTAGTTATGAAGTAGAAGGTACATCCTTCTTGTTTTCAGGGACTGTGGTCTTAACGTTATTGAGCAGCACCTGGTCAGAGCTTTGCTGAAGCCAGAGGTGGACAGCATACTCCTTGGTCCATATAGCAACCAGTGGGGTGGCTCCAGAGCTCATTGAAGTGATCGAACAGAGGAGCCTTTTTCTGCAGTCATCACGCAAGATAAGAGAGTGTGGCCATGGAGCTCAACATTATGTACCCCATCTTAAAATGACCTTGTAAAAATAACATTAAGAGGGGAATTTAAGTGTTTTAATATCAGGAACTGAGAACATCTCCAATACTAGTTCCAATAAAGACAAACTATTGAAGTCATGATGACAAATACCAACAGAGCTTGAACAAAACAAAACCAGTATTACCTCATATTACTACTACACAACTGACACACATAGGATACTATTAAAAATATATGTCACTACAAGATTCATATTGAGAAATTCTGTACATATAACTTGTAATTAAAATTGATTGTGATTCCTGGTTCCCTTTGTATTTGAATCAGGACACATATACATTCATGACAGCAATGAATACATATTGTTATTTGAAAAGTTATCAGTGACTCCTTTAAGATATCCTTGTAGAGTGTTTTATGTATGTGAGTGTCACAGTGTTGTCAAGTGTAGTGGAATAAATTAAATTGTTTATCTGTCTGTTGTTGTTTTGACTTACACTTCATCATACACATACCCTAGACATATAACGTAGTCATCACACTATTCCAGAATAATTCTGACTGAGGTATACATATGTGGCAGCAAGTAAGGTTATATATAATACACTACTCTTATTAGATATATATATATATACCTTCACAGCTGATCTCAGTCAGTACACTAAGTCCCCTATAAATATTTATAACATCCCACTTTACCACAGAAATAATAGACTGGTATTTGAATTAAAAAAAACCAGCTTGGGCAATTACTTCTTTTCCAACTTTGAAAGAACAGCCAAAATCAGCTAAGAAAATATTTACGGACGCCTTGGAATCAGCCCAATTAAATGAAATGCAAAAGATAACAATACTACATCGAATGACTGAAAGAAAACACAACAGATTACTTAAGCATGCAGACAAATTTAATAGGCTCACAAACCACTCAATGAATGACAGACCGAAAGGATATGGTCAGATCGACTCCAGAGAAGCTAGTTAACAGAAACAGCAAAATAATATTGTACCAAACCTTGCACTGGAAAACATAGATCACTAACGATAAGCAGCATGTTCCCTTCAGAGCAAGTGCAAGCTTTCAAGAAGAGAAAACGATTGGAGAATTGACTGACAACATGACAGAAGTGATGGAAAAAAGCAGCACATACTTATGTAATACATCAGGAAGATGTATCATACCATACTTCAGACCTACTTTTATACCGATAAAGCAGCAAAAAGCTTGCGTATCCGTGAAGGGACAATCTGTTTGGTTAGAGTGATTATCGTGCATGCGCTTCCTGGCAGTATTATCGTCTGCCTGCGCTTTTGTATCTTTCTGGCTGTTCAAGGGTTTCGGTCCCGTGCTGCGCATGGAACCGTCTCAAGTCAGGTGTGAGCGGAGTCCTTGAACGGCTTCACGATATTCATCTCCTGCATCTCTTCATAAGATTTATAAAAGGTGCTGACGGATCCCCATTTCAAGTCTTGTAGCGAACTGCTTAGATGATTTGTCTTTTTCCCGTTTCGATTGCCAACATTTGCTTCGGAAAGTCTCTGCGTTCAATTCGAAACGTTGAAGCAAGACTTTCTTCAGGAGTTCATCGTTATTTTGATCCTCCATTGGCATTTTCATGAAGACATTGTAGGCAGTTCCACGTAGACTCTGAGATAGTTTCAAGTTATACTTGTCTTTCTCTAAGCCATACGTTGTAGCTAAAGTTTCGAATCTATTTAAACAGATGCCAATGTCTTCTAAAGCCTCTGAATAAACATTCAGCTGCAAAGAGGTCGCAATAGGCGCGCTGCATGAGAGATGCTTCCCCTATCACTTCCTTGGGAACTTTCCAACCCACTAACGCTGGAACCAGAGTCTGTTCTCCTCCCTTCATTTTCTAGTTCCTTCAGTCTAATTTCGTGGGCCCTTTGGGCATCCTTTTCTTCCTTTTCATAATTTTATTTGAGCGTCCTTTTCTGCCTTCTTTTTGTCGGCTTTCTCTTCAAATGCCCTTTACGTTTCTTTTTCTTGTCTCTCTTTTTCCTTTTCTTTTCCATCTTTCTCAGGCCTCTCACCTTCTTTCTCTGTCTTCTCCCTTTCACATTTGCGGGTTAGTTTCCTCTTCTCGCGCTCGGCTACTTCCTCTTTTTTTGCTATATCCTTGTCGTCTTGACAGATTTATCAACATACTCGTCTAGGTTTTTCTCAATCAACCCTAAATCTGTTCCCAAATGTAGGTAGAAAGAGTGAAGATTTTGGGACTCGGCCATTCAGTGCAAGAAGTCGCTTACAAAGCTAAATACATATGAAACAATGCAATTGCTACTTAACTAATGTAGAGTTAGCAGCTTTAACTATTAAATAATGAGCTGTCTAAATTACTACTACAACAATCAACACGACATACACAAATTAGATGCACCTAATTGACTCTTTTTCCACCTTACAATTTGTAAGAAAAAAATTATTATCTTTAAGATATTTTAACTGTTATTATGGCACCGTATGATCACAAATTTACAAAATGCAACCGGACAATGTTTCCAATTAAATAGAATAAATTTCAATTGTGTAGACTGTGCTACCCAGATGAATTAAATGTTTACATTTAGCGAGATTCTTATTGTTTCACCAGGCACACGACTGAGGGATAACAGAAAAGTCAGAATGGTCTAGGGGAAGTACAGGACTGGGTTCATATGCAAGCATTTCAATTGTGATTTTATCGCAATTGTGTACCTATGATCAATTATCCCAAGATGAGACCTCAGTTGTCGCAGGTTGTCTCCCCTGCTCTGCAGAAGTGGTCCAACAATGGCCAAACGTTGAGTAAAATGATGAGGGATTTCAAAGGCTTCAACTTTCGTTCAAGATTACTCTTGCCAGAGATATAAATAGAAGAATGATGCTTCTATTTCAGGGAGTCTCACAGAAACTTTATGGAATGGCAAGTATAGCAACTGAGGTCATCTAAGCTGTTACAAACTTGTTATTCTCCGCTCTTTCTGTGAGTAAAGGTTTTGACTCGTATATTTTAGAAGCCCCCAGTTGAAGGTGATTCAGTAAGATATTAATTTTATAGCTCTATATGTGTATTCTTAAAAAGGGTCAAACAGGTGCAAATTCACTCAATAAACGATAAACTCTAGACTTATATTTACATATAAACAGGTTTAATAATTAATTATTTGCTTAACAATTTTAAAATAAATAGAGTTGTTTTGACAAGTGTCACATAATTGGGTTTGCTCTCTTTTCATCTCCGGCAGTATTGTTATTTTAGAGTCATTGGTTGCACTTCTCCATAATAATCGTCTTGTCTGTTCACCTGACCATCCCTGCTGAGAGAGTAAACAGGTGATGTAATATTGACCGACAGTCATATTAGTAAAATTCTCGTGTACCAAACATTGACCGCGTCGGATGAAAACACGACGTACCCCCAGCACGTTTATTTAGCACTGATATGGCTATTGTGATTCACTCATTACTGTCGTGTAGTCACTGCCCAGGATCGGTGTTTGCACAAGGACGAGGAAATAAATTACCCGTCTGCGGACATATAACAGACATGCACCTGAAAAACGGAATGTTGTAATAAATTCAGGACAGAAGTGTTAGAAGGACATTAGGTGTGATAATGTAGAGAGTAGTAGTGCAATCATTACCGCGAATTGACGGATATAACAACTCTTTATACGGAAAATTATCTTTTAAATAACATGAAGAATTTTCCTATGAGGAAATTTGTTTAATAGACGCAATCAAACCATGCATGATTGTAACTATTGGCCGGCATTCGAGATGTAAACATAACAGCAATTCTTATCGGTGCCTGGTCTAATAGTAAACAACAAATCGAAAATTGTAATATAAGCTGACTTTGTCGCTGGGGTAAAACACTGTGAAATTTAACTCGTCAAGAGACAAATAGACCAGCTGGAGTAAATAATAGAATCAAAATTTCATTTATTGGACCGGACTTTGTTTGAGGATCTTGAGGAATTATCTCCCAGGAAAACTTTACCTACATTAAAACGGAAAACCGAAATCCAAAGGAACTGAACACGGAGTCCAAGTGGGAGCTTATTGCCAAATAACACCCCAGAACACGCGTAAGAGGCATCTTCAACAAGTTGCCTTAACTATTTCTGAGAATCAGAAGTCAGTCATTGATCCCAGAAACAATTTGGGTCGGTGGTACCTCTACACCTCACGGTAGAAGGGGAACGACTAAGTAAGTATGGTACCAATTTAGAGTACTATCTCTGAAACAAGTGAGAGTATAAGTGTCCTGAAGTCGACCATCATCAGACGAGTCTTAGAGACGCTAGACAAGCTTCGTAGTTACTCCCTGATACTTCTTGAAACGTGCTACAACCCTCAGACTTGACCAGTGACGATTGAACCAGTCACCTTTCTGCAAAGAACTAAACATCAGCGGTAGCAGAAACCATCAAACTATTGGCAGCTAAGTAAAACTTAAAAGCTGCCAAGTGAACTGTCCATTTTTTCGAAAACAATAACATCACCCTGTGATGAGTACTTTAAAAAAAAAATTATTGAATGTTAAGCTGTTAACCATAATTGATTATTAAATTATATATATATATATATATATATATATATATATATATATATATATATATATATATATATATATATATATATATATATATATATATACACACACACATGTAACGTTGATTGAACATTTTGAATGTACTGCACCCGTATGTCTCAGTCAATTTCTTAAATACATTTAAACAGAGCTATAAAATAATTAAGATTTCGCTGAATTAAATCAGCTTGGGGCTTGAACGAGCTAATTATAAGACAATCCTTCACAAAAGTTGACCGCAGATACTAAAGTTAAGATTGCTGGGACCCACTCAGCAATGTTCTTGCTTTCTGAATATCATGTGAAAACTCCCTCGAGGTAGAAGCATCATTATCCTTCTGTCTACAACTTTGCCAAGAGTTATCTTGTGCGAAGGTAGACACCTTTGAAGGCACACATTAGATATAGGTTTTTTGCCACTGTTTGAACCACTACTGCAGAGCAGAGGAGAGGGAACCCGTGACAACGAGGAGAATTAATCAGTTAATTTTTATCCTCATAGGGTTTGAGAAGTCAGATCTTCGATCGTTACATTTTCTTCTAACCTCCTTCAAATCTCTCCTGTGCCTATCCTTTCCTTTTCTTTCACCTGTTCCTTATCGCATTTTTTCCTTCTGATAGATCAAGGTTGACTTATCATATCTTGTCTGTGCCATCGGTTACGTGACCGCTGGACGTGTTTGTCTGATTAACCAGACTGTGCTTCCCAGATGGAATAAGAGTTTACATTTAGCGAGATTCTTATTGTTCCACCAGGCACACGACTGAGGGATAACATAATTTTTTTTTTTAAACCCAGACGGCATAGGGCAAAAACCCAGACGTTTGGCGGGGAAGGTAAATAACAACCGTTTGATTCGTGAGCATGGAT
The DNA here is from genome assembly GCA_024509875.1 of Oreohelix idahoensis. Taxonomy (NCBI): domain Eukaryota; kingdom Metazoa; phylum Mollusca; class Gastropoda; order Stylommatophora; family Oreohelicidae; genus Oreohelix; species Oreohelix idahoensis. The sequence goes on from JAMPIV010002857.1 coordinate 373,040, forward strand.
GGAAGAAACTGCCACGAAGCCATGTTGTTCGAGTTCCAATATAGATAACACATGGTATTTGGAGATAGGGGTTAGTACCAAACATGTCGTGCCCAAATACACGGCCGATTTCACTGGGATGTCGGAAGATAGCCACCTTGTTAAAGATTATGGCCCCACGAAATGATATAACATTTACGGCAGAGTGACTTTGTGGTGATAATCGACTACGAGAAAGTACCACCATAGAAGACATTGTCAGTGACAGATCTGTGATGCAGTGAGCTGTTAAACATGATTAGTAACAACGGAAGTAACAAAATCGTATATGGTCATGCAGGACGGTCAGATTAGTTTGAAAATCACATGTGAGGGGACTATCTTATGTGTCATGCAGTAATGAGGTTCGGGAAAGGGGGGGGGGGGGGGGGAAGAGACCCTACTAAAATCATACACTTATTTGTGGTTGATTTGTCATTAAAATGCTCAGATAACACTACTTCTGATTGGAGCTTTCTCCAACGAATCAACATGCGTGTGTGGGCGAAAATTTAGCTTATAACATACATAATTTTAAGATTACTTCACTGACTTCTGATTTTGTCAAGGAGAGATCACAGACAGTCAATATAAGAGCCCATAACCAGGACACCCTATAGGACCGGCCACAGGATTAGGAGTAGCTGCTAAAATTAGAGAGTGTAACACTCCCATAATAATACTGAAAGCCCAAGCCTTAGGACCCTCCTCAGGTGGAAATAGTAGAAGGATTCAGTACATTGTAACTTCATCTATCCGAAGGATTACTGCATCTCAAAGTAGTAGCAGTAAATTACGACCATCTTGTGCACCAGGCTTGTGAATTAATTCGCCCGATATCGGTAGGTTGTAACATGGACATTTTATCATTTTATATTCGCATTTTGACATGTATAATTTGCTTGGAGTTATCGGAAGATGTGGAGAAGTTCCCCCATAAGCGCCAACATGCATACACTAGATGTGAACCAACAAAGAATGAGAAGTCAACGATCGACCATGCCATTGTTAGGAGGAGCTCATTTAAATATGTACAGGACGCTAGAGTCTGGTGGGGGCCAGAGATTGGCCTGCTTACAATCAAAATAACAACTGAAAGAGTTGCTCAGCCTAGGAACTGCCCAACAACACGCAAGAAACTAAGTAAACGAACGGGAGAAATGAGCATCAGGACCTACAAGCTGAGAGAGCCAGAAATTAAGACCAGATATCAGGGAAATATATGGAGATCAAGAGAAATCGGATCCAACAGAAAATAAGAATCTTCAACTCAAATGTGGTCAGTACTATTATATGGCTCTGAAACATGGAGAACAACAAAGACAACAACCAACAAGCTGTTCAGACTTTTATAAATGGGTGTTTGCGTAGAATAGAAGAATTAAAATGGAATGACAAGGTTACCAACGTGAAACTGATGACATGTGCGAGTGGAACAAGAGATGAGAAGAAGACGATGGCGATGGATAGGACACACACTGAGGAAACCTGTTGATAGCATTACATGGCAGTCCTTGTTCTGGAACCCCCAGGGCAGGAGAGGCAGAGGTAGACCAAGAAGCACACGGAGAAGAGAGCTGGAAACAGAGGTGAAAATGATGAGGAGAACGTGGAAAGAACTTGAGATGATGGCACGTGACAGGAGGACTTGGCATGTGTTTGTTGAAGGCTGTTACTGTTGTTTTGGGTCATCCCTTCTATTACAGGCCTAAACAGGCCATCACTTCTCTTGCATGATTCTTTTGGCTGACACTTCTGTTGGTGTATGTGTGGGGGTTGTATGAAAGAGATAGTGCTACAATGTCGGGATTACTGTTAGTGGCCGACAGGTGTGTAAATATAACGGGCGAATGTCGTGAGTTCTTTAGGTTTGTAAACGTCTGATGTAAACCCCCACAACTGTAACGTTAGGTCAGGAAACAGACCAACGGGTAAGACGAATTAGTTTTCAACTTATACACAGTTTATTTACAACAGTAACGTTGACATCATGGACAACAGATCACAGCAAATCACAAGGTATGATAGTAGGTATAATCCATAGATAAATTGAGTGCAACACCAGCAACTCATCATAAATGATAATAAAATATAATCCGTCAGAAAGTTGAGTGCATCACCAGCAGCTCATCATAAATGGTAATAATATAGATAATCAGTCAGAAATTGGTTGCATTAACAGCAATTCATTATAAATGGTAATAGCCGGTATAATCCATGACATTAATAATATATTGAATCTCTTCCCTTCAAAAAACACTCTGGACACACTAGCGAGACTATAAGAACCGTCTCGAAGCTTTGCCAGATACCTAATGACCCAGATTATTGTTTCTCAATACAATTCAGTACATCTTCACTCAAGCGCGATCCATCACAGACTCAGCTGAATGTTCCTGAGGCTGAAAATGATCTACACGTAAATACAGACATTTCACGAAGGGAAGAAATCAACATAGCTATCAAAGAGTTAAAGAATGGAAAAGCTCCTGGTCACGACAATTTAAGTGCTGAGTTATTTAAGCCAGACTTGAACTAGCAGCGGAACTATTAGAACCACTATTTGCACAAGTCTGGAAAACAGAGACAACACCAATGTAGTGGAATAAAGGAATAATTGTCAAATTGCCCAAGAAGGGGCGACCTTGCAGACTGCAACAACTGGAGAGGAATTACTCTCCTGTCAGTTTCCAGTAAAATACAAGGCAGGATCGTTATCCAGAGGATTTCAAAAGCAGTAGACCATAAACTGAACAAAGAACAAGCAGGATTCAGAAATAACAGAAGATGTGCAGATCATATATTCACCCTCATGAACATTATAGAGCAGTGCTCAGAATGGCAGAGACAGCTGCTATACATTAAGTATGTTGATTTTGAAAAGGCTTTTAGCAGCATTCACGAGCCTATGGAAAATACTGGGGGCGTACGGAATCCACAGCTGCATTGATTTCATCATAAAAAGCCTCTATGCTAAAGACAGGTGTACGACAGGGATGCCCTTTATCAACCACTTTATGTTTGACAGTCATAGACTGGGTGATTCGCCAGAAAACAGAGGGCAGTCCAAGAGGAATAAGATGGATAACGTTTTCTATACTGAAAGATCTGAACATGCAGATGACATTATACTACTCGCACATTCACATCAACACATCCAAGAAAAAACAGATAGACTGAATAAGTATAGACAACAGGTGGGTCTGAACGTCAATCTATAGAAGACAGAAGTCGTGTGGGCAATCCTGAGTCCATAACAATAAGGAACCAGAAACTGAAACAGATAAACACATTTATATAATTAGGATACAAAGTAACACCAGACGGCGAAACAAGCAAAGACATCAACAATAGAATGAATAAAGCAAGGACAGCATTTACTCTCAACAACATCCGAAAGTCCTTTCAGTACATGTTACGGTAGTTCCATTGCAGTCGTCTGCTAGAAGTTGGCAGCGTGCAATTTTAGGGGTTACAGGATTTAATATAATCTAAGGTAAATAATTCTTGAACTATTGAACGCTATACACTCGAGCGAATTATGACGTGGTAGCGTTGATAGGTCACGCACCGTGACTAAGATACGGGACCCTTTTTGTGTTGACCGTCAAGCTGAAAAGACGTGTCCCTTCTCCTTCCAGTGTTGGGCATGGTATTGCCGCACAGATATATTTTATTCAAGTACGGACATGGGTCAGTCCATTGTTATTATGAAGATATGAAATGATTAAGGTTAGTACGTAAATGAACTTAAGGAAGGATGAATTACAGTCCATAGTATTTGATATTGCCAGACTCATAGACTCACTGTCGGCCGTTGGAACCCCCAACCGCGCGTGCATATAGCTATGACGTTCTGCCTACAGTAATTTGATTATTGGAAAGGGCTGGTAGTATATCTACATATATATTCAATATATGATCAAGTTACAATATGTACTTTTGTGATCAACATGCATGGATTGTCTTGATGTGTACAAACTGTGAATTAAACGTATGGACTCAATGAAATGACTTATCAAGTCAATCGTATTGCAAGGTTCAAGTATTGTTCGAAATCTTCCACACCCGCATTCGCGTAATTTCCATCGAAAGGCACGATGCACTATAACTGAATGAAAAGACTAACATATCAAAAGAAAAGCAATGGCCAGAAATTTATAATTGCTTTATTCATATTACATGGAACATTGTTCAATAAATAGTGACCCAATTTAATAGAGCAAACCACCTTCAACAGTGGTGCCCATTGTCTGGGGATCGAAAAAAAATTTTCTAGAAGAAACCGATCGAAATTTCATTCATTCGGACAATAACTGTTTACTTTCAAAAGACTATCACGTGATGTGCTCAAGTATGACCTATTACGCATAGGTACTACTAAAGGTCAACCCTACGTCATCGTTTTTTGAGTTCCAGCCAAAAAGTCAGGGTGACAGACGATGAAACAGCATCTTCGACAAACGAAATTGAATTATGAAGAAACCCTTTGTCAATCAATAGTCAATCATGTTGAAAAGAAGCTTACGATACTTGGCTACACCGTGGGTGCATACTAGCATTGCCCGTGGAAAATAATCGAGCACAAAAAGATAAGTCTACTTGTGACTTTTGTCATTTAGAAAAACACAGTGCTGAGTCCATTTCGCCTTTACACAGGCATGTCTATTCTATTTTCATATATATATATGTTATATCTGTTTCCACCGTTTGTTTTGTTACTAATTCGTGGGTGGTTGGCGTGGAGAATTAAACCAATTTCATGGCTCCCTGGATGTCCGAATTGGTTTTAATCGTTCAATAAGGCCGTTAAATAATCGCACTTGACGAAGGACACCATTGATGACTTTTCCGATGGCTTATCCGTTCGTAGTTGCCATTATTTGACCTTGCATGTTAGGTGTCCAGTTCCGTGAATAACTGGTGTATTCTAGTGTATTCAGTTTCATTTTATTTAGTTTTGTATCATTGTTGGTAATCTATCTCGTTACTCCTGACCTTGCTATATTTAAGTTCATTTATATATATATTGTAATAATCGTCAGATGAGTCCTGTGACGTCATTATTCGTAGTGTCCATATTTTATCTTGCCTTAGTTCTCTTTGACCTCTCTGCATTTCCGTTTAGTATACTTAGTTCATAAAATCATTTTATTTGTGAAACGTCACTTTTGTAATCGTACTGCTGTGTTGTAAATCTTTGGTTGATGAATTGTATTGTTTTGTTCATCTCATACATGAGGTACATACATGGCAAGGTACCTCAAGCAACTCATGTTGCACATCAATTATTTTCCCATGTTAGTGACAACGGTCCTACTTATATTGGGAAGGGTGCATATTCTCGCACCGTGTTAGTGCAAAATCTGCCACATGAAACTACCTGGCAGGCACTTAGTAATTTCTTTAAGTGCACGGCAGACGTGAAGTTTGTGCGTCTGTTGCCACCTACCAACAACAGGTATGGTGAAGCTGTTGTTACATTTCGTAACAACAGAGATGCTCGGATGGTTATCGAGCGTGATAATGGTGTTTATTTTCACCACCATTCTTTGAGATTGAAATTAGTACCTGATTCTGCGTCACGGAGATAACAGGTTACGATAACACTGTTCGTCACATCTTTGATGACTCAGCACTAGTCAGTCATCATTTCTTTTCTTTATTGGTCATTTATTCTTATATGACTTAGATCTTGTAGGCTTGTCTATTAGGTGACAATTGTGTTGTCTTATCTACGATAACACTTCGTATTTCCGTCTTTATTTGTTTTACCATGCCTACAATAGACAGTAACGTGATTGACTGTTCTAACTATGTTCAGCCAATGCAGCATAATTTTCGTATATCGTCTATTTGTCTGTATAAAAGACATGCTGCTGAAGGCGACATGGACTTAATCAATGCGCTCAAAATTAATAGGGAAGATTTTTATTAAATACCTCCCAAACGTGAGGTAAACATGTACTACTAAATTGTACACAAATATATCTCCATCAGATGCAGGCAATTTTCTACGGCATTGACGTTTGAATTCAAGGTCTTACAATCGTTTAACAGAATTTCAAGTTCTACTATCGTGACAGTCCCAATTCCACGTACAACGATGTTTTCAAATTTCGTTACTGATACTATCAAATATATCACGAGTTTACGGGATGTCAAGTCAAGCACGTCAATAATAGATGGCGACAGTTAAAGACTCAGATGCTGTGTACTACTACTTGTTACATAACGGGTGTGATTATGATCCGGTAGCATATAAATAACATTTTCGGAAGACGGGTCATGAATGCCGATAGTCTGTTTACAACTTCACAAAAGTAATCATACCAAGAGACGCTAGTCGAACGAGATTAATGATCACAAGAGACATAATCCTATCGTTGATCTCTCGACCTGTGATTGAAACGTCAACTACAATTCAAATAATTGATAATTACAGACATGCGTCTAATTTGAACTCAAGTTGAACAAATTTCGTTATGCGATATGACTAATTTAACGTGATGAAACTCTACTGTCATTCCGGATTGGAACATTTGAACAGTTATTTGGTTTTCTAATGGAAATTCACAAGGATATTAACTACGTATGGATCGTCATATCCAAGATTACTTAAGTTTTACTTAGTAGTTGAATTAATAAAGAAATTAAAATGAAATGTGAGGAAAAAAAAACCTAAAATATGAAAAAAATGAAAGAAAGAAAAGAAAGCTCACACAATTCTTAAAATGTAATAACATATTTGATAAGTTTGTGGACATATTACATACTATTTTATTACTTGGTTAGTTAAGTTAGATAGTTAGTAACTACTCAACACAGATAATTAATTTTAAACACACATAACTATAATAATTGATTTTTTTAAACTTTACTTTACTTGTCTTTACTTCTCATTTTTTCTTTTCTTATAACATTTTCTTTCATTTTCCTTAATTAGATGTTTAATAACGTCATTCTTAATACACACTTACTATAATTTAATCTTAATTAGTTATATTAATCTTGACATGACATTTCATTACGACAGACTTTAAGTTAATTGAATAATTAAGTATTGATATTTGTCATTTTCTTTTAGTTAATATAACACATATGTATAACTTGATTATTAGTATATTACATGACTGTTAATTAGTCGACATGACCACGACACTGTTCTAGACAGAACATCGTTGGCCATATGTCGGGTTTTTTGTTAAATCTTTGAGATTATTCATTAAGATAAGTTTTGAAAAAAATATATCTAATAGATTTTTTTTCCCCGGTTGGCTGGGAATTGTTACGGTAGTTCCATTGCAGTCGTCTGCTAGAGGTTGGCAGCGTGCAATTTTAGGGGTTACAGGATTTAATATAATCTAAGGTAAATAATTCTTGAACTATTGAACGCTATACACTCGAGCGAATTATGACGTGGTAGCGTTGATAGGTCACGCACCGTGACTAAGATACGGGACCCTTTTTGTGTTGACCGTCAAGCTGAAAAGACGTGTCCCTTCTCCTTCCAGTGTTGGGCATGGTATTGCCGCACAGATATATTTTATTCAAGTACGGACATGGGTCATTCCATTGTTATTATGAAGATATGAAATGATTAAGGTTAGTACGTAAATGAACTTAAGGAAGGATGAATTACAGTCGATAGTATTTGATATTGCCAGACTCATAGACTCACTGTCGGCCGTTGGAACCCCCAACCGCGCGTGCATATAGCTATGACGTTCTGCCTACAGTAATTTGATTATTGGACAAGGACTGGTAGTATATCTACATATATATTCAATATATGATCAAGTTACAATATGTACTTTTGTGATCAACATGCATGGATTGTCTTGATGTGTACAAACTGTGAATTAAACGTATGGACTCAATGAAATGACTTATCAAGTCAATCGTATTGCAAGGTTCAAGTATTGTTCGAAATCTTCCACACCCGCATTCGCGTAATTTCCATCGAAAGGCACGATGCACTATAACTGAATGAAAAGACTAACATATCAAAAGAAAAGCAATGGCTAGAAATTTATAATTGCTTTATTCATATTACATGGAACATTGTTCAATAAACAGTGACCCAATTTAATAGAGCAAACCACCTTCAACAGTACAGCACAAACTGCAAATTAAGATTAAATGAGAGCTGTGTACTCTCTGTGCTTCTCTATGATGCGGAATACTGGAGAGTAGTAGAGAAGGAAATGTCGAAATTGTCCTCTTTCCACACAATCTGCCTAAGGAAACTTCTCCGAATCTGTTGGTCGAATACCATCACCAACCAAGTACTGGTTACTCGGAGCAACCAAGAGGACATGCTCACCATCATTGCTGGCAGACGCTGGAGTTGGGTTGGCCACATCCTCAGAATAGACCCCGATGCGATCACAAACACATGTGGGCTATGCACCCCTGAATGAAAGCGAAAGAGAGTGTCACGGAATTACCTCCCCTGCTTTCAGTAGTGGTCCAACAGTCGCCGAAACTCAAGAGTATCTAATATGGGTCTTCAAAGGTGAGTACCTTCGCACAAGATTACTCTTGTCAGAGTTGTAGATAGAAGGATAATGATGCTACTATCTCAAGGGAGATTTCATAAAATATTTCAGTAGTCAAGATAAATTCTGCGTTGGGCAGGGCCATTGTTAACTTATATCTGATCCGCAGCCTTTGATGAAGAATTAAGCAATTATTAATTTCAGCTCGTTCAAGCCCTCACGCTGATTTACTCAGTGGAATTCTTCTTATTATGGTGTAGCTCTGTTTAGAGTGTATTTAGTAAAATGACTGAGACAAACATGCAGTACATTCAAAATGATTAAATCGACGTTAAATTTATATTTTCAAATGAATTAGTGTATTGACTGCATGTCCGCACGAGTGCGCACCTATTGTACACAGTCTCGAGTAACTAATAAAAAAATATATATTTTTGAACGGATCTTGTAACTTTCCTGTAAAACTACTAAAACTTAACCCAGACAACAGTAAGAGTTTTTTTATATAACGTAAAGAAGAAAATTCGAACATGACATGAGTTTTGTAAGGGCAAAAATATATAAATAACTGCACGGAAAATCTAAGACTGCATGCAAAAATTCATGTCCATACAACAAACAGTTTTGGAGAAAATTGACGCTTTCTGTGGGCACGAATTTCCGAAAGGACTATAGCAATTTTCACTTATTAATATTCACATGGCAATATATACATATTAGTTCACATGTTAGTAATGAAAAACATAGAATGTAAAATGTATAACACGCCAATCTTGGCTCACATACTGTTTGCTCAGAGTAATGAGGTTAAGGCACTGGCAGATGCCTTTTTTACACTTTTCTGGGGTTGTAGTGGTTTTTGATGGTACTGTATGGTTGTTGTGTTACCTAGTGTAATGTATGAGGTCAGCTGTGAAGGCTCCTGAGATAAATGTAGATGTGAATTACAGAAGGCCCTTCGTACTACCACTTACGACCTCAAACATATCTTTTTTTCTATTATGAATGTAGCTACGTTAAATAAAGTCTATGGTACTGAAATGCAATGTGTTGTAGTAAAATATACAAACACACACAGATAATTAATGTCTGTAATAATATTAATAGAATTCTATAACACACTGAACTAACTCAGGCTGTTTAGTTTAAATATTAAAATTTTCTTTAAATTTATTTGTTCTGAACCAATGTTTTAGTTGGTCAGAACATATGAAATGTTATGGAGTTATAAATGGAATGCATAAATATATGGCATAATAAAATGGAATGTGTATACATAAGTATTTTATCAGACTGGTTAATATTAATTATATTTCTAATGTCTCTGGGAAACTATTACTGGATATGCTGTTGGGGTGGTGTCATCACACCCACTCTGTGACTAGAACAAGCTTTGTCCATTGTTTTATGAACTTTAATAAATGTATCTTTCCCAAAATTCAATATATTTATGAGGGAAATATTTATAAATTCTTTAGGAGTATGGTGAATCCTCAGCAGGCCACTAAATCACTCATCTTGTCTGCGAAGATCTAATGCTGGATTCCGGTGGCCCACTCCTCTCGGTAGCTAGAATACAATGGTAGACTGCACCGACACACTGTTTGGCTGCACACACATCTGCTTGTGCAATCTTGATTACTTATGTGGCACTACCCTAGTGCCACAACAGAAACTCACAATTCTGAAACAAAATTTGTGCGCTGTGTCAGTAATCTATTTACTGCACCACTCTTACACACAGCACAACACATCAACAATACACAGAATGGGTCAGATCTCTCTGACCACACAGCACCTCTTACCCAGTTGTTTTCCTATAGTACTAGTTCCCCAAGACTGCATGGCATCTGAGATATGTTCAATAGTTTCCTTGTATTCAATAAGATAGGTGATATGTTCCCACTGACCTCAACAATAGATCCGCCTTCCATAGTCTTAGTTAGGCGTCCATATATTTTGTTTGTCTCTAGACCCTGAACTTGGGCTGGGGATCTAGAGCGAACACTTACTTGTCGTAATCATTTTATATGATATGGCAGTATCAATCACTCGAGATATTAAAAGGTACAAAGTAAATACTTTCATTCTTACCAGAATTCAGAATTGAGAACACAGTTAATTGCTAGCAAAACTCAGCTGAGCTGCTGGCTATATGATGGCGTCCCTCTAAATATATGTACTATCTTCTAGGAACAACACCACAGGCAATAACCACTGTGTCTCTGGACAGTATTGTATCAAATGGCAAAAATGCGCATCTCTGTCCCGCTAATATGATTACAATTGCCCAATCACCAACTTCCCCCCTAACTTTTCAAATCTACAACCAAAAGTCAAATTTCAGTCAGATCTCAGTCAAGTGTGCATTATTGTCTGTTGGTCCGTCTGTCTCTACTTGGTTTTTCACAAAAACACACTTGGTTCTACATGCAATACCCTACACAAATCTGCCTCCTAAGTTATTTTTAGCCACAATTCTCCACCTTTCCCCTCTTTTACATTACAGCTTGATTTTTGCATTTGCGTGTCTCAAGGCCAAGAATTTGAAGCTTTTTGTGAAAGTTTGCACAACAGTACTGTCGCTGGTCTGATGTGAACAATACAGTCTTTTGTCAATATCTTCCTTGTTATCTATCCGTCTGTATAATTTAAAGTATATTAGTTCTCTGCTCAAGATGGGCTATCAAACAAGCTAGGTTTTATATTCATAACTCTATTATTAAGAAAAAACATATTTTTTCTCAAGTTTAATTTTTTTGAAATTTGTTCGAGAACCTTCTCTAAGGCGTTTGCCGCTGAATTCAAATAAAGGGACCAAGTATCGAAAAACGTCCAAGAAATGACCGTCTCGAATAAGAGCTAAGGTCCTTTTTGTCAATTTCCTTACATTGTGGCAACTAGTGACGTGAATTTTTTTCCTTTTACCACCAATTGCGTCTTTTTAGACTTGCTAGAATCAAACACGTGTTCAGTCATATTTTTCCTTTTTCGATCTCCGTTTCCCTCCCGTCTACAAAGGGTAACCGTTTCGACTGCACGTCTAACAAGTTAGTTTGACTGGCGGTGGGAAATGCGGGCATGGGCGAGCATGTCTCCTAGTATCTTACGCATTATTTTTATCCCTACATTTTATCTTTATATTGGAGACATTTTAACGTTGTATCATGGTAAATTCATCACACATCTCCCCACCTGAGAACATGCACTACGGCAAGTTTTAAAACCAGTGATACACATAGATAAAATTACTCCTCACGCCTGCCACTACTCTAATTTTGATCACAGGGGTTCCGACTGAGGAAATCTGCACCGACATTCAATGACCCTGGGATATACTCAATACTAAATTGATAAGGTTGCAATAATAAAGACCATCTCAACAATCTAGCATTTTCATGCTTAGCCTGAGATAAGAACACCAGGGGCTAATGATCCGTCTGGACCACAAAAGTCCTACCATACAGATAGATTTGAAACTTTTTTATTGCCCAGATTAACGCTAAACATTCTTTTTCGCTTGTGGAATATCCTTGCTCCGCTTTATTCAATTTGCGGCTTGCATAAGCAACTGGGTTCAGTTCCCCATCCTGTAAAGATGACCGTTGCAACAGAGCCGCCCCGAGGCCTACATTACTTGCATCTGTTCTCACCACGAAGTCCTGTGTCAAATCAGGCAATTTGAGAATAGGCTTGCTAGTGAGTTTTTCCTTTAACTCTTGAAAAGCCAATTCACATTGCGCAGTCCAAATTATTTTATCTGGATGTCCCTTGCGAGTCAGATCAGTCAGAGGAGCACAAATAGAGTTAAAATTTTGGATATATTTTTGGTAAAACCCGCATAAGGACACGAATGATCGCACGTCCTTTTTTGTTTGTGGTCTAGGTGCTCTCTGCAGTTTTTCCAAGTTCTTAGGCTCAGGGGTCATGTTACCCTGATATACAGTGTGTCCCAAGAATTCCAACTCTTTGCATCCAATACAACATTTTGTTGGCCTAGCAGTTAAATTCGCCTCCCTAAGCCTATCAAATAACATTTTTAGAGAGTTAATGTGTTCTTCAAATGTCTCTGTGGCGACGAGAATATCATCCATGAAATTCGTGATACATGGGTGTTGGTGTCGTTTTCATAGTGATGAACTGAAACGCGAATGGTTACAATGGAATAAATGTCAACAATGTCTTTCAAACGAAAAACCAACAAGTATTTTGAATTGTGTGAACTGGTCAAGTATTGGCATCACACGAGTCGTTGATAACTTTACATAGATTTTATTCACCAGGACACGAAGTGGACAAGACGGACATCGTCACAGGCGCAAAGATCACACGACAACATATTGATTATTACTGCTAAAGTTCCTGAAGATTCTCTTCTAGTAAAACCTCTGTCCATAGACTAAGGATTACAAAACTGTTACCGTATAATATCCTTCTCAGTCACGACCGTTGACCTTCTTTCAAGGACGTCTATCATGGTAACGTATACATACTCTGGGGTGAAATCTTCCATATTACATTTGTTAAAATTCCCAGACGTTCTTCATACATAGTGTTGTACATCATATAATTTTCACACAAAGTCATATACGATAATCCTAACAGTAAAGGCTTTCAGTTGGCTAACCTCTCTTTACATCCAAGCCACGACTTTGGCATTGAAGCATGTACGGCATATAAAACATGTGCGTAAGATAAACAATATAACTTCTTCTGCTCGTAGGAATTCTCCGTCTACGATTCAAATCTTAAAGGCAAGCGACTCTGTAGATCCATTCTAGGAACATCTTAATTCCCGCTAGACTAGTATTAGAGCGGCCCTTTTTTCATACAGCATTAAAATAAGAAGTGGGACGATAACTCACGTGACATTCCTGATATTGGTTTCGACCTGAAGACCAATACAGATCACTAGAATAAATGGCTTCCTTAAAAATGCCATTGAATACGAAATATAAAATTACTATCATGGACACAAGCCAGTTCCATGTTTCCACTTCAAAACATGACGTCACAAACTACTCAACTAGGTTACACGTGCGTCCAAAGCAACACTCACTGCTTTGTGCACGTCAGTGCGCGAATCATTCGACCGCACAAATAATATAACTACATAAAACTGGTGCGTACATTTGGTAGGACCGACGACTACCCCCTTAGGTAATAAATGTACGTAACAGCTCCCTTATTACCTCCCCTTAAAAAAATTAATCCCATTAATTTTTTTCGAACTAATTACTCGAGAGAGGTGAGTCAAAACTACAACAAGATTTATGACATGCATAAAATTATATCATATTAAGAAAAGAAAATTGACTTGAAATTAATATAACTAAATGACAGTATGCATTAAAGCACACATCCACCATCGACCTACTTTGGAACGATGTGGTAATATTCGAAGTAAAAAGAAGTTGAAAAAAAAAATGAAAATGAAGAATCAACAAAAAAGATGATAATAAAATTCAACTAAGTTTTCAACAAAATTTGAAACATATGATTTCAAAAATGAAAATGAACAGCAACACTGATGATAATCAATGATAAAAGAATCAGTGAAACAGAAAATTTTGAAATACAATGTGCAAAAATGAAGCAATGCAAAATTAAACACTTTAAGAAGCAACGCACTTACTGATATCTAGCACTAGTAAGTTTGACTAGTTATCTAAAAGTAAAATATCATGTAGTGGAATACGTGAATACACGTATTGCGAGACACTAATAACGTTAGTAGATGTGTGATTTATAAACAATTAAATTGATTAAATTGAATTAATCTAATTCTAGTACTTAATTACACATAAATAAATAACTAGTAATTTATTCTAAGTAATTCTAATTTCAGTCATTGTGAATATTCGTTCAGAACTATTTAGAGTCAACAAGAATATGTTCCTAATGTTCCATGCACGAAATAAGTTTACGAACACGATATGTAGTGTAATATGTTCCATAACACTAACGAATGTCTATTTGTTGCTTTTTACCAATGTTTCCATACTAAAAAAAAAAATGTTACTTTAATATCACTGTTCCCGTTCTAATAAAAACGTTACTTCACAAGAAATAATGTTATAATCCATATGTAAGTATGTTCTGAAAGTTATATTTATACGAATACTGCAAAACTATACATAGTCTTCACAGATGTACAATTAATGACACTGTACAAAGTTATTCATGTTTCGGTGAGGACGTTTCTCCATCTAAAAGTAGTTTAGTTTCACCAAGTTCACTAGGGCATCTTGAAAGACAGTCTGCAAATACATTCTGTACTCCAGGAATAGCTCGTATCTCAAAATGGAACGGTTGAAGAGCTATAGCGTAACGCGCTGACTTTGATGACTTAACGTTTCCTGTATTCAATGCGGTAAGAGCTTTCTGGTCAGACTCCACCACAAAGTGTGATCCGAGGAGATAACGATCCAGTTTTGTGATTGCCCAGACAAGAGCAAGGAGCTCTTTGTCCAGAACGGAATACTTCATCTCGCTCGTCGTAAGCTTTCTGGATACGTACATAATTGGAAATAAGGTGCCTCCGTATTCCTGCATCAAAACTGCCGCGATAGCGTAGGAAGAAGCATCACTGCGAAGAACAAAGGTGAGATCTTTGTTAGGCAACCTTAAAAAAGGCTTATTTGAAAAAATTTGTTTTATATAGTCTAACGCCGTTTGGTGATCCTGCGACCACTTTATTACATTAGGTGTGCCTTTCTTCAGTAACGAAGAAAGAGGTGCAGTTATAGTAGACAAATGAGGGATGAATTTAGAATAGAACTGTATTAGTCCTAAGAGTGACCTCACTTGTTTTTTTGTCTTAGGTGCTGAGATGTTTAAAATTTTAGAGACGTTACTGTCTTCTGTATACATTAAACCGCCACCTATACGGTGACCAAGAAATGAGATGTCATGAAAACCGACAAAAGCCTTTGAAGGTTTCGCTGTTAAGTTATAATCCTGTAAGGTAGAAAGTAAAGATTTTAAACCCTGAATATGTTCATCCCAAGAGTCACTGAAAAGACAGATGTCATCTATATAAGTAATGACATCGGGACGATGAGACAATATGCGGCGCATCATGCGTACAAAGGTAGCTGGCGCATTCATTAACCCGAAAGGCATAAAATTATATTGAAAAAGACCCCGTGGCGTCGAGAAAGCGGTGAATGGCTTTGCTTTCGTAGTGAGTGGCACTTGCCAATAACCCTTTGAAAGGTCAAATTTCGAAAAGAATGTAGCATGAGATAATTTCTCTAATAAGTCGTCTAAAAGAGGTAATGGTTCCGCATCGAATTTTGTAACTTTGTTTAACTTCCTGTAATCTACGCAAAGACGTATATTGTTGTCTTTCTTCCTAATGATTACCATAGAAGAAGTATATGGTGATGAAGATGGTTCAATTATATTTAATTGGAGCATATCATCCAATTCCTTATCAACCTTATCACGAAAGTGTAAAGGAATAGGATATGGGCGAACTCGAATCGGTGTATCGTCAGTCAAAATAATGTCATGTTGGATGACTGACGTATGACCTGGGATGTCGGTGAGGACATCCTCATACGTGTGTAGAATATTAGAGACTTGCTGACGTTGATCATCAGTAAGAGTAGATGAGATAGTAACATCATTCCATTTCTCAGTGGAATGGAGTGGTACAACTGGTATTGGTAGTTGTACATCATCGAAAGAAGATTCCTCTTCTTGGATGACTGACAAACTAGAATAGTGTTGAATAGGTGGTGTAGGATCGTCAGTTGCTTGGAACACCGATTGTAGATAATCAGGACGTGAGTAATACTCCTTCAACATGTTAATGTGGAAGGTTTTATGTTTGCCATTAACATCAACGATGTAGTCGACATCGGATATTCTTGAGATGATCCTGAAAGGACCTCTCCAGGTAATTAAAAGACGATTGTTATGCGCAGGGAGTAATACAAAAGCTTCATCACCAGGTATGAGCTGGCGAAGACGTCTATATTTGTTTGCAGATAGACGAGCTTTTTCTTTGGCATGTTCGGATGATGCAGTAGCTAGTCTACAAGCATCTATGATTTTCTTTCTAAGAGAGATCACATACTCATAAGAGGATTGAGTTTCCTCTTCAATATTCTCATCCACCAATAAGTCGTGGATTAACGACATCGGACCGCGTGGTTGCATGCCAAAAACAAGCTGGAACGGAGAAAACCCCGTTGCTTGATTTTGTACCTCGCGATACGCAAAGAGACAAGCGGGTAGGACCCGATCCCAGTCTTGGGGATGGTCTTGAGTCATCTTACCCAACAACTGCTTGAGTGTCCTATTGAGACGCTCAATTAACCCATTTGACATCGGATGATAAATAGAACTAAGAGATCTATCTATACCTAATGTCTTCATCACTTGAGACATGGATTCAGAAATGAACTGAACCCCATGATCCGACAAGATTTTCCGTGGAAAACCAATGCGTGAGAAGATTAACATCAATGCCTCTGCTACACTGGCAGATGAAGTGTTCTTGAGAGGGATGGCCTCAGGCCAACGAGTGCACATATCAATGCACGTAAGAATATGCGTATGCCCTCTAGCAGATGGAAGCATTGGACCAATAATGTCAATGGCCATTTTATCAAATGGTCTAATCGGGATGTCCGCAGCTTGAATAGGAGCCGCATGAAATGGACCCCGTACCTTAACTTCTTGACATATCAAACAGGACCGACAATAGAGAGTAACATCTCTATGGACGCCTGGCCAGTAGAATGCCGAAAGCACTCTGGATTTGGTACGCGAAAAACCCATATGGCCCGCACATTGCGAGTCATGAGCATGTCGTAATATACGAGATCTCATACAGGATGGGACAAGAATCTGAGAACATAAGGATAAATCCTTTTCCCGTATTACTCTAACCAAAATCCCATTTTTAAGTATAAAGTCATGTCTAGATTTTGCAAGTTTGTTGCTTGTATTCTTTTTGTTAACATACTGAAAGAATTTTTTTTAATGAATTATCATTCTTTTGCAATGTTGCAAACAACTCCCGTGAAATAGGAGCATCATCATCACAAGTGGTATGAACTGTAGGTTCAATAGGTGTATCATGCGACATATTAGTAGCTTGCGCTCTAGTCACTACTGCATTTGCAGTTTGAATATGTCGCTCTTCCCATTCAGCTATTTGCTGTGGTGTACACTCTTTAATACCATGTATGCGACCAAGTATTACATCACAGATTGGGTTAGGCAGAAGACATGCTTGGATCTTTCCTGAAAAGAAAGGTGTGTTAAGATCAATAATAGCAGTGGGAAATGTTTCAATAGTGCCACCAAATGTTACACATTTGACAACCCGGCCCGTGGCACAACTTGGGTTGATCAGCGAAGTCCGTACGCCGATTGTTGTACAACCTGAGTCAAATAGGAGAGAGCATGAAATATTATTGACAAATCCCTTGTTAAACTTAAGAGAGCCCTGTCCTTGGTGTACTGACGCAGCAGTGGCTGTACAGACTGCAGGCAGGCTAGGCAAGGTATGTCCGCAACGCAGCGTCGTGATCGCCTTAGGCTGGAAAAGAGTCGAGCATTCTGGGCAGTCTTTCACCTGGGAACAATCTAGAGAACAAGACATAGCATTGTGAGTTTCAGCTACTCTACCCTGTTCAATGTTAGCCTGTGTATCACTAAAAGCAACATTAGAATGTCTACCTGTATTATTCAACGATCTATCTCGTCGGCGCGATCGATTGTGATTTTTGTCATTAAAATTGCCATAATTGTCATTTCTGCTAGAGTTAAAATTTGGATTAGTCCGATAATTTGTAGAATGATCGTTATGATGTTGGTTAAATGGTTTATTTCCAAAAAATTGTCTGTTTTGCGGACCCTGAGACCTTGATCTCCAGTTTTGTTTATTATAATGTCCTTGATTATTTTTAAAATAATTGTTACCAAAATCTCGCGATCTGTGAGTTTGGTTCCAAGAAACATTAAATGGAGCAGATTGTTGAAATTGCTTCCCTTTGTAAAAGTTATCATTGGTGAAATTATGATTATTTCCCTTATTGACATACCTATCAGCACTAAAAGAACGATTGCGTGAAAAATTGTTTTGTTGTGCTGCAAAAGCAACAGGCAATTCACTCTTAATCTGCGCGTTACTTAGATCCATGTTTGGGTGAGCAGTGCAAAAATTTTTTGCATGTTCTTCTAAGTTTTTCATTGATAAAGGTTTCCGTTCGTGTAAAAATGCGAGAAATGTAGGATTTACCGACGAAAGTACCTTATCGCGCATCAGTAAATCAAAGAGACCTTCATACGACTTTTCAATTTTGGATAATTCGATCCATCTTTCTAATGTTAGTCGTATCTGTGACAGAAAATCACTAAAATTTCTGCCAGATTGAGGTAGTAATGTGTGAAATTTCAAACGATATTCGTTTTCTGTCATTTGGAATTTTTGCAGAAGTGCTGCTCTAAGAGCATTGTAGTCATTTTTTCTCACCAATGCTGGTGGTATGATAAACTGCTAATGCATCTCCTGTAAGTAATCTGGATAAATATGTACAGTATAGAGCTTTATCCACGTTATAAGACCCACAAGTGGCCTCAAACCTATCTAGGAAGAATATTACGTCATCAGACGGGGGATTAAATTTTGGCAATTTAAGGTTAATCTCCTTAAAATGATCCTGTCTGGATGAAGTGTGGCTTTCAAAAGTTCTCTGAGAATTAGCTTCCTGAGTTAACCTAAGTCTCTCATATTCTGACTCTGCTAATTTCAGTTCATGCTGTCGTTTTCTATCATTCTCTTCCATCTCAAGCTGAAGTCGTTTTGTGTTTTGTTCAGCTATTAATCTCCTTTCTTCTATTTCTTTTTGTTTCTGTTCCATTTCCTTGTGTTTAACTTCCATTTCTTTTTCAGCTATTAATCTTTTTTCTTCCATTTCTTTTTGTTTCTGTTCCATTTCCTTTTTAAGTCTTTCTTCAGACTCCTTTTGCTTCTGTTCTGCCTCTCGCAGAAATCGTTTCTCTTCTAATTCAGCGGCTAATCTCATTTTTTTCTCCTCTTCCTCAGCTATAAATTTCCTCTTCTTTTCATCCTCCTCAGCAGTTAATCTCATTTTTTTCTCATTCTCCTCAGCCTCAATCCGTTTTTGATCTGCCTCAAATTTCAAATTTTCCAAACGTAAAGTTTCTAACTTTCTCTGTTCGGCTTCTATTTCTTGAGCTTTCCTATATTCTGCAAGTGCAAATGTTTTTGCTTCATCAGGAGCCATCTGAAGAGCTTTTGCTTGCTTAATGAAATAGTCTAAGGTAGCCATTTCAATATTATTATGTAATAATACTATTTAAAAGTGTTACTACCACTAGTGTTCTTCGTTCCTGTTCTAGAACGGTAAAATCAATTTATATAATAGGCAATAATATTAATAATTAATAATGTACTTTATAACATGTAATGGTGTGAAAGCAGTAACGTGACAGACAATAGCACAATAATGACACGACAAGATATTCAAGCCAAACGAAGACGTTCGCAGAAATCCAATTAAAATAAAATGAGAAACTAAAATGGAATGTCGTAAAGAATTACGATGATAACTGCGATTAAATTCAACAAGACAATAGACACCACAGTGTAAAAACAAAGGTTTTGTAAAAAACTAAACGACAGGAAAGGTGAGACGGACAATAATCACATACAAAATTCATTATAAAACTAAGGCACAAGTAAAAATATCTACCAAAAACAACAAGTAAACGTGACACTACAGCTGAAACAGACAGGTGTCACAGACCACCAGACACAGTGGACCTAGAATCCTTCTACGCTCATGCGTAGGAACATTCCACTGCGGGAAGTCTGCAAAATAATGTCCTACAGAACGTCTGACGAAGAGCCCGAATTGACTTCGAGATGGATCTCGTTCGTCAGATCTACCGCCCAACCTCCCGCGAAGAATACACAAAACATAACACATAACATAGAAAATATATAAGTGGACATAATCAATTAAGGCACAGCTAATAGTAATAAAGGGTATAACGGATACAAGTTATACTTAGCTCGCGTGCAGGTAAAAATCAAAGTGCCTTGTCCCCGTGTATGTACGTAAGAGGATGCAATACTTCGCTCTGCGTATATCAAACTAGCTCGCACGTAATAATGATGAAGAGATGGAGGTTGATTGAAGACTTTGAGCATTTGAGTTGATTTTGATTCATATTCCGCCAGGATCCAAAATGAGATGATGTCGCCTTGAAAGTAAAAATTCTTCTTTTCAAACGATCAATTGGATGGGTACGTTCCTGAAATTACTTCCAGACTGCACTGGCCTACCAGTTATTGTTGGTGTCGTTTTCATAGTGATGAATTGAAACGCGAATGGTTACAATGGAATAAATGTCAACAATGTCTTTCAAACGAAAAACCAACAAGTATTTTGAATTGTGTGAACTGGTCAAGTATTGGCATCACACGAGTCGTTGATAACTTTACATAGATTTTATTCACCAGGACACGAAGTGGACAAGACGGACATCGTCACAGGCGCAAAGATCACACGACAACATATTGATTATTACTGCTAAAGTTCCTGAAGATTCTCTTCTAGTAAAACCTCTGTCCATAGACTAAGGATTACAAAACTGTTACCGTATAATATCCTTCTCAGTCACGACCGTTGACCTTCTTTCAAGGACGTCTATCATGGTAACGTATACATACTCTGGGGTGAAATCTTCCATATTACATTTGTTAAAATTCCCAGACGTTCTTCATACATAGTGTTGTACATCATATAATTTTCACACAAAGTCATATACGATAATCCTAACAGTAAAGGCTTTCAGTTGGCTAACCTCTCTTTACATCCAAGCCACGACTTTGGCATTGAAGCATGTACGGCATATAAAACATGTGCGTAAGATAAACAATATAACTTCTTCTGCTCGTAGGAATTCTCCATCTACGATTCAAATCTTAAAGGCAAGCGACTCTGTAGATCCATTCTAGGAACATCTTAATTCCCGCTAGACTAGTATTAGAGCGGCCCTTTTTTCATACAGCATTAAAATAAGAAGTGGGACGATAACTCACGTGACATTCCTGATATTGGTTTCGACCTGAAGACCAATACAGATCACTAGAATAAATGGCTTCCTTAAAAATGCCATTGAATACGAAATATAAAATTACTATCATGGACACAAGCCAGTTCCATGTTTCCACTTCAAAACATGACGTCACAAACTACTCAACTAGGTTACACGTGCGTCCAAAGCAACACTCACTGCTTTGTGCACGTCAGTGCGCGAATCATTCGACCGCACAAATAATATAACTACATAAAACTGGTGCGTACATTTGGTAGGACCGACGACTACCCCCTTAGGTAATAAATGTACGTAACAATGGGTTATTCAGGGGATCCAGCAATTTGCGCATCATCCTTGAAAATACACTCGGAGCATTTTTCAATCCGAATGGTAGCATGTTGAATTCATAATGTCCTTCCGAGGTGCTAAAAGCTAAATAAGGTCTCACTTCAGGCTTCACTGGAATCTGGTAATAGCCTTTACTAAGATCCACCTTTGAAAAGTATTTTGCCTTGTTTAATCTGGCAAATAACTGTTTTGTGTCTGGTAATGGATCCACTTGTCCTTCTGTGACAGCATTCAGTTTCCTGTAATCTATGCACAATCTGTGTTCCCCAGACGGTTTCCTCAACAAAACTACACTGGAGCTAAAAGATGATTCACTGTGTGAAATAATCCCCTCCTTCAACAAATAATCTATTTCTTCCTTCAATGCCTTCTCCTTCGCGAACGGAATAGAATAGGCTGTAATACAGATTGGGTTTGAGTCTACCAGTTTCATGTCATACTGTAGCAAATTTGTATGTCCTGGTTTATCTGTTAACACATCTGTATGTTCCTCCAGAACCTGTTGAACTCTCTCCCTCTGATTTTTAGTCAGGTGCTTACTGACTTTTACCTGTGTTGCTGTTTCACAAGGATGTAATGGGTATTCATGTGAGGTGAGTGGTTCCTTTTGCATTTGAGTTGCGATAGCCAAGGTCAGTAAGGGGGTGCTTTCCTGGAGTGGTCTGTCCAGATATTTCTTTAAAAGGTTTACATGATAAACTTTCTCCTTCCCCTTTTTGTCAATTTTATAGTTTGTTCTAGACACCTTCTCTAGAACCGTATATGGACCTTGCCATCCAATTTGTAATTTATTCTGGCTGCCGGGTAGTAGAAGAAGCACCTTCTCTCCCACAGCTAGTTCTCTGTCCTTTGCCTTCCTATTAAAATATGCTGCATGTTTCTTCCTGGCTTGTCTCAAATTATCATTTGCCAGTTTCCATCCAGCTTTCAGACGAGAGGTCAGTTCGTTCACATATTGATACGATGAGGTAACAGTCTCTTCTGCCTTCTCATCTGTCCAGGTCCTTAATAAGGCTTCCAATGGACCTTTGATTGGTCGCCCAAATAGCAGAGTTGCGGGAGCCATCCCGGTTGAACTATGTGGTACCTCCCGATACGCAAACAATGTGGCGGGCAGGAATGGATCCCACAGATCCGGTTTTTCGTGTGCCAGCTTCCTCGGGATAGAAATGAGAGTCCCATTGAACCTCTCTACCTGGCCGTTCCCTTGTGGATGGTACGGACTACAATGAAAGTGTCTGCCTTGAAATAGCTTAAAAACTTCTGCCGTTAGTTTTCCCTTGAACTGTGAGCCATTATCAGTCAAGATTTGATGCGGGAATCCTAATCTTGTGAATATTGTAAGTAGTGCCTCTGCTACATGTTTTGAATCAATTGATGGCAGGGCTACCGCCTCTCCCCACATAGAACAAATGTCCACCAGAGTAAGGATGTAACTGTTCCTCCTCTTGGTCCGAGTGAGAGGTCCCACAATATCCACTGCAACCCTCTCAAAAGGTGTTCCCACTATGGGCATTTCCCCTAGAGTTGCAGGAGCAGTCCAATGCTTTGGAGCTACCCTTTGACATTCTGGACAGGATTTGACATATCTTTTTATATCCTCCGTTATCCCTGGCCAGAAGTAATGACAAGCTATACGCTGTCCTGTGGCGCTGATCCCCATGTGACCACTGAAGGGAATCGCATGCCCGAGTTCCATGACTTTCTCCCTATATGAAGTGGGAAGAACCAGCTGGTTGTGACCATTTGTTCCAGTTCCGGCCTTCCTATATAATAGTTTGTTCTTCATAAAGTATTCTCCCTTGCTTGGAGGTGCGTGGCATTTGGGCAATTTTTTAAAACATGGCTTGAGTGTCCTATCCTCAGCCTGCGCCTTCCTCATCTCCTCTGGATGAGCATTTATAGGTTCACATTCTTCCTCCTTTTCCTGTGACCTGGTCTGCACTGTCGCCATGATCGCAGGTCTCTCGGGATTCCCCAAGAAGACGTACCTACACCCCAATATCAGAGGGTAGATTGGTTCATCTATCACTGCTGCTCTGATTTCTCCTTCCACATAGCGAGTTTTCACCGTTATCCTTGCGATGGGAAGTGTCATGAGTGGTATGTCCTTAGTCGCCCCTTGTATTTCCACTGTTTCTGTGGTATACTGACTTGGGTCCACTAGGCTAGACTTCACAACTGAATCATAATCCAAACCTGTATCATAAAGGCACCTTGTGGTGACCCCATTACAAATAACATCCTCACAAACTGGGGGGTGATAAGGTTCCTGCTGTCCATTAGGATTAACCTTTAATCTTTGAGTCCCCGACTTCATTGCAGCAATGTTTGAAGGTTTCATTCTACAAAATTCGGTGTTATGGTTGTCTTTCTTACACCATTTGCACCATCTTTTTCCTTGGTTTAACGGTTTTCTATCATTATATTTTTGGTCATTGAACTGTGAGTTTCTGTCACGATAGTCATTTCTTGGCCGTTCAAAGTTTGTCCTGCCTTTATTACCCTGTTCTCTATTATCAAATTTATTAAATGGCTGTGGAGCTTTAAAATTTTCTATGTGCTTCTTTTTAGTGCCACTTACCTCTGCCTGGGCTGCCTGATACCTCTCAGCGACATTTAAAACCTCCCCCAACTTCTCTGCACCTTGTTCCATGAGAAATTTTCTCAAGTCTGGAGCCATGGACTCTCTTAATTGCTCTATCATGATCATCTCTTTCAGATCTTGGGTCTTCCCCAGAGCAGTCCATTTCTCCAAATAGGTTTCCAGTCT
This sequence comes from Oreohelix idahoensis, assembly GCA_024509875.1. Lineage (NCBI taxonomy): Eukaryota > Metazoa > Mollusca > Gastropoda > Stylommatophora > Oreohelicidae > Oreohelix > Oreohelix idahoensis. Next base: position 397,772 of record JAMPIV010002857.1, read on the forward strand.
GGCAGAGAATTGGTGGTATGTCTCCCCAGACAACAGTTTGGCATTTCTAAATTTCTTACGGTAAAATTCACCATTTTTTTCGTATCTTAATAACAAAGCCTGCTTTAGCATGTCATAATTGTCTTGGTCTTCTCTGTTCATTTTAGCGAAGACTTCATAAAAAGTACCTCTCAATCCCTGTGATAACTATAAACTCCACCTCTCTCTCTCTAACCCATATGTAGTATCTAATAACTCAAATCTACTGAGGTACCCCTCGATGTCATCGTCTTTCTCAACAAAATGGTCTAAATGAAACCCCACAGCTGAGGTTGAGGCTCCCTGACTAGGCGTAGCATCTGAGGCAAAAGGGCTGGCACCATTTTCAGGAGCATGGCCTTGTAATTCCAGCTCCCTTAGTCGTAATTCGTGCTCCCTTTGTAACCTTCTATCTTCTGCCTCCTTTTCGGCAGTCAATCTTTTATCTTCTGCCTCCCTTCTCTTATCTTCTGCCTCCCTTTGCTGTCGTTTTTCTTCTGCCTCCAATGCTTTTGCCTCCCTGTCAGCCTCAATCTGCAGCCTCTTAAGTTCTCTATCAGCCTCAATTTGTAACCTCTTCTCTTCAGCTAATCTCCTATCTTCCCTTTCAATATATTTGTCACATTCAGCAGTTACATACTGAATTAAAACCGGACCATCCATTCCCATTTCCTTCGCCGTTAGCACAGCAGCTGATCTAAATTTTGCCAGGTCAGCCATCATACAAAATAACAATGACCAAGATAAATCTAACTAATGACAGGTAATTCTAATTAATGGTGACTAAGATAATTCTATTTTTATCTAATGACAGGTAATTCTAATTATTTAATTAATTAACTAACTACCACTGGCTGTGAAGATTCACCAACTTTTATTTTCCCCTTTTTATTTTAAGGGACACTTTTTAAATTTTTACAATCTGTCCCCACTGGTTTAATTCTCCCACCAGGAGATTCTAATATTTATGATAAACTAATTATCCCTGGACAAGACCCCAATATTTGTAGTGGTTTTTGATGGTACTGTATGGTTGTTGTGTTACCTAGTGTAATGTATGAGGTCAGCTGTGAAGGCTCCTGAGATAAATGTAGATGTGAATTACAGAAGGCCCTTCGTACTACCACTTACGACCTCAAACATATCTTTTTTTCTATTATGAATGTAGCTACGTTAAATAAAGTCTATGGTACTGAAATGCAATGTGTTGTAGTAAAATATACAAACACACACAGATAATTAATGTCTGTAATAATATTAATAGAATTCTATAACACACTGAACTAACTCAGGCTGTTTAGTTTAAATATTAAAATTTTCTTTAAATTTATTTGTTCTGAACCAATGTTTTAGTTGGTCAGAACATATGAAATGTTATGGAGTTATAAATGGAATGCATAAATATATGGCATAATAAAATGGAATGTGTATACATAAGTATTTTATCAGACTGGTTAATATTAATTATATTTCTAATGTCTCTGGGAAACTATTACTGGATATGCTGTTGGGGTGGTGTCATCACACCCACTCTGTGACTAGAACAAGCTTTGTCCATTGTTTTATGAACTTTAATAAATGTATCTTTCCCAAAATTCAATATATTTATGAGGGAAATATTTATAAATTCTTTAGGAGTATGGTGAATCCTCAGCAGGCCACTAAATCACTCATCTTGTCTGCGAAGATCTAATGCTGGATTCCGGTGGCCCACTCCTCTCGGTAGCTAGAATACAATGGTAGACTGCATCGACACACTGTTTGGCTGCACACACATCTGCTTGTGCAATCTTGATTACTTATGTGGCACTACCCTAGTGCCACAACAGAAACTCACAATTCTGAAACAAAATTTGTGCGCTGTGTCAGTAATCTATTTACTGCACCACTCTTACACACAGCACAACACATCAACAATACACAGAATGGGTCAGATCTCTCTGACCACACAGCACCTCTTACCCAGTTGTTTTCCTATAGTACTAGTTCCCCAAGACTGCATGGCATCTGAGATATGTTCAATAGTTTCCTTGTATTCAATAAGATAGGTGATATGTTCCCACTGATCTCAACAATAGATCCGCCTTCCATAGTCTTAGTTAGGCGTCCATATATTTTGTTTGTCTCTAGACCCTGAACTTGGGCTGGGGATCTAGAGCGAACACTTACTTGTCGTAATCATTTTATATGATATGGCAGTATCAATCACTCGAGATATTAAAAGGTACAAAGTAAATACTTTCATTCTTACCAGAATTCAGAATTGAGAACACAGTTAATTGCTAGCAAAACTCAGCTGAGCTGCTGGCTATATGATGGCGTCCCTCTAAATGTATGTACTATCTTCTAGGAACAACACCACAGGCAATAACCACTGTGTCTCTGGACAGTATTGTATCAAATGGCAAAAATGCGCATCTCTGTCCCGCTAATATGATTACAATTGCCCAATCACCGACTTCCCCCCTAACTTTTCAAATCTACAACCAAAAGTCAAATTTCAGTCAGATCTCAGTCAAGTGTGCATTATTGTCTGTTGGTCCGTCTGTCTCTACTTGGTTTTTCACAAAAACACACTTGGTTCTACATGCAATACCCTACACAAATCTGCCTCCTAAGTTATTTTTAGCCACAATTCTCCACCTTTCCCCTCTTTTACATTACAGCTTGATTTTTGCATTTGCGTGTCTCAAGGCCAAGAATTTGAAGCTTTTTGTGAAAGTTTGCACAACAGTACTGTCGCTGGTCTGATGTGAACAATACAGTCTTTTGTCAATATCTTCCTTGTTATCTATCCGTCTGTATAATTTAAAGTATATTAGTTCTCTGCTCAAGATGGGCTATCAAACAAGCTAGGTTTTATATTCATAACTCTATTATTAAGAAAAAACATATTTTTCTCAAGTTTAATTTTTTTGAAATTTGTTCGAGAACCTTCTCTAAGGCGTTTGCCGCTGAATTCAAATAAAGGGACCAAGTATCGAAAAACGTCCAAGAAATGACCGTCTCGAATAAGAGCTAAGGTCCTTTTTGTCAATTTCCTTACATTGTGGCAACTAGTGACGTGAATTTTTTTCCTTTTACCACCAATTGCGTCTTTTTAGCCTTGCTAGAATCAAACACGTGTTCAGTCATATTTTTCCTTTTTCGATCTCCGTTTCCCTCCCGTCTACAAAGGGTAACCGTTTCGACTGCACGTCTAACAAGTTAGTTTGACTGGCGGTGGGAAATGCGGGCATGGGCGTGCATGTCTCCTAGTATCTTACGCATTATTTTTATCCCTACATTTTATCTTTATATTGGAGATATTTTAACGTTGTATTATGGTAAATTCATCACAGTGGTGTTGTTACGTTAACAATGAATTCCCACAATGACTCCGTGTTGTCAATTTCCTCAGATCCCGATTGTCCTTGTTAAATGGTAGAGTTTATTCTGGGCTCTGAATTCCTCAAAATTGCTCAAACAATGGTCCGGTTCCGATATAAGAATCTTGATTCTAACTTCTGGCAGTCTGGTGGTCGTCTTGGTAAGCGATCTCACAGTGAACCAGACTTTCAAAAAATGTCAGATTATATTGTATGTTTTCTGCCCTCACTTTTCCGGGCTGTTGGGACCAACACCCAATCAACGCAATTGTTATTCGCGCCTCAAATAAGCCAATCTTATTTGAACTCTTAAATTTATGGCAACTTTATGATGAAATATTTTGCATTACTCATTTAGTGCAAAATTTCAAACGTTACTTTTCTATAATTGGGCTGTAAACATCCGATAATTACTTGGTCAAGTTACGTCTCTCACACTTCAATATGTCCTTCCAGATTGGGGGATTATCTGACTTGCCTATCCCACGCGTATTTCAACCATCGTTATTAGACTATGACTCGGCGCAATTCGGCCGTCTTTTCTGGACATTTCGTGGTTTATCCGAACCTCCAATATGCAAGTTTGTTATTCTGTAGAATTGTAAAGCATTACTCCCATCTTGTGCAAACACCGTCATTAGCCTTTCACCTGGGATCAAATGTGGGACTGTCACGTTTTTGTGATCCAATTAGTCCCTCAGGGATGGACCGGCGAATTTATGTGAATTGAAGTGTGAAAGTTATGTAAACATTGACGTTCGGATGAGTTTTCTGAGTTGACAGATAAGGAAAGGGGAGAGAGAAATTTCAAAAAATCACTCGCACAAGAATGTAATGCAATCCTGCCGGAGTGGACATGAGAGCGCACAAAGCGTTTTGTGACAGAGAAGGCGACCAAAAACTACTTGGCGGAGAACTGTGGAGGCTGAGATGCAAAGAATGAACCAGAGATGGGGCACTGCAAGAAGGATGGCCACTGGCCGAGCAAAGTGGAAGCAGTTTGTTGCTGCCCTACAAGACGCCACCAGGCTTTGACAGATGGCGGCTAAGGAGAGAGAATAGAAGAATACTTACATAAATATACATATACTACAATGTTATCATCATTCACTCCCTGCTTTCTATGGAGCCTGGGGCTACCTCTGCTATTGGTTCCTTGTGAGGAAGCCCGCATGAAGCAGTCACCAGCTCTTGCAGCAGTAGTTTATGTGACACGTTATTTTATGTAATGAGATTGCCAGCCTCATGTGCAACTGTACATCCACAAGCAATCTATAGATATTAAATGGAAATATAAAACAATAAAATGAACATATTACAACTTACCCGAAATTTACAGACGAATTTACAGACTTGATACACCGACAAGGCCGTAATCTACTGCAACTAGTTTAAGATGCAGTTATCCCTCAGATAGATGAAGTTACAGCGTACTGAATCCTTTTAACTATTTTCACATGAGGAGGTTCCTATGGTTTAGACTTCCAGTATTATTATGGGAGTTTTACACTTTCTAATCTTCGCAGCTACTCCTAATCATGTAGCCAGTCCTAGGGAATCCTATTTACGAGCTCTTATTGTGGCTTTTTCTTACGAGATAGGAAAATGCAGTGCGAAAAACTTCAAATGCTTTAGGTTATGAAGATAATTTTTTGTCCCACACACATTGTTCTCGTAAGGTTCTGTTAGAGGGAGGTTCTTTTATAAGTAGGTTATTCTAATAGCGAACCAATCACAAATAAGGCGTCTGATTTTGGTAGGGGTACTCCTAATCCTCATATTGAACATTACTACATGACAATATGAGGTATTGTCATTTATATGTTAATTTTAAAATCATTATATCACCAACTTGCCCTAGATTATTATTAGTGATACTTTTTTCCAGTGTGTTACTTTCTTCTCATTTTGTTTATTACAACAAAGTCATCGGAAGTATTATATAATTCTTCGTGCTCTAGTACGCAAGATTGTTAACCTACGAGAATGACATCTCTGTTTACCAAACCCCACCTGGCCCGTAAATATGCCTAGACATGGCACAAGTCATACTTGCCAAATTAACACATTGCCTTAAAATGCCATATGTTGTCCAGATTGGAAAAAACTGAGACAACGTTGTTTTGTTGCAACTTTCTACAAGTCATGTCCACGAATCAAACATTCATTATCTTCATTCTCCGACACAAATTCGGATTTGTCGCCATTTGCCAGCCGGTGAAGAGAAAATACCTGCTAATTTATCATCAATCTGTCTGGCTTAAACAATGCGGATGTCACTAATTGTAGACTTAATCCGTCTAGTGCTGGCGATTAACCAAACAATTAAGCGTGGCTACAAAAACAGGTAAAACGGTCAGGTCCGGGGTCTGATGACGAGGTCAAGATAATACCGCTAGATGAAGCGAAAAAGTACGATAAGGGGCGGATGAGAACAAAGAGAAAGAATGACACGAGAGAGGGTTGAAGGATGTCACAGAAAAATGCAACGACTGAATATATGACTCGTCACACAGGCATGCTTTCATGTGGGAAGACAAGCAGTACAACATATCCTCAAAGAATGTCGGCTATACGATAGCAACTGCTTGACTCTACCAACCAATTTAAAGGATAAACTGTATGAGAAAATTAGAAGTGGTTATATGAGAGCCACCCGTATGTCACCGGGACCCGAAAGGAAAAGAAAGAATGATAACAACGCAACCCACCATGTACATCATATAACAGAACTAAGAAAAGTTTGGGTTAACATGTTTAAAGCCTCGATAGCTTCAACACAAATTATGGACAAGTCAGCTAAACAAGATAATAAGATACACCTCAGCAAGATGTAAAACCATGCGTAATAATTTGGTAGTAATGTAGACATTGCTGGAGGGACAGCCAGTGAAATGAAGATAAAAATCATAATATTAGAAGATCTTTCATTGCGTTGGGAAATATATGAGATCAAGAGAAATCAAGTTGAGCACAACTCATATGTCAAGTGTCCATCCTAGAGTGAAACATAAAGAACAAAAATAACAGCAACCGAAAAGCTACAGATAAAATGATTGTTATAGAGTATAAGAATTAAAGTGGGTATGACTAGGTCACCAATGTAGAACTGATGACAAGAAACAGACAAGTGCCAGTCAAACAAAAGATGAGAAGAAGACCCAAGCGATGTTGGGACACACATTGAGAAAATTTTGTTGACAGCATTTACCAAAGAACACACGGAGAAGACAACTGAAAACAGACATGAAAGGAACTAGGAAGACATGGAAAGACTATGAGCTGATGGCACGTGACAGGAAGACCTGGCATAACTTTATTGAAGGTCTAGGCCGCATGGGGAGGTGAAGCGTGATAATTATAATATGAGATCCAACGAAAACGACGTTACTCGTGAGCATACAGTTTTTGTCTCATGTAAAACAGTTTTTTTCTCATGTAAAACAGTTTTTGTCTCATGTAAAACAGTTTTTGTCTCAAGTAGAACAGCTTTTGTCTCAAGTAAAACAGTTTTTGTTTCATGTAAATCAGTTTTTGTCTCATGTAAAACAGTTTTTGTCTCAAGTAAAACAGTTTTTGTCTCAAGTAAAACAGTTTTTGTTTCATGTAAAACAGTTTTTGTCTCATGTAAGACAGTTTTTGTCTCATGTAAAACAGTTTTTGTCTCATGTAAAACAGTTTTTGTCTCATGTACGAGTAAAACAGTTTTGTCTCAAGTAAAACAGTTTTTGTTTCATGTAAAACAGTTTTTGTCTCATGTAAGACAGTTTTGTCTCATGTAAGACAGTTTTGTCGCAAGTAAAACAGTTTTTGTCTCATGTAATACAGTTTTTGTCTCATGTAATACAGTTTTGTCTCAAGTAAAACAGTTTTTGTGACATGTTATACAGTTTTTGTCTCATGTAATACAGTTTTTGTCTCAAGTAATACAGTTTTTGTCTCAAGTAATACAGTTTTTGTCTCATATAAAACAGTTTTGTCTCATGTAATACAGTTTTGTCTCACGTAATACAGTTTTTGTCTCATGTAATACAGTTTTGTCTCATGTAATACAGTTTTGTCTCATGTAATACAGTTTTTGTCTCATGTAATACAGTTTTGTCTCATGTAATACAGTTATTGCCTAGTGTAATAAAGTTTTTGTCTCATGTAATACAGTTTTGTCTCATGTAATACAGTTTTGTCTCATGTAATACAGTTTTTGTGACATGTAATACAGTTTTGTCTCATGTAATACAATTGTTATGACATGTAATACAGTTTTGCCTCATGTAATACAGTTTTTGTGACAAGGAATACAGTTTTTGTCATGTAAAACAGTTCTTGTCTTCACATTAATTCTTCATTTGGAAGCGAACTATATTCGAAGCCCCTTTCGTTTCATGCTTCATTCTTTTATATCATGTTGTCTTTCCCGTCAGATGACGCACATATGTGCTTTGGTTTGTCAGTATGCATGCGCACATCACGCATACAAACGCTCGTATATATACACACTGATTAGCACTTAGATCTAGTTGCCCTACCTCAGCACTCTGGGGCTCTCAAAATTGTCCTCTGTCTTCTTCACACCGACCATTAATCTTTCCCTCACTTACTCATGCCTCTCCAACGCGCGCTTTTGAGCAGTATTGTAGCCACAGAGCGACATTACTTTTCCTTCTGTGGTCGCCTCCGCGTTGCTGCTGTATTTGTTGATTTCACTGCCTGGATAAACTTTGATTATTCTGTCGTCACACGTACTTGACTGTTTATATCTTTATACCAACAGACGTGGAGATGCTGTGAATTAACATCATGTGAAAGTAAATGTATTTTGACGTAGTAACATATAAAGGATCCGTGTAGTTCAAGTGGCGCGCGACGGTAACGATAGCTAAACTAGCGCGTAAAAACGCGGTTTTAGCTCCCGTATAGTAAGAGTTGCTTAGACATCAGCAAACTTAGATAATGCAGCTGAATTAAATTGTTCTCAGCAAACAATGGATATTTGTAAACACAGTATGGTTGGGAGAATTTTCTAGGTTTGCGTGGAAAGTTGGGTGAGTTTCAGGCTGACTGACATGTACGTATAATCTATAGAAATTTGGGATATGTGTGATAAACTCCCACGTACATTTTCAGCATTTATAATATTTATAGCAATTTAAAACAGTTTGAATTTCAGTACGTTTTTTTATGTTTTGGTTATAAAAAACATACATTGTGTCTTTTGCATACTTTAAAAAAAAAAAAAAAGAAACATTTCTGAACATTGTTCACCAGACTGATCTTTTCACTATTCCCTCTACCTGTACCGTAGAATCTTGCTTATCAAATGTCAGAGATTCTTGTGTAATACAAACATATTTATTCACTTTCTAGATGTTCTTACTAGTCTTAAAAAAATGTATATAAGGACTTTTCAAAGACAGCACAACTCTAATTTTTAGACTTACCCGAAATGCGTCATTGCTTGTGTCCACAGGAGTCGAAGTGAGGGGGAACAAAATGAAATTTTTTAAAGAAATCACATTAAAAGTAATGTTGCTTGTGCGATTTTTGAGAGACATTGGGGAGCAGAAGGAAGGTAGATGGCAATATGATCAATATTTTAATGCAGCTTGATCAGCATCACAAAGGTTGCTCAAAATTAGGCAACCGTAGACTAGTAGGTAACACAGCGTCATAAAATGATATGGTAAACAATACAGAAATTAAATAGACTGTACTTTCTCGTAAGAAAGCAAGTAAGAAAGAATGAGCACACTAGACAACAGAAAAAAAAAGAGAGTTTAAGATTCCTAAGCCTCAGGTTTATTCTTTCTTCCTCTCAATGTTTTCACATTATTTATTGAAACCACCTAGTAACATTTACAATAACTCATTTTCTAATAAACAAAAGTAGGTAAATTGCTAGTAATCGCGTGAACAAAGATTTCTTGATCGCGTAGGTCTATATTCCATACCTGGGAGGTCTAGCAGCAGTAAAGGGGTTAACACTTTGGGGCGGGGGGGGCCCTGTAGAAGGGGGTTGTTATCCTTATCATGCTCATTTCTTGAAGTGATGTGGTGTGGTACCATGGGCGGACCTGGATTGAATCTCCGAAGTGACTTACATATTTTTCTTTTATGTTCTCTAGTGTGATCCTTGTTTCATTGATACTTTTTTCACCAGTACCAACAGTTTACTTATTTTCGTATATACGATTCCTAGACCTCAGGCTTCTCCTCTGTCTCTATTTCTGTCTGTCAAAGTTGACATACAATAAATAATATATGGAAGAGCGGGATTGTAAACCAAATGAGAGGAATAATAAGTATAAGATGGAACACCTGCTGGATTAAAGACCCACTGTTTCAATCATATTTAAACGACTCTTCTTTTTTAAAGAAGTAAAATACTAGAATTGTAGATTATTCTAGGTATGACACTACTGTTTATACTGAAGTGGACAAGTAAGGTGCTGAGAATTCATGATTTTTATAACTAGTTTCATTGACATACATTGACAACATCACCAACAAATTGCTATCCAACTACTGTTATCTTGAGTGAGATGACTTGTTCACGTTACTGAAAAAGTTTTTTTTTTCTTCAGGATGTGTCAGTCAGTGTTATGCCCAGCCCTCCTTAGTCGCTTACTGGACATGTCCCGTGGGATTTCTTTACTCCCCTTTAGGGTACAGGCAACAAGTAGGAATTATATCCTGGATTGCTCTTTTTGTATGCGGCCCATAATTTATGTCTCATATGATAATGTTTCCGAGTTCTTAACCCGCCTTTCCGAGTACTTGACCCGCCTTTCCGAGTACTTGACTCGCCTTTCTGAGTACTTGAATGATTGTGGTAAAGTGGGATATTATAAATATTTATAGGGGACTTAGTGTACTGACTGAGATCAGCTGTGAAGGTATCTGTATCTAATAAGTGTAGTGTATTACAGATGACCTTACTTGCTACCACATATTTATACCTCAGTCAGAATTATTCTGGAATATTGTGATGACTACGTTGAATGTCTAGGGTTTTGTAAATGATGAAGTGTAAGTCACAACAACAACAGACAGATAAACAATTTAATTTATTCCACCACACGTGACAACACTGTGACACTCACACACATTTAACACTCTATAAGACTATTCTTAAATGAGCCACTGGTAAATTTTCAAATATAAATATGTATTAATTACTGTCACTAATATATATATGTGTGTTACGTACATTTATTACCTACGGGGGTAGTCTTCGGTCCTGCCAAATGTACGCACCAGTTTTATATAGTTATATTATTTGTGCGTTCGATTGATTCACGCACTGACGTGCACAATGCTGTGTGAGTTGCTTTGGACGCACGTGTAACCTAGTTGGGTAGATTGTGACGTCATGATAGGGGCAGCTCGGACGACATTTATGTCCGCAGTGTTATACTGTGATTCCTGGCAAATTTGAAGATGCCATCAGTTGTATTCGTATCTATTGGTCTTCAGGGCGAAGCCAATAGTGGATGAATGAAGTAAGTGTCGCCCCATTTCTTATGGCAAGTTTAATTATGTAAAATTAAAGTATCAGGCCGCTCCTATTAATGGTCTAGCGGGAATTCATCGGAGATGACATTCCTAGAATTGGACACACGGAGTCGATAGCCTTTGGAATCTTTTGTAGAGGGAGAATCCATATATGGAATCAAGTTAATGAATATATATATATATGCTTCACATGTTTAATATGCCGTTTTACCTATGCCAAAGTCGTGGTATGGATACCGAGAGGTTAGCCAAGATGAAACACTAACCTGGTTGTATTGTTATATCTGCCTTTGTTTGGATTGGATATGCTATCTAAGAATTTTATGAAGAAAGTCTGGGATGCTTACAAGTATGATATAAATTATTGCTCCGTGAGAATGAATCCGTTTGCCTTAATAAACGTCCTTGGGAGAAGGTCAACGGACGTTAATACCATGTCTGTTATATGGTAATGGAAGTGATCCTTAGTCACTGGAATATAAGAGAACTTAACTGTTAGAGAATCTACAACAACTATTAACAGTGATATTAACATTTTGACGTATGATCTTCACATCTGTAACTATGATTGTCTTGTTCCACTTCGTTGGTGTCACGTCAATAAAATATATGTACTGTAATCACCGGCTTGTGTGCTGCCAATACTTGCCCAGTTCACCCAATGCAACGATACTTGTTGGAATTTTCGTTTGAAGAACTTTGTTGACATTCATTCCGTTTTAACCATTCGCGTTTCAATTTACTTCTTCACTGAACTCAAAGATAAAACGGAGTCAACAATAAATGGTGGCCAGTGTGGTCTGGAAGTACTTTCAAAGGAACGTACCTATCCAAATTATCGTTTGAAAAGAAGAATTTTTACTTTCAAGGCGACATCATCTCAATTTGGATCCTAGCGTGATATGAATCAGATTCAACTTACGTTTACCAAGGTCAAGGTCTTCAATCAACCTCCACGTCAAGTTTCACAGTGACTGATTACTTGGAGATCATCTCTTCATCATTATTACGTGCGAGCTGTAATCTAGAGAAGCAGAACGAAGTATTTTATCTGTAGACGTACATCCACGGAGACGAGGCACATTGATTTTTTTTACCTGCACGCGAGATGAGTATAACGTGTTTCCGTTGTACACTTTATTACGCTTAGTTGTGCCTTCCGTGTTATGTCCACATTCATATTTTTCGTGTTCAGTGTTATATGTTGTGTATTCTTCGTGGGAGGTAGGGAGGTTGATCTGACGAACGAGATCCATCTCGAAGCCAATTCGGGCTCTTCGTCAGACGTTCTGTAGGGCTCGTCTTGTAAGTTTCAATTGAGCGATAGTTCCGGTACAAGGCTAGAAACCTTGCCGAAGTTCCGATCGCTAGTTGCTTCTTATAATATTATCTATTTAGCTGTTTCGTCACGTTTAATCGTTGTTTTTGGTAGCTATTTTTATTCATAATTTAGTTTTATGATGAATTTTGTTTGTATTTTGCGTCCATCTCACCTTTCCTGTCGTTTAGTTTTTTACAAAACCTATGTTTTTACACTGTGTTGTCAATTGTACTGTTAATTATCTGATCGTAGTTATCGTCGTATATTTTTACGATATTCTATTTTAGTTATACATTTTTATTTTTTTTTATTTCTACTCTTTTCCAGCCCAGGGCGATCACGACGCTGCGTTGCGGACATACCTTGCCTAGTCTACCTGCAGTCTGTACGGCCACTGCTGCTTCAGTACACCAGGGACAGGGCTCTCTTAAGTTTAACAAGGGATTTGTCAACAATATTTCATGCTCTCTCCTATTTGACTCTGGTTGCAGTACAGTCGGCGTCCGGACTTCGCTGATCAACCCAAGTTGTGCCACGGGCCGGGTTGTCAAATGTGTAACGTTTGGTGGCACAATTGAAACATTTGCCACTGCTATTATTGATCTTAATACTCCATTTTTTTCAGGAAAGATTCAAGCTTGTCTCCTTCCGAATCCAATTTGTGATTTGATACTTGGTCGCATACATGGTATTAAAGAGTGTACACCACAGCAAATTGCTGAATGGGAAGAGCGACATATTCAAACTGCAAATGCAGTAGTGACTAGAGCGCAAGCTACTAATATGTCGCATGATACACCTATGGAACCTACAGTTCATACCACTTGTGATGATGATGCTCCTATTTCACGGGAGTTGTTTGCAACATTGCAAAAGAATGATGATTCATTAAAAAAAAATTTTCAGTATGTGAACAAAAATAATACCAGCAACAAACTTGCAAAATCTAGACATGATTTTATACTTAAAAATGGGATTTTGGTTAGAGTAATACGAGAAAAGGATTCATCCTTATGTTCTCAGATTATAGTCCCATCCTGTATGAGATCTCGTATATTACGACATGCGCATGACTCGCAATGTGCGGGCCATATGGGTTTTTCGCGTACCAAATCCAGAGTGCTTTCGGCATTCTACTGGCCAGGCGTCCATAAGGACATCACTCTCTATTGTCGGTCTTGTTTGATATGTCAAGAAGTTAAGGTACGGGGTCCATTTCATGCGGCTCCTATTCAAGCTGCGGACATCCCGATTAGACCATTTGATAAAATGGCTATAGACATTATTGGTCCTATGCTACCATCTGCTAGAAGGCATACGCATATTCTTACGTGCATTGATATGTGCACTCGCTGGCCTGAAGCTATCCCTCTCAAGAACACTTCATCTGCCAGTGTAGCAGAGGCATTGATGTTAATCTTCTCACGCATTGGTTTTCCACGGAAAATCTTGTCGGATCATGGGGTTCAGTTCATTTCTGAATCCATGTCTCAAGTTATGAAGACATTAGGTATAGACAGATCTCTAAGTTCTATTTATCATCCGATGTCAAATGGGTTAATTGAGCGTCTAAATAGGACACTCAAGCAGTTGTTGGGTAAGATAACTCAAGACCACCCACAAGACTGGGATCGGGTCCTACCCGCTTGTCTCTTTGCGTATCGCGAAGTACAAAATCAAGCAACGGGGTTTTCTCCATTTCAACTTGTTTTCGGCATGCAACCACGCGGTCCGAAGTCGTTAATCCACGACTTATTGGTTGACGAGAATATTGAAGAGGAAACTCAATCCTCTTATGAGTATGTGATCTCTCTGAGAAAGAGAATCATAGATGCTTGTAGATTAGCTACTGCATCATCCGAACAAGCCAAAGAAAAAACTCGTCTATTTGCAAACAAGTATAGACGTCTTCGCCAGCTCATACCTGGTGATGAAGCTTTTGTATTACTCCCTGCGCATAATAATCGTCTTTTAATTACCTGGAGAGGTCCTTTCAGGATCATCTCAAGAATATCCGATGTCGACTACATCGTTGATGTTAATGGTAAACATAAAACCTTCCACATTAATATGTTGAAGGAATATTACTCACGTCCTGATTATCTACAATCAGTGTTCCAAGCAACTGACGATCCTACACCTCCTATTCAACACTATTCTAGTTTGTCTGTCATCCAAGAAGAGGAATCTTCTTTCGATGATGTACAACTACCAATACCAGTTGTACCACTCCATTCCACTGAGAAATGGAATGATGTTACTATCTCATCTACTCTTACTGATGATCAACGTCAGCAAGTCTCTAATATTCTACACACGTATAAGGATGTCCTCACTGACATCCCAGGTCATACGTCAGTCATCCAACATGACATTATTCTGACTGACGATACACCGATTCGAGTTCGCCCATATCCTATTCCTTTACACTTTCGTGATAAGGTTGATAAGGAATTGGATGAGATGCTTCAATTAAATATAATTGAACCATCTTCATCACCATATTCTTCTTCTATGGTAATCATTCGGAAGAAGGACAACAATATACGTCTTTGCGTAGATTACAGGAAATTAAACAAAGTTACAAAATTCGATGCGGAACCATTACCTCTTTTAGACGACTTATTAGAGAAATTATCTCATGCCACATTCTTTTCGAAATTTGACCTTTCAAAGGGTTATTGGCAAGTGCCATTAACCCCTAAAGCAAAGCCATTCACCGCTTTCTCGACGTCACGGGGTCTTTTTCAATGGAATTTTATGCCATTCGGTCTAATGAATGCGCCAGCTACCTTTGTACGCATGATGCGCCGCATATTGTCTCATCGTCCCGATGTCATTACTTATATAGATGACATCTGTCTTTTCAGTGACTCTTGGGATGAACATATTCAGGGTTTAAAATCTTTACTTTCTACCTTACGGGATTATAACTTAACAGCGAAACCTTCAAAGGCTTTTGTCGGTTTTCATGACATCTCATTTCTTGGTCACCGTATAGGTCGCGGTTTAATGTATACAGAAGACAGTAACGTCTCTAAAATTTTAAACATCTCAGCACCTAAGACAAAAAAACAAGTGAGGTCGCTCTTAGGACTAATACAGTTCTATTCTAAATTCATCCCTCATTTGTCTACTATAACTGCACCTCTTTCTTCGTTACTAAAGAAAGGCACATCTAATATAATAAAGTGGTCGCAGGATCATCAAACGGCTTTAGATTATATAAAACAATTTTTTTCAAATAAGCCTGTTTTAAGGTTGCCTAACAAAGATCTCACCTTTGTTCTTCGCAGTGATGCTTCTTCCTACGCTATCGCGGCAGTTTTAATGCAGGAATACGGAGGCACCTTATTTCCGATTATGTACGTATCCAGAAAGCTTACGACGAGCGAGATGAAGTATTCCGTTCTAGATAAAGAGCTCCTCGCTCTTGTCTGGTCAATCACAAAACTGGATCGTTATCTCCTCGGATCACACTTTGTGGTGGAATCCGATTAGAAAGCTCTTACAGCACTGAACACTGGGAACGTGAAGTCATCAAAGTCAGCGCGTTACGCTATTGCGCTTCAACCGTTCCATTTTGAGATACGAGCTATTCCTGGAGTACAGAATGTGTTTGCAGACTGTCTTTCAAGATGCCCTAGTGAACACGTCGAAATTAAACCACTTCCAGATGGTGAAACGTCCTCACAGAAACATGAATAACTTTGTACATGGTCACTGATTATACATCTGTGGAGACTATGTGTAGTTCTGCAGTATTCGTATATATATAACTTTCAGAATATACTTACGTATGGATTATAACATTATTTCTTGTGAAGTAACGTTTTGTTAGAACGGGAACAGTGATATTAAAGTAACATTTTTTTTTTTTTAGTATGGAAACATTGGTAAGAGTGACAAATAGACATTCACTATTGTTATGGAACAGATTACACTACATATCGTGTTCGTAAACTTATTTCAGGCATGGTACATTGAGAACATATTCTTGTCGATTTAACTAGTTCTAAAAGAATATTAACAATGAGTGAAATTGAAATCACTTAGAATAAATTAGTAATTAGTTATTTGTTCATAAATTAAGTACTACTAATTAGTATAATTCAATTTAATCAATTTGATTGATTATAAATCACACATCCACTAATTTTATTAGTGTTTAGCAATACGTGCATTCACGTATCCCACTACATGATATCTCACTTTTAGATAACTATTCAAACTTACTAATGTTAGGAAATAGTAAGTGCGTTGCTTCTTAAAGTGTTTAATTATGCTTTGTTTCATTTTGCATGTTGTATTTTAAAATTTTCTGTTTTATTGATTCTTTTATCATTGATCATCATCAGTGTTGCTGTTCATTTTCATTTTTGAAATCATATGTTTCAAATTCCATTTAAAACAATTTTGTTGAATTTTATTATCATCTTTTTTTTATGGTTTATTTCATTTTCATTTTCAACTTCTTTTTACTTCGAATATTACCACATCGTTCCAAAGTAGGTCGATGGTGGATGTGTGCTTTAATGCATACTATCATTTAGTTATATTGTTTTCATTTAATATTCTTTTCTTAATATGATATAATTTTATGCATGTCATAAATCTTGTTGTAGTTTTGACTCACCTCTCTCGAGTAATTAGTTCGAAAAAAATTAATAGAATTAATTTTTTTAAGGGGAGGTAATAAGGGAGCTGTTACGTACATTTATTACCTACGGGGGTAGTCTTCGGTCCTGCCAAATGTACGCACCAGTTTTATATAGTTATATTATTTATGCGTTCGATTGATTCACGCACTGACGTGCACAATGCTGTGTGAGTTGCTTCGGACGCACGTGTAAACTAGTTGGGTAGATTGTGACGTCATGATAGGGGCAGCTCGGACGACATTTATGTCCGCAGTGTTATTCTGTGATTCCTGGCAAATTTGAAGATGCCATCAGTTGTATTCGTATCTATTGGTCTTCAGGGCGAAGCCAATAGTGGATGAATGAAGTAAGTGTCGCCCCATTTCTTATGGCAAGTTTAATTATGTAAAATTAAAGTATCAGGCCGCTCCTATTAATGGTCTAGCGGGAATTCATCGGAGATGACATTCCTAGAATTGGACACACGGAGTCGATAGCCTTTGGAATCTTTTGTAGAGGGAGAATCCATATATGGAATCAAGTTAATGAATATATATATATGCTTCACATGTTTAATATGCCGTTTTACCTATGCCAAAGTCGTGGTATGGATACCGAGAGGTTAGCCAAGATGAAACACTAACCTGGTTGTATTGTTATATCTGCCTTTGTTTGGATTGGATATGCTATCTAAGAATTTTATGAAGAAAGTCTGGGATGCTTACAAGTATGATATAAATTATTGCTCCGTGAGAATGAATCCGTTTGCCTTAATAAACGTCCTTGGGAGAAGGTCAACGGACGTTAATACCATGTCTGTTATATGGTAATGGAAGTGATCCTTAGTCACTGGAATATAAGAGAACTTAACTGTTAGAGAATCTACAACAACTATTAACAGTGATATTAACATTTAGACGTATGATCTTCGCATCTGTAACTATGATTGTCTTGTTCCACTTCGTTGGTGTCACGTAAATAAAATATATGTACTGTAATCACCGGCTTGTGTGCTGCCAATACTTGCCCAGTTCACCCAATGCAACGATACTTGTTGGAATTTTCGTTTGAAGAACTTTGTTGACATTCATTCCGTTTTAACCATTCGCGTTTCAATTTACTTCTTCACTGAACTCAAAGATAAAACGGAGTCAACAATGTGTCCTGATTCAAATACAAAGTGAACCAGGAATCACAATCAATTTTAATTACAAGTTATATGTACAGAATTTATGAATATGAATCTTGTAGTGACATATTTTATTAATATTATCCTATGTGTGTCAGTTGTGTAGTAGTAATATGAGGTAATACTGGTTTTGTTTTTTCAAGTTATGTTGTTATTTGTCATCATGACTTCAAGTGTTTGTTTCTGTTGGAACTAGTATTGGAGATGTTCTCAGTTCCGTTCATTAAAACAATTAATTTCCCCTCTTATTTTTATACAATGTCAGTTTAAGATGGGGTTACATAATGTTGAGCTCCGCTGGCCACATAGGCTTATCTTTCGTGATGGCGGCAGGAAAAGACTCCTCTGCTCGATTGCTCCCCTGTGTTCTGGAGACACCTCACTGTTTGCTATATGGACCAAGGAGTATGCTATCCGCCTCTGGATTCAGCAAAGCTCTGACCAGGTGCTGCTCAATAACTTTTGGACCACGGTCCCTGAAACAAGAAGGTTGTACCTCCTACTTCAGAACTAAATTATACTCTATTTCTACACTGAGCACAATACATAACAAACACTGAGTTCAGAGCAGTATGCCAACTGTCAGCTTCATCTGAAATAATTTACACCAGTATATTCCTCCCTAATGATTACTACGCCTCTGCAATTCCAGCATTATTTCTTTCTAGTCAATAAGCTAGGTGTCAGTGTACTGTTTGGCAATTCCATGTAGTTTTACTTTCCTCCGACACCTTCTGTTCAGGCTGGAGCACTATAGAGGCTTTACCTCATGTTCGCTACTGAACCACACATATATACAGACATAAATTATCAATTTACATTCAATTTTCATTAAAAGATATCAAATATTTCAAGCTTACCACAATTCATGGAAATAATACAGAATTACGTTGACTGGCACTGAATATAACACAATTTCGATCTGCCGATGTCCCAGGCTTTTATTTAGAAAAATATGCACTGGTGCTCAACGCACTGGTTCTGTAGTAAGTTTATTTGCACATGTGGTGGTGACCTGACGCCTCTAATTGACTATATTGGCAGGTCTAACCAATCGTGCCATGTCTACCCAATCGTTTGAAAAAAAGTACTCCTACTCCCGTTTCCCTTGACAACGAAAGATAGTATTTATAGCCCGACTAATCGTGTTTAGCCTTACATTTCTTGCGCTCCAATCAAATCGGATTTAACATGGAGACCCATTTCCCGTACAATGGTGGGGTGAAAATCTGCCACTGAGCGATTCTGATTTGGGTGTTGTCTGACATCCCTTACTATTTCTTTTGGCTATAATTTGGTAATTCCTAGACTATTTGCGTAACGTTTAACATATTTTTTGTCAGCAAGTCCTAAGGAACCCAAATATACAAATTTAAAGGAGCTAAGTGGCTGCGTTCAAAATATGCACTTTCTTCTACCTCCTGTTTACTTCGAATACGATGTGGTGTCTGGGTACTGTAATGTTTTCAAACGTAAACCAGTATAATGTCATATTTCCTAATAAGCGTTTTTCAGGATTTTAAAACCTAACTCTGGTATGGGTAGTGTTGTTTATCACTGTCGATTTGAAAAAAAGCTAGTGCTTGTGGCCTTACACGCGTGATGGTAGTAATTGTGTATCGCGCGACTGTGGTAGTATTGCCTGCGTCCCTGCTTTCAGCCCTCCCTTCTTTCTATCTTTAGTCCATCTGTCTTTCGTTTTAGGTAACGTAGTGTATAAAAAGACATGAATGGAATTTTAAATCTAGGTCAACCTGCGTATCTCAAGGTTTTTCTTAGAAATGCAGCACATGTTTTATCGCAGAAAGCGGGTATTGAAGCAGTAGGCTTTTACTATCAACGTGAAACGTTACAATTTGCAGACGAAGTAGAAAACAAGGGGGATTTCGCGTACAGTCATTGTGACAGCACTGTTCTTTACCATTCTTCTTTCCTTTTATTGAAGTTATTTGTTAGGCTTTACATTTACGTTTTAATTTATATATGTGAATTTGAATATTTCACGACATCTCCCCTCTTAAAACAGACATCTTATGTCAGTCCTTTATTCTATATACACATAGATAAATGTAAGTCAACTTGACTTTACTCTGCTGTTGTGCTATCATGGTTTTATGTAGTTGGGTCCATTCAGAGTAGGCACTACTCATGAAATCTGCCTCAGACCTCTACAACCAATAATATCTTTCGGTTATGTTACTGAACAGCCGCAAGTGTGACTGCTTGTCTTAATGCTGCTTCACAACCCGTATTCACCATTTCTCTTCTCTGAGTCTGCGCAATGACATGTCCAGAGAACATTAGATTTTCCTCAAAATGTACGTTATGAGGAGATAACATATACCTGGTGATAGCAGAGTTTTCGTAGTGGATCCCATAATCTTCTTATTAGCCTGTATGAAACATTCGGAATATCCTCAATCAAAGAGGCACTCAGGGATTCATTACGTTCCTCCGAATTGTTTCCATCTAACAATTTTGTCTGATCTCAGGTTTTACTGGAATCTGATAGTATCCTTTACTCAGATCCACTTTTGAGAAATATTTAGCTTTATTTAGTCTGGCAAACAGCTGATTTGTATCCGGCAATGGATCCACCTGTCCTTCTGTAATAGCATTCAGTCTCCTGTAATCTATACAGAGTCTATGTTCTCCAGAGGGCTTCCTTAAGAGTACAACACCGGAACTATAAGAAGATTCACTGTGCGAAATAATTCCTTCCTTCAACAAATAGTCTATCTCTTCCTTCAAAGCTTTCTCCTTAGCAAAAGGAATCGAATAGGGTTTCATACAGACAGGTGTGTGGTCTATCAGTTTCATATCATATTCCAATAAGTTTGTATGCCCAGGTCGGTCTGTTAACACCTCTGCATGAGTATCTAGAACCTGTTGCACTCTCTCTTTCTGAGTTTTCGTTAAATGTGTACTGATTTTCACCTGTGCCGCTGTCTCACAGGGGTGTAATGGATATTCAAATGATGAAAGTGGTTCCTTTTTCATCTCCATGGCAATGGACAATGTCAACAAGTGTGTCTCTTCCTGATGTTCTCTTTCCAAATATTTCTTCAGGAGATTCACATGATAGATTTTTTCTTTCCCCTTCTTATCTATCTTATAATTGGTTCTAGACACCTTCTCTAGAACTGTATATGGACCTTGCCATCCAATTTGTAACTTATTCTGACTACCAGGTAGAAGAAGCAGTACCCTCTCTCACACAGCCAAATCTCTGTCTTTAGCCTTCCTGTTAAAATAGGCAGCATGTTTCTTCCTGGCTTGTTTCAAATTTTCATTAGCAAGTTTCCAGCCAGTTTTTAACCAAGTGGTCAGCTCATTCACATATTGGTATGAGGATGTAATGTTTTCCACTGCCTTTTCATCAGTCCACGTTTTTAACAGCGTTTCATGTGGAGCTTTAATTTTGTGGACCTATTTGTCCATTCACCGGTATGGTCTCTTCCACTAGAAGCGCTATAGTGATGATTTTTCTTCCCATAATTATCATGCATAAAACGACCGCTACCAATTTTCCTCTTGGGGCTTTCTCCCCACTTAAAATTCTTGATGAGAGATTTCCTCTCTACATCTTCTTCCTCCAGTTTGTTTAAGTCCGATTGAGGGATTTTCGGCTTATCCTGGGGTAAGACATCTTTTTGCACTCTCCGCATAGTGGCCATTGTAAAACAGTTAAGTGAAGCTTGTCCGTGAAAAGGGGCTTCCCATTCCCTTTGGTCCACTTTATCAAATTTATTTTTCTTTTTATTGTCAGGCCTAATTTTGCCCCTTTGCGTGTCCAGGTCCTGATCAATGTTCCCACTTGTGGGTTTTCCCTCATGTGCTATGCTACACCTTTCTACAAAATTCTCAATGTCCCATCTTGCCTTGGGCCAATAATAATTGTGAGCCACCTTTTGGATGATGGTACCTATTTTCTCATGGTCCCCATCTGGTTTCACATGTAGGCTCCTTATTAATTCTGCCCTATATCTTTTAGGAAGTACCAGCTGTCCCTGACCTTTGGATCTAGCTCCAGTCTTCCTATACATCAATTTGTTTTTCAGGTAAAAATCTCCCTTGCCTGGAGTTGTATGACACGTTGACAATTTCCTGAAACAAGGCTTGAGGGTCTTATCCCCAGCCTGTGCCTTCCTCATCTCTTCTGGAGTGGTATCCAACATAATATCCTCCTCCTGCCTTGAGGTCGACCTGACCTGAAGGGTGGCCATATACACAGGTTTCCTTCTGCAACGGTCAGTGTCATGATTGTCCATCTGACAATTTTTACACCACCTTTTTCCTTGGTTGAAAGTTTTTCTTTCATCATATTTCCTTTCATCGAATTGTGGGGTTTTATTTTTATTGTCATACCGTGGCCTA
This sequence comes from Oreohelix idahoensis, assembly GCA_024509875.1. Lineage (NCBI taxonomy): Eukaryota > Metazoa > Mollusca > Gastropoda > Stylommatophora > Oreohelicidae > Oreohelix > Oreohelix idahoensis. The sequence goes on from JAMPIV010002857.1 coordinate 420,197, forward strand.
TCAAATTGGTGCTTACCTTTGTTTTGATCTCTAGGATCAAATTTATTAAAGTTCTGTGGTGCCCTAAAATTATCCACCTGTTTTTTCTTATTACCTGATACCTCTGCTTGAGCTGCTTGATACCTTTCAGCAACATTTAGCAACTCACCCAGCCTCTCTGCACCTTGTTCCATGAGAAACTTTCTCAGGTCTGGAGCCATGGACTCTCTTAATTGTTCTATAAGGACCATTTCCTTAAGATCTTGGGTTTTCCCGAGAGAAGTCCATTTCTCCAAGTATGTCTCTATTCGTGCAGAGAACTGGTGGTAGGTTTCACCTGACAGTAGTTTAGCATTCCTAAATTTTTTCCTATAAAATTCTGCGTTCTTTTCATATCTTAACAAAAGAGCCTGCTTTAGCATGTCGTAATTTTCCTGATCACCTCTGCTCATTTTGGCAAAAACTTCATAAGCTGCCCCACGAAGACCTTGAGATAACTTTAAGCTCCACCTTTCTCTCTCTAACCCATATGTGGTAGCCAATAGTTCATATCTATTTAGATAGCTCTCAATATCATCGTCTTTCTCAACAAAATGATCTAAATGAAAATTCATAGCTGAGGTTGAGGCTCCCTGACTAGCAGTGGCATCAGAGGTAAAGGGACTGGCACCATTTTCAGGAGCATGGCCTTGAAACTCAAACTCCCTTAGTCGTAACTCATGTTCCCTTTGTAATCTCTTATCTTCTGCTTCCCTTTCTGCAGCTAATCGCTTTCTTCCCTTTCTGCAGTCAATCTTCTTTCTTCTGCAGCCTGTCTTCTTTCCTCGGCTTCCAATGCTTTAGCCTCTTTGTCAGCCTCAATCTGCAACCTCTTAGTCTCAGCCTCAGCCTCAAATTGCAGCCTCTTAGTCTCAGCCTCTAACTTTCTTTCGGCCTCTTTTTCTAATCTTCTTTCTTCCCGTTCAATATATTTGTCACATTCAGCAGTGACATAAGCAATCATAATTTGCCCGTCCATTCCTAACTCTTTCGCAGTCTGTACAGCAGCAGATCGAAATTTTGCCAAGTCGGCCATTGTCTAACATGCAATTCTAACAATTCAATCTTTCAATAGTTATCTAAGGACACTACAGGCACTGAGAGCTCAACATTATTTATTTCCACCCAAGGATACCTTTTTATTCTTATTATTCCCAATATCTATAACAGGAGAAAGTTCAATATCCCCGGAGCGAGACCCCAATATATACAGATGACCTTACTTGCTACCACATATTTATACCTCAGTCAGAATTATTCTGGAATATTGTGATGACTACGTTGAATGTCTAGGGTTTTGTAAATGATGAAGTGTAAGTCACAACAACAACAGACAGATAAACAATTTAATTTATTCCACCACACGTGACAACACTGTGACACTCACACACATTTAACACTCTATAAGACTATTCTTAAATGAGGCACTGGTAAATTTTCAAATATATAAATATGTATTAATTACTGTCACTAATATATATATATATGTCCTGATTCAAATACAAAGTGAACAAGGAATCACAATCAATTTTAATTACAAGTTATATGTACAGAATTTATCAATATGAATCTTGTAGTGACATATTTTATTAATATTATCCTATGTGTGTCAGTTGTGTAGTAGTAATATGAGGTAATACTGGTTTTGTTTTTTCAAGCTATGTTGTTATTTGTCATCATGACTTCAAGTGTTTGTTTCTGTTAGAACTAGTATTGGAGATGTTCTCAGTTCCGTTCATTAAAACAATTAATTTCCCCTCTTATTTTTATACAATGTCAGTTTAAGATGGGGTTACATAATGTTGAGCTCCGCTGGCCACATATGCTTATCTTTCGTGATGGCGGCAGGAAAAGACTCCTCTGCTCGATTGCTCCCCTGTGTTCTGGAGACACCTCACTGTTTGCTATATGGACCAAGGAGTATGCTATCCGCCTCTGGATTCAGCAAAGCTCTGACCAGGTGCTGCTCAATAACTTTTGGACCACGGTCCCTGAAACAAGAAGGTTGTACCTCCTACTTCAGAACTAAATTATACTCTATTTCTACACTGAGCACAATACATAACAAACACTGAGTTCATAGCGGTAGGCCAACTGTCAGCTTCATCTGAAATAATTTACACCAGTATATTCCTCCCTAATGATTACTACGCCTCTGCAATTCCAGCATTATTTCTTTCTAGTCAATAAGCTAGGTGTCAGTGTACTGTTTGGCAATTCCATGTAGTTTTACTTTCCTCCGACACCTTCTGTTCAGGCTGGAGCACTATAGAGGCTTTACCTCATGTTCGCTACTGAACCACACATATATACAGACATAAATTATCAATTTACATTCAATTTTCATTAAAAGATATCAAATATTTCAAGCTTACCACAATTCATGGAAATAATACAGAATTACGTTGACTGGCACTGAATATAACACAATTTCGATCTGCCGATGTCCCAGGCTTTTATTTAGAAAAATATGCACTGGTGCTCAACGCACTGGTTCTGTAGTAAGTTTATTTGCACATGTGGTGGTGACCTGACGCCTCTAATTGACTATATTGGCAGGTCTAACCAATCGTGCCATGTCTACCCAATCGTTTGAAAAAAAGTACTCCTACTCCCGTTTCCCTTGACAACGAAAGATAGTATTTATAGCCCGACTAATCGTGTTTAGCCTTACATTTCTTGCGCTCCAATCAAATCGGATTTAACATGGAGACCCATTTCCCGTACAATGGTGGGGTGAAAATCTGCCACTGAGCGATTCTGATTTGGGTGTTGTCTGACATCCCTCACTATTTCTTTTGGCTATAATTTGGTAATTCTTAGACTATTTGCGTAACGTTTAACATATTCTTTGTCAGCAAGTCCTAAGGAACCCAAATATACAAATTTAAAGGAGCTAAGTGGCTGCGTTCAAAATATGCACTTTCTTCTACCTCCTGTTTACTTCGAATACGATGTGGTGTCTGGGTACTGTAATGTTTTCAAACGTAAACCAGTATAATGTCATATTTCCTAATAAGCGTTTTTCAGGATTTTAAAACCTAACTCTGGTATGGGTAGTGTTGTTTATCACTGTCGATTTGAAAAAAAGCTAGTGCTTGTGGCCTTACACGCGTGATGGTAGTAATTGTGTATCGCGCGACTGTGGTAGTATTGCCTGCGTCCCTGCTTTCAGCCCTCCCTTCTTCTATCTTTAGTCCATCTGTCTTTCGTTTTAGGTAACGTAGTGTATAAAAAGACATGAATGGAATTTTAAATCTAGGTCAACCTGCGTATCTCAAGGTTTTTCTTAGAAATGCAGCACATGTTTTATCGTAGAAAGCGGGTATTGAAGCAGAAGGCTTTTACTATCAACGTGAAACTTTACAATTTGCAGACGAAGTAGAAAACAAGGGGGATTTCGCGTACAGTCATTGTGACAGCAATGTTCTTTACCATTCTTCTTTCCTTTTATTGAAGTTATTTGTTAGGCTTTACATTTACGTTTTAATTTATATATGTGGATTTGAATATTTCACGACAATGATATATACTTAAATCTGAGCTGTCTTCTTCGTCGTTCGTTATCATATAACCACGCTTATTTATCTCATAAAGATGGCAGTCTTTCTCAGGTTTGTTTCTTTGCCATACAGTTCCTCTCTTCCATGTGTTAGTCAAGATCAGACTCTCTCTGGCATTTTCTCCATATGTCACTGATATAGCGAAGGAACATTGTAGATCAAAGGTCGGCAAAAAGTCGATCCCGATCTACCGGTACATCGCAGTGGACGATTTAAGCGATTGCGGAAAAAGTATAACTATAATCCGGAAAAAGTATAACTATAATACAATACCATAATTCCTGCCGTAAGTACGTCGGTCGGCCGGTCACATCATGCACGCCGTCATTTGTGCACTTCTCTATTTTCGAGAGAGTACATTAACTTTCAACAACAGCTAAGGGGTGCAACTGTGGTTGAAAGTTAGACACTAATTGTATTGTTTCCCTTATATGTGCTCTCCCGAAAATAGAAAAGTGCGCAAACGACGGTGTGCAAGAACAGTTTGATTATGGAAAGAAGCCAACAAAGCAATTGATAAACAGGAAGGTGCGGAAATGCAGATTAAATCAACAGACAATCAAGATACTCTTTTGTCCAGTTTCATTCAGGAAACGGATTTAACTCATCATTTTTCTTAAAAATAACCTTAAAATGTAAGTTTTTGATTGTTTCTTCAAGACAAAATTTTAATTTAAAGTATTGCAGACTTATTATTATGGATCAAAATGATCCATAATAATAACTTGGTGGTGGTTCGACATGTAACAGAAACAACACACTATAATTAAAAACCTGTCAATTTTGACGGGTTATTGCTAGTTACTATAATAATTTTAAACTAGGGACATTTCGACCTAGACCTCTCCCGCCGTCATTTAAAATCGCGTTGTCTCCAGGATCAAAGGTACTTTTATTAGCATTCCTTCACGAAAACTCTCGAGCTGGTTACTAAAATATATTCATGAACTGCAAGAGATAAGACCGCGATCTTTTCTTTGTAAGGTTCATCATCTTCCCTCCACCCCCTTCCTCTTAAACATACACATAAACACAAACTCACGCACACACACAAACACACACACACACAAACACACACACACATATATATATATATATATATATATATATATATATATATATATATATATATATATATATATATATATATATATATATATATATATATATATATATTGTTACGCACAGATTTTTCTGAGTCAATATATATATATTTACCTGTCTTGATTGTACGCTTTAATTTTTTGTAATCTAAGGTGCATAACTCTCGGTTAGCTGAGGTTACATTTTACAATTGTTGTTACCTTCTCTTGTGTCTTAACCTGACGGTCTATTATTAGATTTATGTCTGGTTGTAATCCTTATATGGCTCGTATAGGTCAGCTGTTCTTAGAATGTTTGCAACCTGAGTTGATGGTTATTCCCTGACCATATAAGGCTCGATTTGGTCAGTGTCTTTGCTTGGTATGTGTCCAACATCGTCCCGTTTGAGTTGAACTCAGGGGTCAAGCGCTACTGCGCATGTGTCGACTTTAAGGTGGTTTGAAAAAGACTTCCGTTCCAGGAGTCGAAATGTGGTTCTGATCAGAGTGAGATCGTTTCAGCGTCCGGGTTCATTTTGACGGGGAAAATGGAAGTCCTCTCAAGTTGTTAGTTTATCTACAGATGATTTTCCCCGTGTGATTCTAAGCGCCTGGAGGCGTGTTAGTTGTGGTGTTTATTTCTGAAGAAAGGTAATTGCTCTTCATATGATTATTATTTGTCGCCAGCTTTTATGATTGACATTTTGTAGTCTGCTTGCTAAGAGTCTACTGTTATGAGAAGTTACAGCTCACGAATCACCATGTCTTTTATGCATCGGGTTGGTGCATGCCCCAAGGGCTATCTGTTGGTTGAACTCTGGTGCTCAGGCGGTATCACGTCGGTCAAGGTTTGACACCTTTGCTATTAAAGGAACTTAGAGGACATTGCCTGATGTACTCCAGAAGATATGTCTGTCTTGCTGGGGGTCAGAAAGGGAAATTTGATTGAATCTCCTATATCTATATATCTCGGCTGTAGTAGAAAAGGATGATGGTTTCAGCACCTGAATATATCTACAGTCGTTTATGATGCATTGATGCCAATTATATTATTCACCATTGCTATGCTGTATGTCGTCAAGTATCGTACTGACTTTGTATATGATGATGAACGTCTACTGTTCTGTATCGTGAATAAATCCATGAAACGTCACCAGCTGTTACCATTACTTGACTTCCTCGTTGTGAGTCAAAGTGACGTCCTTGTGACCTGTGTACTGTAGTCCTGTGAGGACCTTCATATTCTATCAACACATCAGACAACCTACCAGACACGAGACACCCTTCCATAGAGTCTTCAACATCCCCTGGTGTCTACAGTAGTAATATTACCACTACCCTTTGGTGACTACAAAATAATTACTCCAACATTTTTGGATGGCCAATATACTACTGCTACATTTTTGGTGGCCAGCTGGTTTCGTCTGGTAACCAGCACTTACGGGGTCCATAACCCATTCACCATTCATCATTCGGAGGTCAAGGTTCGGTGAACTGTTCTCGCTTCATGCCTTCAAGATATCTAAGTCAGCATACTACACAGTTTTCCCTGCACTCAACATTGTGACGTGCCAAAGTAATATGTATACTGTACCTGTAAACAGGCGCTGCCTGATAGATTGCCGACTTTGCAGTTTACTGTGTTAAGAAGGTCAAGTGCCGATTGAATCGAGTTACTGGGTTAAGAAGGTCAAGTGCCGATTGAATCGAGTTACTGTATTAAGAAGGTCAAGTGCCGATTGAATCGAGTTACTGTGTTAAGAAGGTCAAGTGCCGATTGAATCGAGTTACTGTATTAAGAAGGTCAAGTGTCGATTGAATTGAGTTACTGAGTTAAGAAGGACAAGTGCCGTAACCATCTTTGGTGTTATATGAGAAGGCCAAGTTCCATACCTCCATCTTTACTATATCAGAAGGTCAAGTTCCTTAACAGTCGTCTTTGCAGTTTTTGTTCATGCAAGTCCAGATGTTTGATCAGCGTTGGACCATCGAGTCTTTAGAATGCTGATTACTACCTGTTCTTTGCCGTGTTGACGATAGGATACATAAGATAAGTGGCCTGTTTTTTGTGAACTGTGCCCTTGTATTGTGTATAACTGAGCCTTCTGTGTTTACATATCCTTTTGTTATATGTTTATATGTTACATGTTGTTTATGTATATATTTATATTTCAGCGGGTTTTTTGTCGGTTGGGCGGTGTCTGATTATAGGTTATGCCACGTTACAGAGGCCCTATAACAGCGTTCTGTAGGGACTGTGCAAATTTCCTTAGCGGAATTTGCTAGCAACATTTGTTGCTATTTTTGTCTAGTTGTGACGAGGTGTGCTTTTCGTCGTTTTTGTCATTTTTTCTGTTCTTTAGTTTAGTTTTGATTTGTTTGTATTTGTAGGTCTCACCTTCCTATTGTTTAGTTTTATACAAACTTTATGTTTATACACTGTGGTGTCATGTCTTTTGTATGATTTTCGCAGTTATCATCACATTCTTTGTGATATTTTCTTAGTTTTGCTGTATATTTAGTTGACTTCTGCGAATGTTTTCGTATTGTCTTTGATCTTTGTTCATTGTTTACATTGTTCTTTGTTGTCATTCACTATTGATAGACATATTTGGTCATGCACTAATAGCTTGTACAGTGCATTTATGATATTTGACTGGTGAATATTTGGTCATGCACTATTAGCTGTGTAGTGCACTTATGATAAAGAATTGACTGGTGGTGTATTATTATACAGTTGATTATACAAGTTCTTTACCAAAGACTTGTCTCCCATAGATATTGGGATAATGTAATGTGATTATACAAGTACCTTTTTTAACACTTGTTACCATTAAGGTTGGAATAAGATAATTTATTATTTCAGATTTTGGACTCATATTATTAGCCATTATGTCTACACTTGAGTACTTTATTGAGCAAAGGAAATCCCTTGGCAAGACTGGTGATAAATTGGAAGAATATGCGACTACTTAATATGCCAAGGCATTAAATTCGGAAGAAAAGAGAATGGAAATAGAAGCTGAACAAAAGAAAGCAGAAGCTGAGAATTTAAAATTGCAGATGCAGGTGGAGGAAAGGAGATTCCAGATGGAAATGGAAAAAACAAAAAAGAGGAGCTGAGGCTGAAGAGAAAAAGTTACAAAGAGAAGCTGATGAGAAGAAAATCCAGCTACAAATAGAGGCTGAAGAGAAAAAGTTACAAAGAGAAGCTGAAGAGAGGAAACTAAAAATAGAGGTTGAAAATAAAAGACTAGAGGCTGAAGAGAGAAAAGAAAAAGCAAAAACGGAGCACGAAGAAAAACTCTTAGCTTTGGAGATAGAGAAGTTAAAGTTGATGAACATGGGTAATGCTAATGATCCAAATAAGGTGTCATCTTCTGATAAATCTAATGCTAGTACTTTCAAGATTAAACTGATAGCTTTCAATGCTTTCAGTGACGATATAACGTTCTATCTGGACAGATTTGAACGGTCATTTAAAACACATAATATAGATAAATCACTATATGTTGATCAATTGTCGAATATACTTAAAGGTGAAGCTCTAAGTATGCTAAGCATGGTAGATGAGCCTGACAAGAACAATTATGAGGTTGACAGGGCAGCATTATTAAAGAAATACCAACTTAACAAAGACGGCTATCGTCTTCAATTTAAAAATATGTTGCCAGAAACTGGAGTAGAATTCTCTGAATTTATTGCAAAAATACGTCTCACGTTTACACGTTGGGTTGAGCTGTATAAGACAGAGCATACATTTGAAGCACTTTTGGACTTACTACTGAGAGACAAAGTTATGTCTTCTGTCAATGAGTCTTTTCTTGCTTTCCTTCATGAGCGTAAGCCTAAAAACATAAAAGAAATGGAAGAACATTGTTGCCAGTATGTCACTGCGCACCCTCATGTAACCATTAGCAACTCTAAAGTGAAGGAAGGTTTGCCGGTTGCTTCGGCAGCACCATATGGCCCGAACTTCCTTCGTAAATCTTAGGGTACTCAACAAAATTTTAACAGGAAAAGTAACCGTAATTATGCTCAGAATCAGGGCAATCAATCACATAACGGTTCTTCTTCGAAGAACTGGAGACGGGCTGACAGTCCTCGTTATTCTGTACACAATAATTATAAACATTTTCGCAGAGGTAATTATAATAGAGGCTATCAAAACTATTCTTCGCGGAGACCTCAAAACCAAACTAATAGATGTTCTCATCAATGTGGAAATGATAATGATAACTATGGAAACTGGGATTCAAACCAGGATAACAGTTACAATAGAGAATACAATGATAATTTCAGAAGCAATAATAGTCGCAGTAGATCTCAACACAAAAAAAGAGATATCAGCAAGCGAACGCTGTACAGCAAGAATCTCAGGAAGACTGTAAACAGGCTGATGATAATAAAAACTCTAGCGCTGTCACATGTTCTGCATTTGACTTTGGGAGAGCAAATGAATGCTCCCAATGCACTACTTTGTTTGAACCGACTACGGTAACTACCTTGAGCTGTGGTCACCCTCTTCCCGCTCTACCTGCTGAAGTTGCGCATTACGAGAGAGGATCTCTTATCCTACATAAAGGTCTAGTAAATAATAATCCAGTCTCAGTCCTTTTTGATACTGGATGCACTACTATTGGAGTTAAGCAATCTCTTGTAGATCCATCCTGTGCTACAGGAAAAGTGATCAAATGTGTCACATTTGGTAGCACTTTGGAAAAGTATCCTACTGCCATAATTCACATTGCTACTCCCTTTTTTTACGGGATATGTGCACGCGTGTCTTCTGCCTAACCCTATTGCGGATCTTATTATCGGCCGTATTCACGGAGTTAGGGAATGTACTCCGCAGCAAATTGCTGCTTGGGAAGAACAAAATAATCAAGCTACCAATGCTGTGGTCACAAGAGCACAGGCTCGTCTTCTTCTTCTTCGATCCTTAACCACCGCCCGTCAAAGCAGTCATTGGCCATCACGCCTAGTGGCGTCTTGTAGGGCAACAACAAATTGATTCCACTTTGCACGGTCGGTGGCCATCCTTCGTACAGTGCCCCAACTCTGGTTCATTCTTTGCATCTCAGCATCCACAGTCCTCCGCCAAGTTGTTTTTGGTCGGCCTCTCTTTCGCTTTCCTTCAGGGGTCCAAAACATAGCTGTTCTTGTGATGGCATCGGGGTCTCTTCTGAGGACATGACCAACCCAGCTCCAGCGTCTGCCAGCTATGATGGTGTGCAAGTCCTCTTGCTTGCTACGAGTAAGCAGATCTTGGTTGGTGATGGTATTCGGCCAAAAGATGCGGTGAATTTTTCTTAGGCATGCTGTGTGAAAAGAGGACAATTTTGACATTTCCTTCTCTGTGACAGGATCGTCAGATACCTCAAACTACATTAACTGATAATAATGAAGTACATAACCAAGATAGTCACTTGGTTATTTCACGTGACTCATTCATAAAAGTGAAAGAAGAAGATCCTTCTTTAAAAAAAATCTTCATTCTAGCAAAAAAAGGTGATCCAAATCAGAATACAAATCGAAAATCTTGGATTACTATAAAGAACGGCGTACTTGTGCGTATGGTACAAGACTCGATGGCGTCTACTGTTGCTGAGTTATTGCCGGTTGAAGATCATGCACTGAGTATGGTTACTTTAGTGATCTCTTGTTAATCGTGCTTTGTTTAGTATTACGCGAATTAGGGTGAAGGTGTTCATACAACTCAGTAGCATGGTATGAAGAAGTAGTTCATGTAACATGAACTCAGCAACATTAATGAAGTAATTAATTCCTTCAGATTGAGTCCGTAATATTTAATCACATGTACACACAGGATGATCATTTCAAATAGGAACAGAACATAAGTCCTTATAAGTCATGCATAAATTAATCAATAACGTAGACTGCTGGTTTACGTGTCAATGTCCGTTTAAGGATACAATGCAGTATTGTCGTCAGAACATCACAGCTATATGCACGCGCAGCTAGACATGGCTACCTGCCGACAGTGAGACTGCGAGTCTGAATATTTCATATGAATTTGACGATTATTCTTCTCCTTCTGAGAATTCTAGTTAAATACTAACCTCCATAAATTTTCCTCTCATATAGAGTTCTAGGACTGACCCTGGTCCATAAAAAAAAATGCATATATAAATGGCTATATCATGCCATTGAATTGGAAGGTTAGAAAAACGCAGCTGTTCAGCTTGGCGGTCAAGTAACAAAGGGTAGCGTTTCTTAGTTACCGACTGTGACCCAAACAACGCTATACACGTCATAATCGATCGTGTATGGAGCGTTCAATAATTGAAACATCTATCGCAATATATTAAATGCCTTAACCTTTACAATTGCACGTCTGATAACCTTTAGCAGACGGCGTTAATATCATATACCGTAACAATTCCCTGTACACCGGGGAAAAAAAAATCGATAGATTTTTTTTTCGAGATCTATCCGACTTAACAATTTTTCAAAAAAATTTAACACAATTGTGACATATGGCCGACGATGTTCTGAGTAGAACCGTGTCGCGGTCATGTCAACTAACTATTTGTCATAGTCATCTAACATTAATCACATTATATATCAATATTATACATATTATTATATCAACTAAATAAAATGTCCAATGTTAATAGTGAATGATAGAATTAAATTAAAGTAAGGTCTGTCGTATTAGTATGTCATATAGGAATTAATTTGACTAATTAACATTAAATTAATTAATTAAACTAAGAGTTAAATTATTAAGATTCTAATGTAACGCGATGTTATGAGAGAAGAAAAGACAAAATAAGTGAGAAGAAATAGAAAGAAATTCGAATATAAGTTTAACTTAATTGTGTGTGTTAAGTGTTAGTGAATAATAACTATCTAATTTAACTAACTAAATAATGTATAGGTACATTAAAAAAAAATATTAATCTAATACTTGTGTGAGATTTATTTTCTCTTTTCATAATTTCTTCTTTTTATATTTCGTTCTCTTTTTTTTTGTTCCCTCATTTCATTTTTTTCTCACATTTCATTTTATTGATAATAATTCAATTAAGAAGTTAAGTTAACTAATTAATTAGTATAGGATATGATGATCCATCCGTAGTCTTGATCCTGATGAATTCTTTTAGGCAAAAATGTTCAAACGTTTACGTTGGAAAGAAATGTCATTTATCCCAGCATCCAAGAATTAAGTGCACATAGGATAATAAGTTCGACTTGTCGTCAGATATTGTTCCATGATTGTTCAACGAATATTCATATATCGTGTATGGACGTTAGACGAAGCCTCAATGTCAACATGTATACCTTGATTGTCTTTTAGTTCAATTCTGTGATGCATATAGTGTTTATAAAGTTTAAATTGAAGGCAAGGTTAGTTCCCTTATAGTTGATATGTTTTAGGAATGTTAATGTTGATTATTCGTCGTCAATAGGATTACGTGACAACGCATCCGCCACAATGTTTTCAGTGCCAGGAATATATTCAATGGAGAATTCAAATGGCTGTAGGATGATTGCATATCTGGCGAGTTTTTGGCTCTTATGATTAGATCGACGCAAAGATGCTACAGCACGTTGGTCCGTCTGTATGGTGAAGGGAGCACCAAGCAAAAACTTTTCAAGTTTAGTTATTGCCCATATCACAGATAAAAGTTCCTTGTCCACTGTGGAATACTTTGTTTCTGCCGGCTTTAGCTTTCTTGAAATATATAAGGTAGGATGTAGAACGCCATCATGGTTCTGGAGCAGGCATGCACCAATGCCGTAGTTACTAGCATCTGTTCGTAAGAAAAATCTTTTGGAAGCATCGGGAAGTCTTAAAATTGGTTCATGCGAGAACAAATTTATAATTTTGTTGAAAGTTTCATTGCATGTACCAGTCCATGTCACCTTCACCGGCATGTCTTTCTTTAACAATGAAGACAATACAGCCGTGATGGATGACAAGTTTGGTATGAATCTACTGTAATATTGAACAAGTCCTAACAAACTCCTGACCTGTTTCTTCGTCTGAGGAACTGCTATGTTTAGAATTTTGGAGACTGTACTAGGTAACGTTCGGATATATCCCGATCCAATGATATGTCCCAAAAAGGTTATCTCATTACACGCGATTTGCACCTTTGTAGGTTTAGCAGTTAGATGATAATTCCTTAGAGTGTCGAAAACATATCTAAGTCCCGAAACATGTTCCTCAAACGACGAACTAAACAAGCATATGTCGTCAATATATGTAATAACGTCTGGTCTACCTGATAAAATTTGTCGCATCAGGCGAATGAAGGTAGCTGGGGCATTAACAAGCCCAAAAGGCATCACATTCCACTGGTATAGACCTTGTGGAGTGGAAAATGCGGTGTAGTACTTAGCCCTTTCGGTCAGTGGTATCTGCCAATAACCTTTAGTTAAGTCTATCTTACTAAATATAGTTGCGTTGGATAGACGTGGCAGTAAGTCGTCGATAAGTGGATGTGGTTCGCTGTCAACTATAGTCTTAGCATTTAATTTTCTATAATCAACACATAGTCTGATGTTATTGTCCTTCTTCCGGACAATCACTAATGGAGAAGAGAATGGCGAATTACTAGTCTCAATGATTCCCAGAGACAACATCTGTTCAAGTTCCTTAGTAGTTTTAGCAAGGAAATGTAAAGGAACAGAATAGGGATGTACACGAATAGGTGTATCATCATTGAGAGTAATGTCATGACTGATAGCCGATGTGCGACCCGGGACGTCGGTCAATACATCTGGATAAGATTGTAATAGATTAGCAATCTGTAGATGCTGTTGCGGTGTAACCGTTGAGGAGATGGTTACATCCCGCCAAGATTCAGTAGGTTGAACTACTGGTACCGGTAACGGTAACTGTACCTCAGGAAAAGAAGATTCTTCTTCCTGGATGACAGATAAGTTAGAATAATAACAAGTAGATACTGTGTTGTCATCTAGTTCATGAAAAATTGACTGTAAGTGTTCAGGACGTGTATGAAATTGCTTGAGCATGTTAATATGAAATATATTTTTGTGTCCCTTGATATCTAAGACGTAATCAACGTCGGAAATTTTATCAATGACTTTGTAAGGACCATTCCAAGATATCAATAATTTATTGTTATTGTGAGGAAGTAACACATAAGCCTCGTCGCCTGGGAATAATTAGCGTAATCGTCGAGACCTATTTTGTAGAGATCGAGCCTTAGCTTTTGCAGCCTCAGAAGAAGCTGTTGCCAACTGGCAAGACTCAATAATGTTCTTCCGAAGATTAATTACATACTCGTAAGATGACTGAGTGTCCTGAGTCATCTCCGCGTCAATTAATAAGTCTTTTATTAGTCCCATAGGACCTCTTGGGGGAGCACCAAAAACTAATTCAAAGGGAGAGAAGCCAGTTTGTTCATGCGGTACCTCCCGATAAGCAAATAGAACAGCTGGGAGTGCTCTGTCCCAGTCATGAGGGTGCTTAGCAGTAACCTTATGTAGTAGTTGTTTAAGTGTACGGTTAAGTCTTTCAACCGCACCATTACTCATAGGATGATAAATACTACTTAAATTCCTATCAATGTTCCAAGTTTTCATGACTTCCTTCATGGTGTCAGATATAAACTGTGACCCATGGTCTGATAAAAGTTTTCTAGGAAACCCTATTCTAGAAAAGATGAGATGTAGTGCATCAGCTACATCTGTGGTAGTGGTGGTCTTTAATGGGATAGCTTCTGGCCATCGTGTGCACAAATCAATGCACGTAAGGACGAATCTATGTCCTCTGGCCGATGGTAGCAATGGACCAATAATATCTATTGCCATCTTGTCAAACGGTCTTACTGAGATATCGCAAGCCTGAATAGGCGCCGTGTGAAAAGCTCCACGTGCTTTCACTTCTTGGCATGTAGTACAGGAACGTACATACTGCGAAATATCTCTTGACACTCCTGGCCAAAAGAATGAAGACAGTACTCGAGATCGTGTTCGAGTATATCCCATATGTCCAGCACAATGTGAGTCATGTGCATGTTGAAGAATGTACCGTCTAAAAGTAAACGGGACCATAACTTGTTGTTTCATTTGTGATTTGTCATTAAAACATCTAATCAATATGTCATTTTTAATAACAAACCAATGTTTTTTATTATTACCTGAGGATAGATTGTCAACTTTATCAACCAGCTTAAAAAATTTTTTTAAAGATTTATCCTCTTTTTGTTTGGTTGCAAATGTTTCCCTGTCAATAGGTGAATTGACTACAAATTCCTCTTGGTTGTCTGCATCCATTTTATTATCATCAACTTTCTCCATGAGTTGAGTCTGCGCTCTAATCGTCACGGCGTTTCCAGTGCATAGGTTATGTTTCTCCCATTCTATAATCTCATCTGGAGTACAATCTTTACTGCCGTGTATACGACCAACCATCAGATCAGCTATAGGCTTTTTTAGCATACATACTTTTACGTTCCCTGTGAAAAAAGGTGTTAACATGAATAATAGCTGTGGGGTTAAACTCAATAGTTCCCCCAAAAGTCATGCAACGGACATATTCCCCCGTTGCACAGCTAGGATGTACCAGCGACTGTCGTACACCAATCGTTGTGGATCCTGAATCCCTCAGCACTGAGACGACGGATCCATTAACTAATCCCCTGTTAAAAATTAGTAGGCCTGTTCCATCGTTGACTGCAAGACCTACCTCTGGTGTAATATGTCCGCAGTTAAGCACTGTTTCTTTCGCCTTCTGAAAAATAAGATTGCATTGTTGGCAACTATTTGCCACATTATAATTAATAGCAAAACATGCAGCAGAAGACTGTGTTGTATTATTGTCAAGTGGGACCTGAGCTATAGGGGTAGTATTATTTGTAACTGCCGCCCCTGTATTATGGTTGTAATGAGATGATCCCCGAGAATGAGATCGATTCCGAGTATAATTGTTAGAATTATCTCGTCGTCCTCTATAGTAACTATTATCTCGATGTCTCGAGCCATGATTATTACCATTCCAGTTACTATTATTATTGGGAGTATGTGATCGATTATAATTAGTGTTATGTTGACCATTGTGGTAGTTTGTTTGAGGTGAATAATTTCTATCTCGTGATCTACCTCTGTTGAACTTATTTTTATTGTTGAAATCATTATTATGTCCCTTCTGAAAGTTAACATTGTGATTTCTTTGGAACCTGCTTCTGTCTACACTGTGATGTCTTTGTTTGTTATTATGATTGTAGGCCATATTAGACGCCACAGGTAGAGGTTCTCTTAATGAGGAGTTAGAAATGGTTGCATTCGGATGTGCCGAACAGTAGTTTAAAGAAATTTTTTCTAACTCGTCCATAGTACCTGGTTTACGCTCCTGCAAATATGCAAAAATGGCTGGCTAACCGAAGATAATACCTTATCCCGTAGTAGTAAATCAACTAATTTGTCGTATGATTTGATGACTTCTGCCAGTTCAACCCATCTATTAAACGTATTGCGTATGTTCGCAATGAATCCTGCAAAATCTTTTGGAGATTCAGGTAAAATTCCCTTAAATTTCAACCTACAGTGTTCCTCGTCCAGGTGAAACCTTCGTAAAAGCAAGGACTTAATAGCACCGTAGTTATTTGCTATTGATGGGTCAGCATTTTGAGAAGCCGTCAGTGGTTCTCCAACCAAGAATTCATTTAACTTGAATACCCATGACTCTTCAGGCAAATGATTTGTTTTGCAAGTCTGTTCAAAACGTGACAGGAACGATGAAAGGTCGTCCACGTTTAAGTTGAGAGTGGGTAATTTAAAGTTGTAGAAATGTTTAGTTTGGCTGGATGATGATCCATTTTGTGCGTTATTATTCTGGTTTGCATCAGCACTTTGTGCTTGTAATCTTGCTGTCTCCAATTTAATACGCGCCAATTCCATTTCTTGTTGTAAAATAATTTCCTCTCGTTTCAATTTATTCTCTTCTTCCTGTTGAGCAATTTCTCTTAATCTATTTTCCTTGGCAATTTGCTTCATCTCACGTTCTGCTTCCTCTTTCTTTAATGCAGCCTTTTGTTCCTCTTCCTCTTTCTTTAATGCAGCCTTTTTCTCTGCTTCTTTTCTTTCATGTTTTTCCAGTTCTGCCTCAGCAAACTGACGAAGTTCTTGAGATTTATAACCATATTCCCTACCAATTTTAACGAAATGGTCTATAGTAAGCATTTTGACTTTTATCTGTAAGTAATTATTGATAATTACTGATTAAAATAGTCAATAGTAGCTTCAGAGTAATTATTATACTTACTCAACTTAGAAATATTCAATATAAATAATCACAATAGTACTGAACTCTAATGTCTAAGTTCAACCAATAGACAATATTTTGTAACAATATTGTATCTAAGTACTAACTATATCATAAATAGTTATGATATCTGTTAACTATTATGTAATTACTTCACACAATTAATCTCAATATCCAATAATGTTGGGTATGATTCCTAGTAATTATATTGTTCAATGTACTAAGTCACTCTCTTAGTACCAGAAAAGTATATTAAATAATATACAATGGGTCTATTACCTCAAAGGTAGACTATAAGATTATTTTATTTGGTCAATATATATAATATATTATTATGCCCTAGGCATCTCTTATAAATTGTAGTGCTACTTTCTTGGACTATCACTGCATAATTATGCAATGTCCCATATTAACCTTAAATATCAGAAAAAATTAATTAAATTAAATTACAAGTGTATTATTGCATATAATATCATATTATTAATGTAGTATTTAATATATATCATGAGGACAAACAAAACAATGATGCAACTAAAGGGTACAAACAATGTTAAGACGCAAACAAGACATTTTCACAATTAAAAATGAATTTATGAACTAAATAAAACAAGCGGAAGTGTCACAAGCCAAATGAAGGGTCAAGGTCTGACCCGAGGTCAACTTAATATTCAAAGTACACACAAAAAAATGAGTGCAAAAAATGATGACATCACAGGACTCATAACGGACGAACATTTAACAATCATAAAATAAATTATAGTGAGAGTAGTCTGGACGAAATAGTTAACGAACATGATACAAAACTGAATAAAATTGTTAACTGAGTACGAATAAAATACACCAGTTATCTACGGAACGGTACAGCTAACACAAATCGTCAAACGACAGCAGATTTGGACAGATAGTCCAATGGCAAACCTCAATGGGGCTTCCAAAAGTGCAATCGTTTAACTGCCCTAAGAAACGACCGAAATAAATTCAGGCATCGTGAGAGCCACAGAATCTAATTTCGGTTCATCCTCCCTACCTTCCACGAATTAACAACACATTAAGACAACAAAAAGTACATTAAACATAGGTAAAAACATGCCGATGTAGGCAGAGGGCATGGACTCAGTTAGCACTGTTTGCAATACCAACAGTTAAACACCTAGACTTATCTTTTCCGTTGCTTAGATCAGTGCTAGAGGTCGTCAACAGCTAGGCCTGTGCCTTTGACTGTCTGCTCCTGATGGGCAGGCAACGGTAGTCCATCTTGTGCATCTTGATAAATTTGAAGCGAACTAGAAAGGCGTTGAAAAGATGTCTTCTTCACGGCGACAATGCAACAGTGACGTCATGTTGCTATTCATGATCACGTGCGTCACGTCAGCTTCGTAATGGTCATGTGATCGAAACTTGATCGTAAATATTATGGTTAATCTGTGCGTAAGGAACAGAAGTTTGTTTCTTTTTTTCTGTCGTTCCCCGCATTCGGCCGCCACTTTTGTTGCTGAGTTATTGCCGGTTGAAGATCATGCACTGAGTATGGTTACTTTAGTGATCTCTTGTTAATCGTGCTTTGTTTAGTATTACGCGAATTAGGGTGAAGGTGTTGATACAACTCAGTAGCATGGTATGAAGAAGTAGTTCATGTAACTTGAACTCAGCAACATTAATGAAGTAATTAATTCCTTCAGATTGAGTCCGTAATATTTAATCACATGTACACACAGGATGATCATTTCAAATAGGAACAGAACATAAGTCCTTATAAGTCATGCATAAATTAATCAATAACGTAGACTGCTGGTTTACGTGTCAATGTCCGTTTAAGGATACAATGCAGTATTGTCGTCAGAACATCACAGCTATATGCACGCGCAGCTAGACATGGCTACCTGCCGACAGTGAGACTGCGAGTCTGAATATTTCATATGAATTTGACGATTATTCTTCTCCTTCTGAGAATTCTTGTTAAATACTAACCTCCATAAATTTTCCTCTCATATAGAGTTCTAGGACTGACCCTGGTCCATCAAAAAAATGCATATATAAATGGCTATATCATGCCATTGAATTGGAAGGTTAGAAAAACGCAGCTGTTCAGCTTGGCGGTCAAGTAACAAAGGGTAGCGTTTCTTAGTTACCGACTGTGACCCAAACAACGCTATACACGTCATAATCGATCGTGTATGGAGCGTTCAATAATTGAAACATCTATCGCAATATATTAAATGCCTTAACCTTTACAATTGCACGTCTGATAACCTTTAGCAGACGGCGTTAATATCATATACCGTAACATCTACACATTCACAAATTCTTGTGCCTAAGAGTATGAGATTACAGATATTGCAACATGCTCATGACTCGCAATGTGCTGGACATATGGGTTTTTCCCGTACAAAGTCGAGAGTTCTTGCGGCTTTCTTTTGGCCATTTGTGAACAAGGACATACGTATTTACTGCCGATCTTGCAAAATATGTCAAGAGGTCAAATCTAGAGGACCACGACATGCAGCGCCTATCCAGGCTGCAGACATTCCTATTCGGCCGTTTCAGAAAATGGCAATAGATATTATTGGTCCTTTTAGGATCAAGTCGGCCAGAGGACATCAGTTTATCCTTACATGTGTCGACACGTGCACACGTTGGCCAGAGGCTATACCTCTTAAGAGCATCTCCACTACCGATATTGCAGACGCTCTTTGGCTGATATTTTCTCGTTTGGGATTCCCCAGAGAAATATTGTCAGACGATGGTACTCAACTTATATCAGACACTATGTCGCAGGTAATGTCTACTCTGCATATTAAAAGGTCTCTCAGCAGTATTTATCACCCCATGTCGAATGGGTTAGTTGAGCGTTTGAATAGAACACTCAAGAATTTACTTGGGAAGATAACTGAGGATCATCCTCAGGATTGGGACAGGGTTTTACCCGCGGCTCTCTTTGCTTATAGAGAGGTCCCCAATGAACACACAGGGTTTTCTCCTTTTGAACTTGTCTTTGGCGCGCGACAGCGCGGCCCTATGTCTTTGCTCCACGATCTTATCACTGCTGATAATATTAGCGATGTCACACAATCTTCATACGAGTATGTCATTGCTCTGAGGCAAAAGATCATCGAGGCATGCAAACTAGCAACTTCTTTTTCTGAATTTGCTAAAGAAAAGGCAAGGCAATTTGCAAATAAGAATAGATGTCTACGACAACTTTGTCCGGGTGACAAAGCACTCGTTCTACTCCCTTCTAGGGAGAATAGAATTCTTATTGCATGGAAAGGTCCGTATACGATAGTCTCAAAAATTTCCGATGTCGACTATGTTGTCGATATTGACGGGAAGCATAAAACTTTCCATATAAATATGCTCACGGAATTTCTTGAACGACCGGACTATTTGAAGCCTATTTTCCAGGCGACGGACGATTCTCCTGTACCTCATGGTTATTACTCATCCCTGTCGGTTATACAGGATGAGGAAACTACTTTCTCAGATGTCAATCTTCCTCTTCCTGTGATCCCACTTCATTCTACGGAATCTTGGAAAAACGTTACAGTTTCTCCCAGTCTTTCCGCCGAGGAACACCGACAAGTTTCTTCGATGTTACAAAAGTTTCAGGATGTCCTTACCAACATTCCTGGACACACACATGTCATTGAACATGACATAATACTTACTGACCATAATCCTATCAGAGTCAGACCCTATCCTATACCTATCCATTTTCAATCACAAGTCGAAAAAGAATTGGATGAAATGATACAATTGAAAATAATTGAACCATCCACTTCAGCATACTCTTCGTCCATGGTAATTGTTCGAAAGAAAGACAATAACATACGGCTGTTACGGGCGCTCTCGGGGACCCCCGTGTGTTATGGGTGCTTCGATGACTTCTAGTATTTGAGGATGACCAAGTTATATGCGTATTCAGTTTATAGAGTCAAAGTCCCTCGGGTTCTTATCACTTTTGTAGGATTCCGTAATACTGTCCGTTGGTATCGATAATGTCTGCTTTAACCCTTGTGATTCATTATGTGCTGAATATATTTCATATTAAATATTCGACCCTTGACTGACCTGTATGAGTCTCTTGTCTTATTGATTATATTGGCAGTGTGAGATGCAGCGTTTTAAGACATTAATCATCACTGGTCATGATTAGTTGAAGATGAATAGCATTTAACTCAACTCCGAATACGATAGTTGATAAGACTGTGATTTTGACGACTCAAAATATTTAATTAGTAATTTCATACCATGAGCAGACACCAACTACATGGGAACAAAAGTCACATCACATTCATGTACGATCTGTAAGAGTTCTAATTATTTCATAAGCACATGTTCACAATCTCTATCTAGAGTTCTGGTTAGAGGTCAGTTCCTTTTAACGGCCAATGTCCTTTGGCATAAATTCAGAGGCTAACTAGACTTACTCCCGTCGCTAGTTTATACAATAGCCTTTTGCACTAGACTTAACTATCCTGCTAGTTCTTCAATACACTTATTATGCTAGGCTTACGTCTACTGCTAGTCGTTTAATATCCGTTACACTAGGCTTACGCTTGCCGCTAGCTGTACAATATCCATCTATACTAGTCTTACACTATTGCTAGTAACATAATGTTCCTTTGGCATACCACGCCAGGCTAATCTGCCATAATTATGCAAACTGCGTTATTCATACGACGACTTACGTTTGGTTCAAGAAATACACTGCTCAAATGGCTTCCCAGCCACACAATTAAAAAGTGGTTGTACCACACAATATCAGTGGCAATGGCCACACTTCTAAAACACACTGCCGTTCGGGTCAAAACCCACAAGTCGAATGACGTTGCAAAGACACACGCGTCATGCATAGAGATATGCATACTTGTCGTTACTATATTCAATTGCGATGTTCCACGGGGCAGCAATCCGAGTTGGCCAAACTCAAATGCTTGCACACATGCAACAATCATCGACATCGGTCGATGAGATATATCTCTATTCGTTTGAGGTGTTCCATGATACAGCCATTCGGATCGTCGACAAATCCAAATGTCTGTAAGCATGAAACAATCATCGGCATCAGTCGCAGAGATATAATCATTTGAGGAATGCGCCATGCTGCAGACATGAAGCAGTCCTCAACATCATCCCCCTCACTTCCAAACGTGACACTTGTGGCACGGATGATAGTGATGGAGAAGACGCCCGTCTCCCAAACATATCAATATTAGTACTACCTACTTATAAGTATGATAATCATTAAGTAGACACATTAAATTTTATAACATTAATAATAGCACTTGTCAACATGGTGACTAAAGAGTTAATTCAATTTCTTCTCAAAGACGTTGCGCGATAAAAGATCTGCCAAGTTATTGTCTGAGCCAGCAATAGGCAGAATCGTAAATGAAAATTCTTGAATTAACAAATACCATCGGTGTATTCTAGCGTTACGCATTGTTCTAGCTGTTATGTAAGTAAGAGGACTATGGTCTGTCATAATGTAAAAGTGCGTGCCGATGAGATATCTTGACAGCTTCTCCAGGCACCAGACCATAGACAGGAGCTCACGTTCCCCTGTCGCATACTTCTGTTCAGCTGGAGTCAGTTTCCTCGACACATAGAAACATGGATGGAGTGTTTCCTTGTAACATTGCAGCAAACAACCACCCATGGAGTAACTCGAGACATCTGATTGGAGTATGAATGGAATACGTATATTCGGTAATAACAAAATAGGTGCATTACTAAATAATTTCTTAATTGTTACCAAAGCGCTTTCGCAATCTATGTCCCAACGTACCTTATTAGGACTACCTTTGGTCAACAGTGCGGACAAAGGTGTAGATAGTTGTGCGAAATGCGGGATGAATTTATGGTAATAGTTTATTAGGCCTAAAAGGCTTCTAACTTGTTTCTTAGTAGAAGGGGTAGAAATCTCAAGAATTCTTTTGACTGTATTGTCGTCAGGATACAGTTTGTGGTTACCTATTCGGTGACCAAGAAAAGAAATTTCCTGACAACCTATTTGGACCTTTGAAGGTCGCACAGTCAAACCATGCATACGTAACGTATGTAGAAGGGAAGTTAAACCATCAATATGGTCTTCCCACGAGTCATGAAATAGGCAGATGTCATCGATGTACGTGATGACATCTTTACGATCGCCAAGAAGGCGGCGCATCATGCGCACAAACGTCGCTGGCGCATTTACCAACCCAAAACACATATAATTCCATTGGTAGAGCCCAAAAGGAGTTGTGAAAGCTGTGTAAGGTTTGGCATTTTCGGCAAGAGGAATTTGCCAGTAGCCTTTAGAGAGATCTAGTTTGCTAAAGAAAGTAGCATTAGATAATTCAGACAAAAGATCATCTAAAAGTGGCATAGGCTCACCGTCTGTGATTGTAATTTTGTTCAATCGCCTAAAATCAATACAGATACGTAAAGAATCATCCTTCTTTTTAACAATCACCATTGGGAATGCATATGGTGATTCCGAAGGAGATATCACACCTAAACGTATCATCTCCTTTAACTCTTTCTCTACCCTATCTTTGTGGTGTAAAGATATAGGATAGGGTCTGAGTTTGATAGGTTTATAATCAGTAAGAGTAATATCATGGGATATAAGCGATGTCTGACCTGGAAGGTCGGTGAGAACATCATTGAAAGAAATGAGAATATCCCGAACTTGATCTTGTTGTGACGAAGAAAGTGACGAAGAAATAGTCACGTCTTTCCAAGATTCCGATGATTGCAAAGAAGGTAGTTGAAATTGTAAAGGGATAGACGAAGTAGTATCTTCTTTATGAACAACTGCAAAAGAAGCAGTATGATGTGAAGAATCATCAATAGAGTTAATAACAGGAATTAATTCCTGTGGTCTTTCAACCGCTAATTTTAGCATGTTGACGTGGAAGGTTTTGATTTTACCTCTAACGTTCACTGAGTAGTCAACATCTGTGACTTGTTTGATAACATCAAATGGACCTTGCCATGATATCAGTAATTTGTTATCGTTATGAGGTAGCAACAACCAAACTTTTTCCCCTGGTTTGAATGATCTTAATATTCTGTTTTGATTATGTAATAATCGTGATCGTTGAGTGGCTGATTTTATACTCTGGGATGCATAAGTGCACGCATCGATGATTCGTTGTCGGAGATCAATCACTAACTCGTAGCTGTTTCGAGTGGCTGTATCAATTGATGCTCCAATCAACAAATCCTTGAGTATCATCATTGGTCCGCGCGGATTCGAACCATAAAACCAATTCGAACGGAGACCACCCCGTGCTTTCGTGGGGCACTTCACGAAAAGCAAACAGGGCCGCCGGCAGAAGCCTGTCCCATTCACGAGGGCATTCTTCAGTTATCTTAGATAACATCTGTTTTAGAGTGCTATTGTAGCGCTCGCACACACCGTTTGATTGAGGCCTATACGCACTACAAAACGAGTGGTGAACAGATAGCATGGATTCTAAATCCCTCATAATGTTGGAAGTAAATTGTGATCCTTGATCTGACAATATATCCTCCGGAAAACCGATTCGACAAAATATCGAAAATAATGCATCAGACACGGATGCAGTTGTGATGGTTTTCAATGGTATGGCCTCTGGCCAACGCGTGCAAAGATCTACGCAAGTTAAAATATAACGAAATCCATTATTTGAAACAATTGATAACGGACCCACTATATCTACTGCAATCTTTTGAAAGGTCTCTCAGGCACGTCTGTAATCTGTAAGGGTGCCGTATGGAACCTGCCCTTACGTGCTATACCTTGGCATGTTGTACAAGATTTGCAGTATAACTTTGTATCCTTATTAACCCCAGGCCAATAAAATTGTGACGTAACACGAAACAATGTTCTTTTGATCCCCATATGCCCTGCCATAGGGGAGTCATGACCTGTTTGTAGGACCAATGGTCTATATTCTTTAGGTACTATCACTTGATGTATATCGTTTTGCCATCCTCATAATATCTAGTGAGTATTGATTTCTTTATCTTGAACCATTGTTTAGCCCCTCTTGTGTATTTAATAGTTTTTTTTGTTCTGCTCGGCTAAACAATCCTTGTAAAGTTGGGTCACTCTTCTGTTTTTCTGCAAAAACAGAAGGTGAAACAGTGCCAACTTGAGACATAATTGTATCTATTATAGGAAGAGGTGGTGTAGCCGTATCCGTAGCTAACTGTTGTGCTCTCGTTACAACAGCATTTGCCACCTGTGGGTGAGATTCAACCCACATTGCAATCTCCTCAGGAGTGCAATCTTTAACTCCTGGTATGTTTCCTATTATAATTTCAGTTATGGGTGCTCTCAAGCCGCAGGCATAGACAGTGCCTGTGTAAAAAGGAGTATCAATGTATACTCGTGCCACAGGGAAAGTTTCTATATTCCCACCAAATGTGACACACTTAACTGATTTGCCTGTAAAAGCAGAGGGCTCGATAAGCGAGTGCTTTATGCCTATCGTTGAAGACCCAGTGTCCCGCAAAACTCTCACTACCTTACCATCCAATATTCCGGGATGAAATGTAAGATAACCGACATTTACACATGCCGACATTGTTGGCATACAATGACCACAATCAAGTGTAATTGTAGACTTTAATCTGTCTTTCGACTGACACTCATAACATGTATCATTCATTACCATACATGCGTTTGCATGATCATTATCATCATTACCTTTCTCCTTTTTAACACTGCAACTATTTGCATGTCTGTTTATTTTTGTCTCTCGACGGAGATCTGGCACTACCTTTGTTATTATTGACTGACTTTTTATTGCTATAATAAAAATCAGTAGAGTCATCCTTCCTGGCATCTCTACCATAAGATGATCTCTGCTTATAATATCCTTTTTGATGTGAACCATCATAATCCTTGCCTCTGTGATACCCACGATCATGAGGTGAATATCCTCTATAACCTCGTCGATATGAATTCGAAGGAGAGCGATGACGACGGAAGTTATAAAAACCTCTGTCGGATTGATAATAATCTGAACGACAACGTCCATCAAAGCTCTTCGATCGAGGTCTGTGATCATGTTGTACCGCGCACACAGGCATAGGATCTCGAATAGTCGATCTATGAAGATCTTTATTCTGATGTGCGGTTTGATACTGTCTTCCGAGTTTTTCATACTCATTGATAGAATTAGGATGTCTTTCCTGTAAAAATGCTTCTAATTCAGTGCTGCATGCGGATAAAACTTTATCTCGCAGCATGAGATCTATAACACCTTCATATGTTTTATTTATACCTGATAAATCAATCCATCTGCTAAGGAAATGTTTAATAGATGCAATGAATTCACCAAAATCTGCATCCTTGCTTGGTTTAGCAGCATGAAAGCGATCTCTGAATCCAGACTCAGTTAACTGGAAACGTCTTAGTAATACCTCTTTTACGACATCGAAATCGCTTCTGCTCTTCTCATCAAGACTCATGAAACATTTAAGTGAGTCACCAGTCAAAAAATCAAGTAAAAGACTGCTCCATCTTTCCTTGGGTATGTTCAGAGCTGTGACCTTGATGATGAATCTAGATAGGAAAGAGTCAACACAATCGCGAGTCTGGTCAAAATGTAGCATTTTTAACTTAGGATAAAAAATATTTGTAGCAGCCGCAGTCTTAGTCTGTTCAGACTGCACTTTAGCTAATTCTAAAGCTTTTTCTTTTTCAGCATGAAGTTTTAATGTTTCCATTTCCATGGCATTTTTATGTGCTTGATCCAGTTGCATAAGTTCCATTCTTCTCAATTCCATTTCCTTATCTTTTTGTTCTCTGTCTTTTTCTTGCTGAGCTAATTCTTTATCACGTTGAGCTATTTCCGTATCTTTCTGCTCTCTGTCTTTTTCTTGTTGAGCTATAGTCAGTCGTTCTAATTCCAATTTCATGGATATTTCTTTTTCCTTCTGAGCCATCTCTTTTTCCTTCATTTCCCTTTCTTGGGTTAATTCAAACCTCCTAAGCTCATCAGCTCGTTTAGTCATTTCGCGCTGTTCCATTCTTTCCAGACGCGATAAATATTCATCATATTTCGTATCTGCAAAACTTTGTAGTTCCGCCCCTGATTTTCCATAACTTTTTCCAATATCAATGAATTCCTGTAGTGTAGACATGATAATAGGTTTCTGAGTACCTTCAATAGTCTATAATATACACCAGGATTATAGAACTCACTATAATATGTACATGAATATATTAATCAATAACAAACAAGTTCCAAGAACATGTGACAAAGACAGTGAAAACAATCAAATGAGTTACAATGAAATGATTTTTCAGTTATACAACAACACTTTACACTTATAAAGTAAATAAAGAAGACTTATAAACAGTAATCAGTAAAAGAAAGAAAAGAATTTACATTACAAAAATATAACAAAACAAGTCGTCATAAACGAACGTGTAGACAAAGAATGTTTAGATCACATACGAAAACAATTGTCAACAGTACTGAAAGTAGGTTATGTAAATAAAGAGGACGTAATTCACTTGACGAAACTGCTAAGTACACAAAATATGGTTATAATACTAACTGAAGAAACATTTATTTCCTGACTCAAAAGAAAAAATATAATCAGTCAGATCCTCAGTCAGTAAAATAAGCATGTAAATCTAATAGAAGTTAACATTCACTGAAGCTTTCCTGGGAAAATTCCAGTCAATATTAAACACGACGAATATACGTATATACGAAAAACATGAATGGGGGAACACAGATGATAGTAAAAAGTAAGTCAAGTGATGATGAACTGTAGACCAAAGGTAATGGAAGGACAATATGATAATGTTCAAGCGCCCAAGTAAAATCAAGAACTTATCTGTTTAGTTGTCCTTCTGAGAAATACATGAATGCATGTAATTCTAATCCTAGTTTCGAAACGTGTCTTCAACAGCTGTAGTCCATTGATGATAGACCTTGACCTTCGCAGTATGGAACCGTTTGAAAGTATTGCTTCGGTCTTCGAACGTAGTTTCTTCAATCGATCTGTGTCGCAGCTTCAGATGAATTTGATGAAGAGATACATTCTCCACTGGTTCAGGTTCTTGAGTGGAAGATTACCGTTCTATCTGCGTGAATCAGTCTCTTTGATGGAAGAAAAATTTCGGATTCTCAGGCAATGTTGTCTGCTAGCGTTGACGGCATCGATGTAGTGACGTCACTTTCTGTCCTGCGCATTTCAGTTGCCGGTTAGGCTTGAAAGAATGATTTTGCCTTCATAACGTTCATCATCAGTTTGACTTTCTTCGATACTTGAAGGGGGGAATCCAGTATTCACGAAATCCAGACACTTTCTGACACCAGTATGTTACGGGCGCTCTCGGGGACCCCCGTGTGTTATGGGTGCTTCGATGACTTCTAGTATTTGAGGATGACCAAGTTATATGCGTATTCAGTTTATAGAGTCAAAGTCCCTCGGGTTCTTATCACTTTTGTAGGATTCCGTAATACTGTCCGTTGGTATCGATAATGTCTGCTTTAACCCTTGTGATTCATTATGTGCTGAATATATTTCATATTAAATATTCGACCCTTGACTGACCTGTATGAGTCTCTTGTCTTATTGATTATATTGGCAGTGTGAGATGCAGCGTTTTAAGACATTAATCATCACTGGTCATGATTAGTTGAAGATGAATAGCATTTAACTCAACTCCGAATACGATAGTTGATAAGACTGTGATTTTGACGACTCAAAATATTTAATTAGTAATTTCATACCATGAGCAGACACCAACTACATGGGAACAAAAGTCACATCACATTCATGTACGATCTGTAAGAGTTCTAATTATTTCATAAGCACATGTTCACAATCTCTATCTAGAGTTCTGGTTAGAGGTCAGTTCCTTTTAACGGCCAATGTCCTTTGGCATAAATTCAGAGGCTAACTAGACTTACTCCCGTCGCTAGTTTATACAATAGCCTTTTGCACTAGACTTAACTATCCTGCTAGTTCTTCAATACACTTATTATGCTAGGCTTACGTCTACTGCTAGTCGTTTAATATCCGTTACACTAGGCTTACGCTTGCCGCTAGCTGTACAATATCCATCTATACTAGTCTTACACTATTGCTAGTAACATAATGTTCCTTTGGCATACCACGCCAGGCTAATCTGCCATAATTATGCAAACTGCGTTATTCATACGACGACTTACGTTTGGTTCAAGAAATACACTGCTCAAATGGCTTCCCAGCCACACAATTAAAAAGTGGTTGTACCACACAATATCAGTGGCAATGGCCACACTTCTAAAACACACTGCCGTTCGGGTCAAAACCCACAAGTCGAATGACGTTGCAAAGACACACGCGTCATGCATAGAGATATGCATACTTGTCGTTACTATATTCAATTGCGATGTTCCACGGTGCAGCAATCCGAGTTGGCCAAACTCAAATGCTTGCACACATGCAACAATCATCGACATCGGTCGATGAGATATATCTCTATTCGTTTGAGGTGTTCCATGATACAGCCATTCGGATCGTCGACAAATCCAAATGTCTGTAAGCATGAAACAATCATCGGCATCAGTCGCGGAGATATAATCATTTGAGGAATGCGCCATGCTGCAGACATGAAGCAGTCCTCAACAACGGCTTTGCGTTGATTATCGCAAATTGAACCAAGTTACGAAGTTCGATGCTGAACCTATGCCTTCATTACAAGAGCTACTAAACAAACTTTCTAATTCTAGATTCTTTACCAAACTCGACTTATCGAAAGGTTATTGGCAAGTTCCTTTAAACAAACGTGCCAAACCTCTTACTGCTTTTTCTACACCCAGGGGTTTGTTTCAATTGAATTTCATGCCTTTCGGCTTTATGAACGCCCCTGCTACGTTCGTACGCATGATGCGTCGAATTCTCTCATATAGTACAGATGTCGTAGCATACTGGGACGATATCTGTCTCTTCAGTGATTCCTGGGAAGATAACTATTTAGGTTTATACGAATTGCTGTCTACTCTTCGCGAGCATAATTTGACTGCAAAACCCTCTAAAGCCTTTATAGGATTTAGTGAAATTTCTTTACTGGGTCACCGGGTTGGTCATGGTCTGTTAAAGACAGAGGACCATAATATTTCCAAGATACTAAACATTTATGTTCCTAAGACGAAAAAACAAGTACGTAGTCTCTTATGTTTGATACAATTTTACGGACGATTCATTTAAGAATCTGTCCTCCATTATGGCACCTCTTTCTACCTTATTGAAAAAAGGATCGCCTAATCTGATCCGCTGGTCTCAAGAATGCCAATCCTCATTGGACCAGATTAAAACTTTGTTTTCATCTCCACCTATCTTAAGGTTACCTACTATTGAGAAGACTTTTGTTCTTCGAAGTGACGCCTCATCCACTGGGATTGGGGCAGCACTAATGCAGGAGTATTCAGATACTCTGCATCCGGTGATGTATATCTCTAGGAAACTAAATGCGGCAGAGAGGAATTACTCGGTTCTATGCCGGGAATTGTTGGCTATGGTTTGGTCAATTCTCAAGTTACAAAGATTCCTTCTGGGCGCGCATTTCATTGTGGAAACCGACCAGAAAGCTCTTACTGCTATTCAGAGTAAAAACTTGAAGAGCCCGAGATCCACTCGCTATGCCATTGCTCTTCAACCATTTCATTTCACAGTGCGAGCTATCCTAGGTTCGGATAATGTGATGGTAGACATTTTGTCCAGATGCCCACATGATTCCACTTGACTTTTCTGTCCTATATTTCCTGATAGACGTCGAGATTTATAACAGGTCTCTACTATAATTATATATCAGCACATCTATTCTCACTTTATGAGAATTTATAACATTGAACTGTATGATTTCCTTTTTCTGTTACCGATTTTGGTATAACGGAAGAAGGCTGAGTTAGCAATATAAGGGCCAGAAGTCCTCATGGCCACAATTTATAGTCAAGAATGTATTTTGATTACTGCATTAGAAAATCTAACATTTATCATATAGAATTGTGTTATTTATATTTTCGCAGCAAATCATTGAAGTGTGCGAGATGCTGTAAATTGAGTCAAACCATGAAGTATAGCGAAGTACTAACTTACCTTGGAACGACTCAGTAGATGTGCCCTCTTAATTTATGTCCACGTCTTCTGGGATCATCAACTTAATTAGCATTATGTATAACGCATTGTATCATAATATTATTACATGCTTACATAA
Organism: Oreohelix idahoensis; assembly: GCA_024509875.1. Classification (NCBI taxonomy): domain Eukaryota; kingdom Metazoa; phylum Mollusca; class Gastropoda; order Stylommatophora; family Oreohelicidae; genus Oreohelix; species Oreohelix idahoensis. The sequence goes on from JAMPIV010002857.1 coordinate 451,322, forward strand.
TGTGGTATTTGGTTATTAAGATGTGTATATCTCTATAATGCGGTATATTATGATATGACACCGCTGTTTTGATGACATTCCATTGTTTAATCCTATGATAAAATATTTAATAACAGATAAATTTGTATGTGTATAATTTTGATTGCATTATAATGTTGCCAGCATTGTGGTGTATGTTGGTGTCACCTCCCTGGAATATGTGTGTACTTAGGGAAATACTTTCTCTAAGGATTTGAGATATAGTTTCACCTAACGCTCCATGCGTCGAGCTTGCCTCACATTAGGCATTATATTTTTTTGGGTGATACGTTTATCCGTGCATCATTCGTGCGTTAGGAGCCTGTTTGATCTTGCTCTCGGATTCAAAAAAAAAAGTTTAATTTTTTTTCCTGGGGGGTGCGGTAATCTATTACGCACAGATTTTTCTGAGTCAATATATATATTTACCTGTCTTGGTTGTACGCTTTAATTTTTTGTAATCTAAGGTGCATAACTGTTGGTTAGCTGGGGTTACATTTTACAATTGTTGTTACCTTCTCTTGTGTCTTAACCTGACGGTCTATTATTAGATTTATGTCTGGTTGTAATCATTATATGGCTCGAATAGGTCAGCTTTTCTTGGAATGTTTGCAACCTGAGTTGATGGTTATTCCCTGACCATATAAGGCTCGATTTGGTCAGTGTCTTTGCTTGGTATGTGTCCAACATCGTCCCGTTTGAGTTGAACTCAGGGGTCAAGCGCTACTGCGCATGTGTCGAATTTAAGGTGGTTTGAAAAAGACTTCCGTTCCAGGAGTCGAACAGTGGTTCTGATCAGAGTGAGACGCGTTTCAGCGTCCGGGTTCATTTTGACGGGGAAAATGGAAGTCCTCTCAAGTTGTTAGTTTATCTACAGATGATTTTCCCCGTGTGATTCTAAGCGCCTGGAGGCGTGTTAGTTGTGGTGTTTATTTCTGAAGAAAGGTAATTGCTCTTCATATGATTATTATTTGTCGCCAGCTTTTATGATTGACATTTTGTAGTCTGCTTGCTAAGAGTCTACTGTTATGAGAAGTTACAGCTCACGAATCACCATGTCTTTTATGCATCGGGTTGGTGCATGCCCCAAGGGCTATCTGTTGGTTGAACTCTGGTGCTCCGGCAGTATCACGTCGGTCAAGGTTTGTCACCTTTGCTATTAAAGGAACTTAGAGGACATTGCCTGATGTACTTCAGAAGATATGTCTGTCTTGCTGGGGGTCAGAAAGGGAGAGTTGATTGAATCTCCTATATCTATATATCTCGGCTGTAGTAGAAAAGGATGATGGTTTCAGCACCTGAATATATCTACAGTCGTTTATGATGCATTGATGCCAATTATATTAGTCACCATTGCTATGCTGTATGTCGTCAAGTATCGTACTGACTTTGTATATGATGATGAACGTCTACTGTTCTGTATCGTGAATAAATCCATGAAACGTCACCAGCTGTTACCATTACTTGACTTCCTCGTTGTGAGTCAAAGTGACGTCCTTGTGACCTGTGTACTGTAGTCCTGTGTGGACCTTCATATTCTATCAACACATCAGACAACCTACCAGACACGAGACACCCTTCCATAGAGTCTTCAACATCCCCTGGTGTCTTTGTGTCTAATATTACCACTACCCTTTGGTGACTACAAAATAATTACTCCAACATTTTTGGATGGCCAATATTCTACTGCTATATATATATATATATATATATATATATATATATATATATATATATATATATATATATATATATATATATATATATATATATATATATATATATATATATATATATATAGTAGATGTTTAGAGGGTTCAGTGTTAAGAAAAGTGATCCCAAAAGCTTCTGGATTGCTGATCCATGGTGTAGATCATATCGCGCTGTCATCGGGTGCCCATTGTTCTAATTTAATTCTTTCGCTTATATGTTATTGCATGTGCACTCTGGCATGCACGCTTTGGATGAAGTACTTCATCCATTTGTATATATGTCCATTGACCCCATATTTGAGAAGACTGCTTTATCCCAGCTGTCCACACATTATTGATTGCTGTCTCCATTGCATACTCAGGCTGGCAGTGAGTGCTTTTGTCCTGGAAAGCATCTTCATTGTTCTATTATATACTATTTGACATTGTGTACTATTTGATATTATATACTATTTGATATTATATACTATTTGATATTATATACTATTTGATATTATACTATTTTATATTGTTTACTATTTGATATTACATACTATTTGATATTATATACCATTTGATATTACGTACTATTTGATATTATATACTATTTGATATTATACTGTTGGTATTATATACTATTTGATATTATACTGTTTGATATTCATTTGAACTAAATATAGACGGGAAAGATCTTAGGATAATAAGGAACATATATTGGGAGTAAGAATCCGCGATCAGATTTGAAGGAGAACTAAGTGAATTCAGAGCAATTAAAAGAGGAGTTAGACAGGGATGTGTGTTATCACCTGATATTTTTAACATATACAGCGAGACGATACTTCGAAACATTGAACACCTCGAGGGAATTAAAGTCGGAGGACAAAATATCAACAATCTAAGATATGCAGATGACACAGTTTTAATAGCTGAGTCAGAGGGAAATCTACAAATCATTCTAAACAAAGTAGTGGAAGAGAGCGATTTGAAAGGATTATCTTTGAATGTCAGCAAAACTTTATGCATGGTAGTTTCTAAGAAAATACAAATACCAGTATGCTCTTTGTACAGCAAAAGAGAAAAAATCAAACAAGTCAATCTCTTTAAATATTTAGGCTACACATTGACATCAGATGGCAGATGTGACACAGAGATAAAGAAAAGGATCGCCATGTCCAAAGAAGCCTTTACTAGGATGAGTAACGTAATGAAAAAAAGAAACATCACCATAAGCACAAACATTCGCTTACTAAGGGGCTTGTTCGTTCGTTCGTTCGTCGACTATATTGCTGTTATACCCTGTTCAACCTGAGAATTGGTTATAATTGGGGTATATTGTGCGTTTAGTTTCTTCGATGCTAGCCGGTTGTTAGTCCTGAAAAGGACTGGTCCTAAAAAGGACCACTAGCTGACTGTCTGGATTCCTCTTCGTTGTTTGTCTGTTCGTGGTGCTGTGGCGTGTTTCATAGTGTTTTTCATTTCCTGCCTCACTATCTGTCTTGTGTGGTTTTGTTGGTTTTTGCCCTCCTCGTTTCTGATTCTTGTGTCTTCCTTTTCTCCTGTATCTGAAATAGCGCTTTTTCTATTATTGATGGGAGTAGCTTTTCTAGTGTTTCATCGATGACTTCTTCGTCTGATTGGTCGTTCGTTTTAGTTTCTCGTGTGTTATATGTAATTTCCTCTACGGCGCTTCGTTCTGCTTCTATTCTTTTGAGTATTTCTGAGTTTTCTTCTTTCAGCTCTGTCATCTTCGTGACGTCTGTTTCTATTTGTTGCTGAATTTTTTTCATGTCTTCCATCATATTTCTAACGTTCTGTAGGTCTATCACGTGTTCACCACTGTCGGTTTGATCTTCGGGAGTCTGCCTGCTTCTGTTCTCGACCTGGAGTTTTAGTTTTATTACTTTGACTTCAGCGGTCAGCTGATGCAGCTGTCTTCTATCTGTTGTGCGCTGTCTGTACGCGACCTCCGCTGTCACTCTATGTTTTGCCTCTCTGAAGGGGATATTTTTGGATACCGCTTCCTTCAGTATGCTCTTTGTTTCCTGGAACACAGGGCAGTCTTGGTACCTTGCCCCATGGTTTCCGAGGCAGTTTGCACAGGTACGGTTTGTGTTAATTGCTTTGTAATTGAGGTCCTCCTTCGCCCTGGGGCAGTCGCCATATTGGTGGTTTCCCGCACAATATCGGCAGATTGTTTCTCTCCTGCATGTTTTCTTGGTGTGGGAAAATTGCTGGCAGTTGGAGCACTGCATCACCGGAGGGATATATGCTTCTGTTCTTTTTGATGTATCTTTGAGTGTCAGTCTTTCAGGTCTTGTCACTCCTTCAATAGTTACTACCACCAGATTGGTATCTTTTTTATTCCATGTCGTTAACATTTCGACTTGTATGATTTGGGCATTTGTGTTTTCAGTTTGTATGCAACTTTGGACTTCGTTTGGGGCTACGTGTGGTCCGTTCTTTTATATGGATGCGAATGTTGAACAATGAGTAACCAAATGGTGAAAAAACTGGAGGCAGCGGAAATGTGGTTTTTGAGAAGGATACTGAGAATGTCGGGGCCAGAGAAGAAAACAAATGCCGAGGTATTGACAGCGGCGGGTGTTAATAGATCACTCATCAAAACCATCAGGAAAAGACAAATGAAATTTATGGGACATATTAACAGAAGAGGAGGAGTGGAGGAATTAGTCTTATGTGGGAAAATACCAGGTAGGAGAGGAAGAGGAAGGCCGAGAAAGATGTTTGTGGAAAGCTTAAACAACTGGGCAACAAACAACAGCATTGGCAACAACAACCTCATTAGACTATCAAAAGACAGAGAAGATTGGATGGTCATGATCGCCAGTGTCTGTTCCATTGCTTTCTCTCTAAATGCCACGTAAAGTCTAGTATATACTAATAGGCCCATCAGTTTACCTGTGCAGTTATGTAAAGGATCCTATTGAAGCATATTGGGAAAGTGGTGTTAGGCTCATATTTTCTTGACACACGGCACACTAGGGGTGATGTGTTCAGTATCGCGCCGGCCGCCTTTAACCTTCCCAGAAGTTGCTCTGGTACCCACTTCATGAGGCTCGGTCGACCCCGGATTTGTTTGCGATATAAAAAATCCCACCTCAACTGGGGATTCATGGACCACCGAGCTCGGAAACCAGTGCATTAACCACTTCGCTACCTCGGCTCTTGCACTTAAGTAAGCTGATGGATTTATTGGTGTCAACATTTGTTCTCTTTTGTCCATGATTCAGCACAATTATACAATTGCTTCCTTCAAATTTTGTAGCACTACTCTTTTTTCCCAACCTACATTTATTACCACTAGATGCACGTTTTTACTTTGCGCTCCAGAGTGTTTTCACATTTCATTTGCGATACCTCTTTTTCTTGGGATTTCGTTGTTTTGCTTTTTTGTTGTTGTTGCCCTAGATCATCTTCTTGCTCTTACAATGTAAATGCTATCATCATTTGCTCCTCACACAACAGTTGATAGTTGTTCCTTCGATTCCGTATCATTTTATTCCCATGTCCCTTCCTGCTTCCTGTTATATTTCTTTTCACTGTACTGTCGTTGTTAATGATCACATTTGTGATCTTTCCGTTATCTAAGTGTCGTGCTGGGCGATTATATATCTTCACTGTTCCGAGATTTTGCAGGTTTCCATAGTTTTTATATTCATCTAGTTTTGAACATTCAGGTTTTTATCTTTTTATCTTTGAATGCTTGGTTCATGTCTTTCTGTACTGTGGGTTTACCATGTGTTTTCAAAAGAAATGGTAAGACAGCGGAATAGCGTCAGATAAGCTTCATATCCCTTCTTCGTCCACGATCTTGGCAGAGCGTCTACTACGTTCAACCACATTTTGGTGTCAATGTGGCGGTTTAGTGTCATTTTATTTTATATTTTATTTACATCAGTTTTATGTACACAATTTGTTGTCTCTGTATTAATAGACTGGTTACCGTACATTTATTTGTTTAACAAAAAATACGTTATGTGTTGACAATTATCTTACTTTCGCTGTCTTTATTAATGCATGCTTATAATGATCATCGTTTTATCATTTCTTTATTAATGTATGCTTATAATGATCATTCTTTTATCATTTCTTTCTTTCTTTAAAAAAAAAAAAACATTGTTTACCGAATTTTTACATTTATTTATGATTAGATAATCAGTATGTCTGACACTTTATCTTGTATGTAATTCATTCTTCATTATCGTTTTCCTTTGCGTTCCTAACGGAGCATGGAGTCATTACTGATGAAGGTTCCCTTGTAGAAAACCTGCACCAAGCAGTCACATGCTCGTGCAACAGGGCTCCTATGGCAATTTGTTTGGCATAATTAGGTTGTTATCTCCATGAACCAACCTCACATTAATCGCCTAGTACGACATGCCTAAGGGTGTAGTAGTAGTGTTCTTTATTTGTCTAATCAGAGACCCCCGGCAACTACACGGGGTTTATGGGTAATTAACATTTATTCCTTGTTGGCTTTTGTTGTCCTAATTAGCATCAATGTGATTATTATTACTGTTATTGTTTTCACTGTTGTTATCATTATTTAGAACGTCCGAATGGCAGAGTGGTTAGAGCATTTCGAAACTAGGTCGCGTCAGTAGCTTCAGCCAGAGCACCTCAAGTGGGGCCATGAATTTTCACCTGGACCCATTTGTTGAGAAAGAAGACACCATTGAGTCGTACCTGGATAGATACGAAAGACTTGCAACTACCTATGGCTTAGTGAAAGAAATGTGGATTCTTAAACTATCTCAGGGATTGAGAGGTGTGGCCTACGATGTATATTTGAAGCTCTCAAGAGATGACCAGGAAGATTATTAAATCCTGAAGCAGGCATGGCTTGAGAGATACGAAAAGAACTCAGAATCGTATTGAAAGAATTTCCGAACAGATAAACTTCTTCCAGGAGAAAACTATCACCAATTCTCTGCTAGATTGGAAACCTATTTTGCAAAATGGAGTAGTTTAGGAAAGTATCAGGATCTGAAAGAAATGATAATGATGGAGCAAGTGAAAGAGTCCATGCCTCAAGAAATGAGGAAGTTTATCATGGAACAAGGAGCCGAGAGATTGGAAGATATTGTAACTGTTGCTGAGAGATATCAAGCAGCTCAGGCAGAATTATTAGGAAATAAGAAGAAGCAGCTGCCATCACCGGTGTCAACACCTTGTCGAGGTATGGCGGCTTGCGTACCCTGATTACCCCCAGAGCTATGCCAGAGGGAGTTTTACTCCTGGAAGTTTCTACCAAGCTGGACAGGTTTGCGCGGGCAGAGGTCAGACTAAAGCAAACACCCTGGTCCTCCAGGTTGGGGGCTTTAGCATAGGGTTGAAACCCCTGTCTATGTAAAAAAAAAAATTGAAGTTACGGAAAAAACAACGAATCAATCAACTTTGATGCGGGACGGACATCCGGAGTCTGAGGCTCGTATGACTGTCAGTGGTGAAAGCCGAAAGGAAGCCACTGACATGAGAACAGACGTCCTGACCGCAAAACATGATACAAGAATAGGATTTTGGAATGTCAGGACAATGAATGAGACGGGTACACTAAAACAGGTCACGGCAGAAATGAGAAACGATAGGTTACACATTCTAGGGATAAGCGAGAGCAGATGGACAGGGGCAGGAAAAGTTAAAACAGCAACAGGAGAAACAGTACTTTACTCTGGAAGACAGGATGGACAGCACAATGAAGGTGTAGCCATTATTCTACAGAAAGGAATAGAAAGGACATTACTGGAATGGAAACCCATCAACAACAGACTGATAAGATTAAGATTGAGAGGTAGATTCACCAATACTACAATATTACGCACCAACGAATGACAGCGATGAAGAGGTCAAGGATGAATTCTATCAACAACTGCAGAAAGAAATGGAAGACACACCTAAATATGATCTTATTATAGTAATGGGAAACCTCAATGCGAAAGTTGGTACACACAATACATATAATAAAAGAGTAATGGGGAAATGCGGCAGCGGAACAGCAAACGAAAATGGGGATAAATTAATAAGTTTCTTTAGTATTAACAACTTGGTCATTGGAGGAACACTTTTCCCACATAAAGAAATTCACAAATTAACATGGGAATCACCAAATGGTCGGGACAGAAACCAGATAGACCACATCATGATTAACGGTAGATGGAGACATGCATTACAAGATGTGAAGGTAAGAAGAGGTGCAGATGTGGGAAGTGATCACCATTTAGTAGTAGCAAAACTGAAAGTGAAACTAAGAAGGGCTGGACCAACTGTAACTACACAGAAAAGGTTTGACATCAGCAAATTGAAGGACCCCCTTACCAGAAAAGCTTTTTCTGCTGACATAAAGAAACGATGTCAATTTACCAAAAGTCAGGAAAAGACATTGACTGATGATATAGACCAGAAATTCAACACGATTTCAACAATATATTAGGAAAGCAGCAAATCATGCTTGGGATTCCAGGAAAGGAAGAAGCAAGACTGGATAACACCAGAAACATTAAACACCATAACACTGAGAAAGGAAATGAAAAGAAAGAAAACAGAAGCGAAGTCCCCCAGGTTAAAGCAACTAAATAGCGAACAGTACAGTCAGCTGGACAAGGAAGTTAAACGCCAAACCCGAGCCAACAAATGGAATTTCCTATACGATCTTGCAAGACAGGCAGAAGAGGCAGCACTGAGAAATGAACAAAGCACAGTATACAAAATAACTAAATTCATCAGCGGAAAACGAGGTGCAAACAATATTACATTAGTAAGAGATAAGCAAGGAAATCTCATCACGACAGCAGATGGACAGGAAACAAGATGGGCAGAGCACTTCAGAGAAACTCTGAACAAGGAACCACCAGAGACACAATTGAATGTTCCTGAGGCTGAAAACGATCTAGATGTAAATACAGCCATTCCACGAAAAGAAGAAATCATCACAGCAATCAAAAGGTTAAAGAACGGAAAAGCTCCTGGCCATGGTAACTTAAATGCAGAGCTATTTAAGACAGACCCTGAGCTAGCAGCAGAACTATTAGAACCACTATTTGTACAAGTCTGGAAAACGGGGACAACACCATCAGAGTGGAACAAAGGAATAATTGTCAAATTGCCCAAGAAGGGAGATCTTGCAGACTGCAATAATTGGAGAGGAATCACTCTTCTCTCAGTTTCCAGCAAAATACTTGGCAGGATAATTATACAGAGAATTTCAAAAGCAGTACATCACAAACTGAGGAAAGAACAAGCAGGATTTAGAAAGAACAGAAGATGTGTAGATCATATATTCACTCTCAGGAACATTATAGAGCAGTGCTCAGAATGGCAAACAGCTGTACATTAATTTCGTTGATTTTGAAAAGGCTTTTGACAGCATACATAGGGACAGTTTATGGAAAATACTGAGGGCTTATGGAATTCCAAGCTGCATAGTGTCAATCATAAAAAGCCTCTATGCCAACTTTACGTGTAGTGTTGGGCAGAGCAACCTAACCTTTCAGGTGAAGACAGGAGTACGACAGGGATGCCCCTTATCAACAACTCTATTTTTAACAGTCATAGACTGGGTGATGTGCCAGACAACAGAGGGCAGTCCAAGAGGAATAAGATGGACTACATTTTCTACATTGGAAGATCTGGAATATGCAGATGACATTGCACTACTAGCACATTCACATCAACACATCCAGGAAAAAACGGATAGACTTAATAAGTTTAGCCAGCAGGTGGGCTCGAACATCAATTTAAAGAAGTCAGAGGTCATGACGCTCAATGTGAGCAACCCTGAGCCCATATCAGTAAGGAATCAGCAACTGGTACAGAAAAACACCTTCACATACCTAGGATGCATAGTAACACCAGACGGCGGGGCAGGCAAAGACATCAACATCAAAATGAATAAGGCAAGAACAGCCTTTTTTAGCCTAAACAACATCTGGAAGTCCTCTCAATACAGCACAAGCACAAAATTAAGATTATATCAGAGCTTCTCTATGGTGCGGAATGCTGGAGAGTTACAGAGAAGGAAATGTCGAAATTGTATTCTTTTCACACAACATGCCTAAGTAAAATTCCCCGAATCTTTTGGCCGAATACCATCACCAACCAAGATCTGCTTACTCGGAGCAAGCAAGAGGACATGCACACCATCATAGCTGGCAGACGCTGGAGCTGGATTGGCCATGTCCTCAGAAGAGACCCCGATGCCATCACAAGAACAGCGATGCTTTGGACCCCTGAAGGAAAACGAAAGAGAGGCCGACCAAAAACAACCTGGCGGAGGACTGTGGAGGCTGAGATGCAAAGAACGAACCAGAGTTGGGGCACTGTACGAAGGATGGCCACCGACCGAGCAAAGTGGAATCAATTTGTTGTTGCAGTACAAGACGCCACTAGGCGTGATGGCCACTGACTGCTTTGGCAGATTAATAGATTGGAGAAACACAAAATATATATCCTTTGATATACATTTATACATATAATCTTTTGAAGTTCATAACCCAAGACTGGAGGGAAAAGTCAAGATCTTGGGAAAAGAAATCTAAGTAGTGGTACTTCCCAACTATATTTTCTCTTTTAATCAATACCCTTTCTCCCCAATGAGGATAGGCCTTCAACAAACATATGCCAAGTCCTCTTGTCACGTGCTATCAGCTCAAGTTCTTTCCACGTCTTCATCACCATCCTCATTTCTGTCTCCATTTCTGTAATCCATGTATGTTATGTTTTGGTCTACCTTTGCCTCTTTTACCCGGGGGATTACAGAACAAAGACTGCTTTGTAATGCTATCAACAGGTTTCTTCAGTGTGTGTACTATCCATTTCCAGCGTCTTATGTTGGTGCATGACACTGGATGATGTTTATTTTCTTTTTTGACTGTTTTGAGAGTTACTGGTGTAGTTCGAAGTCCCATCGCTTCCCATTCTATAAGTGCTTCCTGTGCTTCCATTGACAGTATTAACGCCACCATTTCACTCTGGTGGGCCCCTTCTTCCTTATGTCATGAGGCGCCATTTCGCCTTTGATCAGCTTCTTCCTCTCTATGCCCTTTCACCTTTGACACGCGTAGTCCCAGGATGTTTATTTGTAAACCTTCATTTCTTGCAGTCACCTGTGCAGTTTTCCCTTGTTCGTTTAGAGCAGTGGTTCCCAAAGTGGGCGGTATCGCCCCCTGGGGGCGTTGGAAGAATCCACGGGTGCTATAAGGGAAAATTGGACCGCAGGGGGTCGTTCAGTAGTAAGTACGTGGTTGAGAATTTGACAGACTCAATTCCTCCCTAACTTTGCTCGTCCCAGTTTCTCATACACCCTAGAGCAGAGGTTCTCAGCATTGGGTACGCGAACCTGGGGTTCGAGAAGCTTGCCAAGAGGGTTCAGGGAATATCTGGTAATTAACTGCATTGTCCTATTCAAATATTGTGTATCAGTGTTATTAGAAAAACAATTGGTTGTGGATTTGAGAGACAACATCGATGAAGCAAGGACGACATAGGAAAGATAGGTAGCGCAGTGGTTGAATTACTAGGGTCATTAAGCAAGGTTTCATCTACAATCCTGAGCTCAGGTAATCATCGCTGATTATATATTCAAGCGTAATCATCTGCTGCAAAAGCAGGTATGAAGAATTAAAGGATCTATTGTCAAATCGGTCAACCCCGAAGAAAGAGAAACTAACAAAGAAAGTGATGTGGTCAGCTCACTTAGATTTAATCAGCATATTTTGGAACGTGATGACCAGCGCTAAATAGTGCTAACCACTTAATATTGGTGAGTGTCCACTGGCAGGGCGTGAACTGTCGTAGATTTTTTATAGGGAAATTAAGACTTGGGTTGGTCCCTTCTGAATAGATTTGAATAAGTGATAGTCACAGTGAGAGGTAGTAAATAGAAATAGATTTCCACGAGTGAGATGGTAGAAATTTATAGAGGCTGTCCCGGAAATCGAGAATCTCTCTCTCTTTCCGCCTATCTTCTACAACAGATCCAGAGGAGTTAGACAGTCTATAAAAAATATTATTAATATATATATATATCCACTCACGTGCACTCACATACAAGTGACGACAGTTAGACACACAGACGTGGGAAAACTATAACAATGATTATATAGATATTATTGGAACGAACTGACCACCACACTGAAATAAATGTAGGTATAGTTTAATTATCATAGTAAACTTACATCACAACATATAACATACATCAAAAGCATACACATAGTCATAAAAATCAAGGAATGCTACAATAGTGATAGACCCGTTTGTATGGTCCTCCCCTGGATATATATAGCTCACAGTCCAGTTAGAAGAAAAGTGATAACCCCAAGGAGTTACAGATGCATATGACTGAGTCTATGGTTTCCCCCTTTTAAGGTATGGACAGACTTGATACTCTGCTTTATTCTAAGGGTACATATTGTTAGCGATAACTTGCATAAAGGAAGTTACAACGTGGGTGACTCAAACAAAGAACATCCTTCAGTCTACTTTCACTCGGTTCTTTCATCAGGGCCCTGATATACTTACAATCGTGCTGTGGTTCGCCGTCTGGCGCAAACTTTGGGACACTCACACACCTTTTTATCTGTTACTGTCGTCTACTGAAGCGGATCCCAGCTCTGCAGATTTGTTTGTTGGTTTCATCAAAAATGGATCCGGGAAGCGTCTGTTTCAGGCGATAGTTATTTCAGACTAAAGTTAGTGTCACTTGACTCACGAGGTAAGGATTAGGCTTAAGCGGGCACACAGTGTCAGAACACGAGGTTTCCCCATAATTAGGAAGATGACCGGTGGAAAACTTCTCTCAACAGATAATCTTGGTTTACCACACACTTGGTCAAATAATGTCGGAAAGTTAATGTTTTAGATTTTTCTGTAATTTTTCTCGCCACAAGGCAGCATGTACATTAGAGTTAGTGTAGAAATATGCCCTGACTCAAAGGCCCAGTATAAGCATTTATTAGGTATGTCTCTGTACAAAACGCCGGCAAAGTTTGGGTTACCCCAGTAGTCACTGAATAAAGAAAAACCACATGTGAAATATGTTACATATTATGTACTCAATATAACTTACGTTTTTAAAATGCAAGCGTACAGCTTGACTTATCATTTAAAACTTCCCGTGCAATAAGTTATATTTAAAAATCATCAATCCTCATGAATTAGGAATACATACGTATTCCGTCAACACTCATGAGGCATCTAGCATTTATAAGTTAGTTTAGAAAAATTGTTCCCGTCTGATTATTTAGCAGTTAATTAAATTCATTATAGCTACATTGTTGTTTAAGCTAGAAATATAATTTATTCTGCTTTCCACTGAAACACGTCACTAGAAAATAATACAGACTATATAAATTAAGCACTCTGCACCCAATCTAACTAGTGAAATATGAAATAAGCGATTATCACTTTAAACACTTCACAAAATATTAGATAATTATTATAACATATACCTCCACACACAGAACTACAGACTAAACCATGAACTAGAATACTGCAATCTAATGGTAGTCTAGAACTCGGCAAAATGGCCAAGAGACTCAGACTTTGCCAAAACACAGATATTTGATCTAGCACAGCGATCTGTCTACTGCAACATTTTAGGAGTCAGAATGAAAATAAAGTTTAACATTTCTGGTTATATCTATTACCAGACAAAGGGTTCCACTTTATTTCGCCAAACGAAATAATCTCCCCTTCCCGTCTAAAACACCTTACATCAACTAGAAGACTACCATGAACTGACACTCGTGCGTTTTCACACCTCACGCTGACCAGGCCAACAGTGAGTGCCTTGTCAGCTGGGACTTCCAGACAAATGTCTCAAACTGCGCCGAGGAGATGTCGGCTATCGCGCCTCGACTGAGCGCTCAGCCGATGCAACTCGTTGTGGCAGGTGAAAATGCAGACAAAGTTGTCGCCTATAGGTCTGGCGAAAGCGAATATTCACAGTGTATTTCGTCTGGTGCAGGGAATGCTGTAGACATATGTCTGCTCTTATGTCTGACCAGACGAATATATTCACAGTTTCGTCCACTGACACCTAATGCAATAGAATGCATTTTAACGTTCTCTCTCTGACACGTTATGTCATAAATGCGTTTACCAGTATGAGAAAGAAAACGGTAAAGTTGAGAATGGGGAAGAAAATATTTTTCGCAAACGAATGGATACGAAAAATACAGGAAAAAGGTAAAGAGTGATAATAAAATAGATGATACGGGTGAAAGAAAAAGAAGAGGATATAGGCAATTTATGTTCAATAAACTCTCTGTGACATGAACGAATGTACTTTTTGCTGGCAACTGACAAAATTAAATATCTGCAAGGCGGGCGGTCCGGCTCGCGCCGGTTCACTGCCCGTTGTCTCCTGCCCTACCGTCTGCCGGCTTTCTCCCGCGGGTGCTCTTCGCTAGGAGCCGCGGTAGCATAGTGGTTAGTGCACTGGCTTCCTAGCGCAGTGGTCTATGGTTCGATCCCCAGATGAGGCGGAAAATTTTTAGGCCACAAACGGCTCCTGGGTCGACCCAGCCCCAAATGGGTACCAGAGCTACTCTGGGAAGGTTAAGGCGGCCGGCGTGATGCCGACCACATCACCCCTCGTGTGCCGACGGTCAAGATAATATGGGCCTAACACCATATTCCCAATATGCCTCAATGGGCGTGTAACGGGTTCCTTTACCTTTACCTTTTATGTAAAAAGAACCAACTTTGTTATGTTGCAGATTTGGTTGTCTCTGTATATAGGGGAGTTAATCATAACGTGATATCCACGATACATTAATAAACAAGAGAGCAGTTTCAATAGATCCAAGTGTGTAACCAACACAGCTATTTATAGTTTTTTAATGTATTGCATGAACATGAAGCGGAATGCGCTCTGTGACCCGAAAAAGTTTGGGAAACACTGGTTTAGATTATGAATGTGCCAATCCTGGAGGTTTTCCTAGATGAAAAAAGGTTGGTCGGCATCCCAGTCTCCTTTCGGTTTTCTCTGGGTTGCTTCATAAGCCTTCTTTCCAGAGAAGCTTCCCCTGTCCTGGACGGCTGTATTGACCTATATTTTGTATTTGACCTGTCTGTGTCGTTTTTTCAAGTTTTGTGGTTTAAACTTGTTTACAGGCCCTCCTTAGTCGCTTTACAATATATTTGGTAGGGTACAATGCTTTGCTCCTCTTCCGGGCCCCGGTAGCACAACGTCATATTTTCTCTTTACCCCTAGAAGACTCGAAGTTATCCCTGCCAGGACAGTTTACCCATTTTGGCTGACCACTTAATTTATTAGTAAGATTAAATACTTTTTATAGGAATTTCACTGTAAACTTCATTCCTATCAACGGTAGTGAGAGATTGATATTTCTTTGTGTGCTGTGTTTTTTCGAGCATGTGTCGGGATTCGTAATGTCAATGTGACCAGCGCCCACGTACTGTTATTTATACGAATGTGCAGCTTGCAGCGTCATTGGCATGAACTGTGTGTCATTAAGAACACGTGCCTTAATATATGTGATATGTGTGATAAGTTAGCTCAGAATTTCTTTCGGTTTTCTCATCGTTATAACCGCCCTTTTCTTGTGTATGATTTTTGTCTCCTCCACTCTACGTTTTCTTTAACGTAAAATGTCAGACTTCACCAACGTTAGTCATTGTTCTGGACACCATGGGGTGTCTTCATGCATGTATCTTATGCTTGTTTTCAAAGCGGCGGCAGTAATACTTTCTTGCTGGTCGTGGGTCATCTTCAGATTTCCTTTGATTCAGGGGAGAGCTACCTATTTAGTTTTCCTTTGATCTCTTCTATGATCTAACGTTCCGCGGGCTGACGGGAAACATGAGAACACCTGCACGACCAGGGCCCTGTTCTTTTTTTTTACACACTTTTATTTAACTTCACTTGTATATCACTTTCATGTCACTTTCAAATCTTGCAATCGATTTTTCAATCACTTCCAGGTGAGCAATAGCTCTGACACCTGGCATAGTTGTGCATTCCCGATGACAATACAATAATCAGTCAATTATTTAATAATTTAATATTGTAATTATGACATTATGAGTAATTAAAGTTTATCGTAAAGAAATGTAAACAAATCAGGGGCCATAATCAAGTTAATTAAAAATGCAAGAGTACGTGGTGTGCTTTATTTTTTTCTATGCGTAAAACAGGACAGTACTCAAACAAGTGTCTAGCTAAATCAAGGGAAACAATCCAAATTATAAAATTATGAATCAAGGGAAAGTCGAGTTCGATCTCTAGATGGCCTTCAAATTGAAGAAATTGACTGCACCAAGTTAACAGGCACAAAGCCATGTAATTTTGACGCTCTAAAAGAAATGGATCACTTAAGAAATTTTAGACCAGATTTACAATAAGTAAAAATATTGTTTATGTTTTAGTATGTCATAATTTTTCTAACACTAAAAAGAAGAAAATAAAAAATAAAAAAAATATTTTTTTAACACACGCTTTTAATGCACCAAAAACCCAAAAATAAGTTTTCAAGGAGTTTATAGCTTGCAGTCAATAAATGTAACATCAAATTGACAAAAAGCCTGGGTCGCTGATTCTGCACGAAATTAACTTCTGCTTTATACTTCATTAGACACTTATGGATAACATATACGATAAGCACTTAAGCGCACCTCGCGTTTTGTCAATTTGATGTTAAATTTTTTGACTGCAAGCTATAAACTCCTTGAGAAACTAATTTTCAGTTTTTAGTGCATTAAAAGCGTGTGTTTAAAATATTTTTTAAATCTTTTTTCTTTCTTGTCACTTGAGTCGCTCGGTCTTCCGAGCCTGTGCAAGCTCAGTCGCTAATGACTGCGTCTCTCAATCTTCCAGCCAAACGGAGTACTACTTCTTTTTATCTTGTCTCACCGGGGAAAATCTTCGGTTTGTATGGGGCAAGTTGTATTTCTATGGACTACATGCAAGATAGTTTACTCTAGCACCTTCGCCAGATAACCTCATCACTAACTCATTGATCCACCTGAAAGGGCAGTGTTTTCTGAAGCTGTCATACTTCTCCAAGGAACCGCTGGGAGGTAACATAGTCTGCGTCCAGAGTGCCCAGACAGCTCTCAGTCGACAGTACTAGGGTTACTCACAGTATGGATGGGTTTTTACACTCTAGGACGCACCTCATTTACTGCCACCCGACTAGAAAACTTGGGATTAACTACAGTGTCTACATGTGTAGTAGTCTCACGTGTGAGAGATGGTGTTCCGTTTAGTGTCGTGACCTTGTGTGTAATGTCGGTTCTGTGTTCTATGCAAATTTACTTTGTTTCTTCATGTGTGATGAAATTATGATTTTATTTGGATTTTTTTTTTCTTCAAATTAGACAGGCATGTAATATTGTTTACATTATCTACCTGATTTATATACAGGCATATCTTGCTCATACGACACGTTAGGTTCCAGGACATTGTCGTAAAGCAAAAATCGACGAAAAAGCGAAACATGGCCTTTTTTCACTGCTGAAGCACGTACAGTACTGGAATGGTCATATATGGACATTACAAACCAAACTAATCAGCTTAGAATTTACATTACAAACCAAACTAATCAACTTAGAATTTACACAAACAATGTCAAACAGTATTTTATTGACCTATATCCGTAGTATTCTTCTGTTGGTAGCTCTGACTGCGCAATTATTGAGGGAAGTCTGAAGGAAAGGCCACATCTTCTAGATCTGCAGTCCATTCTTGGTAGCGCTTCCTTGCTGAGGATTCTGATGTACTTCTTGCAGAAGTAGGTCATTTTGCTGCTCGTGTACAGCTTTCGATGGACAATCCAATTGGGCTTGGGAGTGATGTAGTTGCAACAGGACCTTCTGCTGATTACTTGCGATTGGGCTTTGGGATGATGTACTTGCAGTAGGGCTTTTAGGGGTTGCTGATGTTTTCGTGAAGCTTTTCTCTAAAGACGTTTGGATTGTTGCTCTTCTCTCTGTAGATTTCTGAATAACAGGCACAGGAATTTCAAATTGAAGTGTTAACCTTTGCAACTTCTTTCAAAATTGGCATCTGTTCTTTCTAAAATTACGATCTGTTGCGAACTTCCTCTTGTTGCCCTTCAAACTGTTCAGAGTATTATGTCTTTAGTAGATGTAAAAGGGTGGGCGAGATGATGATGATGATTATATTGTAATATTTGATCACTCTCTTTTCACACTCGCACCGACCCGAACAACAATAAAACTCTTGATTCTAGAGGCAGGGGCTGTATTTATTTTTACAACCCATTCAGTGACTTAACAAACATTAAACAAATAAACCAACGAACATAACAAAACACCCAGCATGTGCCCGATTGCTAATTCTGGAGAAGCAAACAAAGCAACGACTGGTTAAAATCATAATAGTTAAATAATGATACTCTCACCTGTCAAACAGTCCTTCCACGTGTACTACCTGACACCCTCAACTATCACACACGTACGCACTCATGCGTGTCATCCAATGCGACTAGTAAGGTGTTGTGCATGAGGCTGGCAATCTCACTATGTAACACAGATTGCTACCGAAACTACTACTGCACGAGCATCTGAATGCTTCATACGGATGAAACCACACTGGTGGCCCCATGCTCCCTCAGGAGCGGAGACGAGAAATATATATCTTCAAGTGAGCCCACGTGCTCTCACAAACCATTCTTCACATAACTATAATTAAATATTAATCAACTGGACATAAAATAATATTCTTCTATATGTACGACAGATACTCTCCTTAATGAGAATAAACCACCACCTCGCAACTGATCCATCTCAATATTCATCACTGCCCTCTGAACATGTCGTAAGTGGCGACTAGTGCGCCTGGTAAC
The DNA here is from genome assembly GCA_024509875.1 of Oreohelix idahoensis. Lineage (NCBI taxonomy): Eukaryota > Metazoa > Mollusca > Gastropoda > Stylommatophora > Oreohelicidae > Oreohelix > Oreohelix idahoensis. The sequence goes on from JAMPIV010002857.1 coordinate 469,881, forward strand.
AAGCATGACGTATATGACCCCTGATGAGATTGGGAACTCATCACACGAAACACATCGTTCCCGTCACCGAAACAACCACAGCAATAGCATCAAAATGCTTATTGTGGGCCTGTAATGGACACCAGCTGCATTGGTGTTTCCATGCTCCGCCGGGAGCAAACAGAGAAACACCTGTCTCAACGTGCCTTACGCCTTACGCACGCTCTCCAGAAATCTAAATACATATTCTCACCTCAAAGTAACCCACCAAAGATAAACAGTAGGATATTGATAAGTAGGCTATCGTGAAATACACTTAAATGCTCTTACATAAAGAATAAAATATAATTATTCTCGACTTAAACAAAACTGGAACTAAATACACAACGTGTCACATGGCGTAACATTTACCACGCGGGGCGTGTTATTCAGACTCGCTGGCGCCGCTTTTTATACAGCCCTCGCCACGTGGGTGCCATCTTGCTATTGTTAATCTTATCTAAATTCCAGTGAAATAGCTTCATAATATATCTGCCTTTCTGATGAATGAAATAATCGCTCTTACAGCCGCAATCTGGACTTAGCATGCCTAATAAAACCTATCAAACATTATTTCCACTCATCTATCATTTCGAGACTCAATCATAATGTCCTAAAAAGACATTTCCTTTGGGAACACATCTATCTATTTATTTAGACCTAATTCACTAAACATTAAAATAGACTCGTGCTGAATATAATTTCAGACTTATAGAACACGAATGCTAACTTAAATTAACTCACGTGTCATGTCTTTGTGTTCTTCTGTGTGGGACACAGAGCGCCTCGTTTCGTTCTCTCTTGTCTGGACTGATACTTAAAAAGGGCCGCTGCTGGCTCGCTATTTCTTTTATAAGCCCAGGTCGAATCACTCAATTTACTGCGCGCTAGGCGTATTGATTTGGCCGCATACATAACACTCGCGATAGTTGCTTTAGAAGGCCCAAAAACAGAAATATACACAACTATTTCTAGAGCAAAAACACCACTATCAAATATAACACACAACTATGCACCAAAACTTAATTTTTAGGCATTATTATGGCCTTTTCATCAATCTTTAAGACTTTCCACATCCCAGAATGCTTCGCGCACATCGAAAATATGGGCGATAAATGTGCCACTCACAATGAAGGGGGAAGCTGGGGTGTCTTCCCGTGAAGGGGTAAGCCGGGTGTCTTTCCGGCCCTATCACATAGACATGGCCAATCTAGCATCTAGGGTTACTAGCTAACAGCATGGAACGTTCCTACTTCTCAAATAACTCCGCCACTCCAGGTTACGTTTGAGACAAAGACTTTATTCATGACGAAACGATACAGCTCCATAAATGATCATACTCCTATAGTGTACAATTCTTAGAAACACATCTGTCTATACTTCTTATATCACTTAGACAGTCCATCATTGTCAAAGGACGATGTCGTCTTCTTTTTCAACATTTTAAATTTATATTCACACTCGAAACTGAGAACCTATACTCCCTGTAAATGCAGATAACTAGATACACCTCACAGAAGATCTTGATGTATTAGTGATGGAATAACATAGGGATGTACAATATATATTCAGGAGCTCAAACACCTGTATCCACTCGCCATGACACATAATGGTAGAAGACTTGCAGACAATCTCCTCACTTCTGCATTTTCAGTTTCACGTCTGCTAAACAACCATATCGGCATGACGTCACTTACTGTATTAATAAATGACTCCGTTTAAAATAAACAAACAAGGAGACCTGTCGAGCTAACCATTATACCGACACAATCGTTATGAATTTTAATCATAATATTACCCCCCCCCCCCCCCCCCAACCCCGCAAAATAATGGAAACAAATTTTTAGTTATTCCCGTGGTATGAGTATAATATCACCAGAATGAAATATGGTAACATCAAATTTCACTGTAAGTAAGAACTAGCATAGCACCCAGGTTTCTGCCCTAGGGTAGGCAATTTAATGCTCTAGACCAGAAAAGGCCGTTCTTGCCCTGTTCACTCTGCCGTTGATGTCCCCGCTTGCTCCGCCGTCTGGTGTCACTATGCATCCCAGGTATGTGAAGGCATCCGTCCGCTCCAGCCGCTGATTCCCCACTGACATGGGCCCAGGGTTGCTCACATTGAGCGTCATGACCTCTGTCTTCCCTAGGTTGATGTTCAAGCCCACCCGCTGGCTATACCCATTAAGTCCATACGGCTTTTCCCGGATGTGTCGATGTGAATGCGCCAGCAGTGCAATGTCATCTGCATATTCCAGATCTTCCAATGTAGAACTTGCAGTCCAACTTATTTCTCTTGCATTGCCCTCTGTCGCCTGGCGCACCACCCAGTCTAAAAGTGCGGTCCATGGTTGATATCAAAGCCAGTGTCTACTTTGGACAAATTCCTTTTTAACAGCAATGTGAGGTCGCCATAAATAATAGTACCCAACATATTAAAAAATGATGGTAGCAATACATGCACTCACATACCTCACACCGTCCAATAACGCCTATCAGTCAAGTCCAGTATCAGTTGTCAATTAATTAACTTATTGATCAACAGCAATAATGCAAAGCATTAAAGAATAAACAAATATATAAAAGCGTAAATAGATGAAAGGAGGCAGACAATCATATTAGTAAAGTGAATGAATGCAACATCGTATGCTAAAAGATTAAAGTCATGTGAACATCTTAAGTACTTGTCCGAAAAAGTGTATTGTGATGCCACTTAAAAAAATGTTATCTTGCACCTAATGAAGTTATGTGACCAATCAGGTAAGAATAAGCTGATGTATAGTATGAATTTACAATAGTATTGAGAACTCTCAAAATGTTCACTCAATAATTAGAGTGCGTGTATTAAAGACTTGTGTCAAAGACCGAATCTTATCCCGCGAATTAAAATTAATTAACAGCTAACTAAAGCAATATAGTTAAAAGTCGTAGTATAATAGTATTATACACACTAGTGGAATAATAAACAATTAAATTCCAGCGAAAATATTTCTAAATAAGCACAAAGTTCATGTCCATGATTCTCTGTTATATTATCGTATGTTCCTTTATAAGTTCCCGTTAAGTAACAATGTTCAATGACCAACTGGATAGTGATTACAAATGGCACGATAGGATGATTATATTTATGTCCCTTTGACCATGCGAAGCATCCTTGAGTTAAGTCCCTTAATCTTTAGACGCAGTTCCAATAATAGAATAAATCAAGATTCTGCATTCAAAATATCCAAATGTCACATTATTCTTAGATTATCAATGAATGTGTGGGTTTTTGCACATAAACCGAGTATGACAACGGTTAATAAGGTACAGGGCATCCATGTAACGCGCTGAGTAAAATGAGGTACAACATGAAATTGGCGATATCAGCATTCATCATCATCAGGTGTCGAATGAACCGATCAATACCTGTAAGTACTGTCAAAAGAGTCATTGAGAGATTTCCTTCAATTCCCGATGAAAACATTACGATAGTGCTCAGCCTTGGCATTCAACACAGAGTTTTTGTATATTTTATCTTTGCACAGCAGTAATAAATCAGGAAATTCCTGTCAGCATCAGCATTGTCAGCAAAATACGTTCATATATAGTGCAATGTTCCATTGGTCAACACGTGAAGAAATCAGTTAATAGGTTCGCAATAACCTCACAAGGTACCTGCATTTGCCGTGTTGGTAGGTGACAATGAGACTTTTACACAACGTGATAACGCATCCGCAACCACGTCGTTTTGACTGCCCTTGATGGCTCGAATGTCATATTCGTAGGGTTGGAGCGCAAGTGATGCTCTGGCAGCCTTCTCATTACGAAACTGTGCAGTTTTCAGTGGGTGTCAATTTACTACTGACATACAGAATTGGATGTAGACAATCATCGAATTACTGCACAAGTGTACCGCTGATTACCGATCCAGAGGCGTCGACTCTAAGGATAAAAGGAAATCGAGTATCAGGCAATCTTAAAATTGGTGATTTTGAAAAATTTGACTTTAAAATAAATTTAATGAAACATCACATGAATGTGACCAAACAATCTTATTTGGATAGTTCTTTCTTAATAACGAAGACAGAACTGAAGTAATTTCAGAAACGTTAGGTAAGAATTTCCTATAGAATCCGCAAGACCTAAAAGACTGCGAACCTGTGAAAAGAATAATTAGTACAGGAAGCCTATGAACTTGTTCTCAAGGAGATACCTGAGATAGAAACTGAAATAATGCAAAGCAAAATAAGTTGCAAAATGAGTGAAGTAACACAATCCAACACCGTAAGAAACTTGCTGGTGAGATAGTCAATATCTGAAATAAATAGGATGATAGAAGAAAAATGTGCACAAGAACGCATTAAAATCTGTGTGGCGCCGAATCATGTATCAATTGTGCATCAAGACAATGGTTTGGAAAGTAAGCACCCTTGTCAAAATCGACGACCATGCGTGCATCCACATTGGAGTAAAAATAAATAATTGCCTCCCCATCATTTAAACTGTTGATAGGCAAAAGACGTACAAATTTCACGTCAGCAGCGAACTGGAAAAAGTCACCCGGTGCGTGCAATGTAGTGCCGGGTGGCAGATTTCGCACTAGAACGGTGCGTGAGTATGCACTATTACCACCATAAGGCATCCTATTTTCACGAAACTGTGAGCACGGGTTGTACGCACCCTTAATAAAATGAGAAACATGGTCATTTATATTTCTCGTGGATGTTGTATCTTTATTATATGATGTATCATACTGATTGAACTAAGTATGATGCCTATCCCCATTCGAGCCTGTAGGTTTGGAGCATGTCGTAGATGACAGCTTAGAAGGTACTGTTAAACATATTATTTTAGATGCACTGGTATTAGTTTGACCAGGTAAGTTTGCACTATCATTATCATCAACCTTACGTGTACCAATCAGAATCTTATTAGTAAATTTAGCGTCACCCTTGACGACCTCATCTGCATTGTTAAGATCAGATGCACTGTGAGCATGTCTCCATGACTTACTCCCAGAGGAGGCAGTATTGTTTCGACTGGAAACACTGGCATTAGAGTGATGTCGAGGGAAGTTGTATCTGCCTCGACATGAGATCTTGACTTTTTCAGGTCGTGCTGACCTGTTTGCATTACATTTAGTACCACTGGCATGTTGTACAATAGGTCTTTCATAACTAATTTGTGACAATATATTCTTGTGTAACACAACATCCAGCAAACCATCAACCCTTTTTCTTAACTTAGCAATTTCCAAATCCTTGAGTGAAATTTCTTCACTCTGCCTCTTCTTTACTTCTTCAAAGTTTACATTTTTACTCTTCACCTCAATGAGTAATGACTCAAATTTCTTCACATTGACTTACTTTTACTTTCTCGAGTTCAGTAATTTTACATCCCTCCAAATGTAGTAAGGTTTCTGACGGAGCCAAATTGTCTTTATAGCTATTGTCGAGTAGACCATAGGAGCCTTCAATCTGGGTTGCCATTACTGTGTCCTGAGGCAGTGATCTCAAACAATTCACCTCCAACCTCAACTCATGAAGTTGAGCACTCTGTGATTGAGTTGCTATTTGTATCCTCCTCTCCATTTCTATTTCTCTCAGAGCTTTTCTTGTTCTTGCCATTTTCTTTAATCGTTTCTTCTTTTCCACCAACACATGGGGTTGTAATTGAGAGACTTCTGACAGAAGCTCATGAATCGTAATGCTCTAGGAGTGGATTTCTCGTCTTAAAACGTCGGCCTCCTGAACACTCAGTTTTAGACTAGCAACTTCAGATAACAACATCCGTATATGCGACCGTTGTTCGTTTATTTTTCTTTGAAAGCAGGCATTAGTATTCAATTTCAAATTATCATATTCAGATTCCAAAGTTTTATTTCTTCTCATGGCTGATTCTAATGCAGCCCTTGAATTGGCAAGCTCTAATCTGAATTTAATTAGTTCAGCCCCATCAGTATTGGCCTGAACCTTGAGCAATCCCAACTCCTTGTCTAATTTGCTGATAGTTTTTTCTCTTGCTGCAATAACCTCCAACAACTCTTCTTATCTGTTCCCCCATTCTTCTCTTTCAGCAATATCATCCAGTTTCCCAGTCTCCTCATTTTTCAATTGTTGCATGATAAATGCTTTAAGAGCTGGTCCTTGTAAACCGAACTCCTTAACATGTGTGAGAAAATACTCCAAAGCAGACATGGTATAAAAGATTGTATAACCTATGGCAATGTAAAACCTAATTTGTCGAAGCCATAGCAAAGGTTTTTAGAGCTTCTCCCACCATACCATAGTCTTTACCAATCATCATAAAATACTCCACTGTAGCCATAATCCACTATTATTGTGACTCCAAACTGCTCAATAATAATTCAAATAATATATATATTTAATATGTGAGCAATATTAGCAACAATTATTTCACCATTCAATATCAATCAACTGCATAAAATTATAGATGTTATTTTACGAGCAAAAAAAATTAGAGATACCAACAAGATAACAGTATAACAGTAGAAAGAGCCAACCGAAGAAAATACTAATGAAAAAAACCAAGGCAGAAATTTATGAATTGTAGAAAAATGAAAACAAATTCGGCTCTACCACAATTATGGCAATACAAGCACAATTTCACAACATATAATACATCTAATAAATTAACGATAGCAAGATTAGATGAACAAATTTACAAACAATAATGGAGAATAAACCAAATAAAATACAATTAACTTGACAACAAATACAAAATTACAAAATCACAAAACCATCACAACTAGACGAATAATGAATCTGGTTAATTCACTCAAAGCAGTAACACACAGCTATGTTCGCCGGCCCCTTAAATTGAAAAAATCAGATGCAAAAACTAAAGAACGCCTAAGAATTCACGACCGTCAATGAGGTATAATGAATTCATAGGTCCCACAGACCAACCCGCTTATCACACAAACATGTAGATACAGATAGACATATAACATGTAAAAGAAAGAACCCTGTCAAAGGAGATTCTTCAAGCCTCACACTGCATGAATCAATAAATTTACTTATCTGCTTTTTCATGCAAAAATTCCTTCTGGCATTAGCCTCTGCCTCAAGAAACGACGATTCAAATACAATGCGGTGAATAGGGTTAGTCCTAGAATTCCAGCCTGCAGCCGACCGACACCGCCATCTTGAAAATTTTATGTGCTGGCCTCCAACAATAGCAGGCCTCATAAAAATAGGCACAAATACTTGAAATAAATGCAAAAACGTCCACCTTCTTGAAAAACGATAGAATAATGTCCTCGCCTTGACTAAGCAATGTTATTATTTCAAGTGTTGTCTTGAAAAACAGTGATATTTTATACTTTCTTTCTGTCCACAAAAAATGTCCGGTCGCTCTGAGCAGACGTGACCTAGTTAATTTGCATAATCAAATGCGCAGCCGTAGTACTCAAGAAAACGTGCGCTGACACCTCCATCCTTAAATAATTTGTTGAACAACTTGTATCAATATAAAAATCAGCAATTAGATCATTCATATCCACGGGCTTGGCACCTCATCTGTTGCGAACTTCCTCCTGTTGCCCTTCAAACTGTTCAGAGTATTATGTCTTTAGTAGACATGGCCAATCTAGCGTCTAGGGTTACTAGCTAACAGCAACTTCTCAAATAACTCCGCCACTCCAGGTTACGTTTGAGACAAAGACTTTATTCATGACGAAACGATACAGCTCCATAAATGATCATACTCCTATAGTGTACAATTCTTAGAAACACATCTGTCTATAGTTCTTATTTTACTTAGACAGTCCGTCATTGTCGAAGGACAATGCCGTCTTCTTTTTCAACATTTTAAATATATATTCACACTCGACACTGAGAAGCTATACTCCCTGTAAACGCAGATAACTAGATATACCTCACAGAAGATCTTGATGTATTAGTGATGGAATAACATAGGGATGTACAATATATATTCAGGAGCTCAAACACCTGTATCCACTCGCCATGACACACAATGGTAGAAGACTTGCAGACAATCTCCTCACTTCTGCATTTTCAATTTCACGTCTGCAAAACAACCATATCGTCGTGACGTCACTTCCTATATTAATAAATGACTCCGTATAAAATAAACAAACAAGGAGCCCTGTCGAGCTAACCATTATACCGACACAATCGTTATGTATTTTAATCATAATAGCATCCCTTTTCAAAATGTTGGCTCTCAAGCTCTTTGCAGAGTAGGCTTTTAGGCTCATGGGTCACTTTTCTATTGCAGAATTCTCTTAATCTCGCCTATGTATTTCAAGCTGCGGAAGATCTTCGTTGCTCAGTAGCTGTGCATGGGAATTCACAAGTTCCGCCATATCTTCTGCCTCCACTTCAAGTTCAAGCTGCATAGCCATCTTAACAACATTTTCAGTATTATATTAAATATTTATTTAACAACAATAAAATATAAAAACAATGAAATCACGTTGGAAGCACATTTATGATCACAAAATAGCAGAGCTAAAGCACAATGATATGCGTGAAATGTGGCAAAAACACACTGAGTCACGAAGTATACAGCGTAGCAGGGAGAGAGCAAAGGGAAGCGGTTTCGAAAAAAGTTTCATGTCGAAAAAGCGTCGTATTGAGCCAGTCAAATCGTCTTATCATGAATGTTAATTGAAAAGCGTCGAAAGCGAATCGTCGTAAAGCGGGGTATAACTGTACTTTAACAAACATCAATTTTGTTGTTGTTGTGTGTTTTTTGTTTGTTTTGTTTCTTTTAATAAATTTTAAAAAAAGATAGAGACATAACCAGTCAAAATTGTCCCAATTAATTCTTTATGTGTCTCTATATTTGTTGTCAAAATCATTAGAGAACGTAGGCGACTACAGCATAAAAGTATGAAGGTGAACCCTAGATAGAGATCACTTAGGAACCCGGTATCTGGGCTGTCGTATGTCACTCAGTCATCACACTCAGTGGTCCTGTCTACCATTTCTGCATTTCACTAAATTGGCGGTCCAAATGGATGCCTTTGTCTTTCCTTCTTTTCATTCACCCCACCACAATATGTTACTGACAAAATATGGTGGGGTTTCTTCAGAAGAATATATGGGCACCTATGCAGATTTGTTCATTTTAAGGTAGAAACTGGATGTATATTTTTCAGGTACTACATCACGTGGTGTTTACGAGTATTGTAAATGCCTTTATGTTTACCTGTTTGAAGCTAATTGTTCAGCATCAAGGCTGCAAAGGTATTAATACATTGTGAACCGTACACACAGCTCTCAATAGCTCAGCCTGTTACTCCAGCACGCATGTCTGAAACTCTCTCAACAAGGGCAGTTATTGTGTCAGACCCAATCCTTGTTTCGGAAGGTCCAAACTGGGTGGCTACAGCATGAATGGAAAACATCCATAGAATCATCCTCGAGTCTTCAGGAACTGGTATAGATGAACTGTCCTGTTCATTTCACGCGACAATGGAAGACATGAAAGACTAGCTAAGAGAGCGCTCATAGTGGTGACACTAGTTATATGGATAAACGTAAGACTGGCAGGGATGGACGTATGAGAGGATGCATCCGGCGTGTACACAACCAGCGCGCAACAGGAACAATTAGCAGTCATACCCTTCTACATTTGCTGAGGGAGACTGAGCACCTATGGGTTTGCCGGGAGCGCAATGATGTAGATTCTCAACAACAATAATAATAACAACTCTCTTGTGCTTATAGAGACACATGTGTCGTTTACAAGTCCAGACATTACCTAAGTTTTATATTTACAGTCCTCAACATAGTTTTCAGTTGTTTCTAAAAGTCTTCAAGTTTTGGGTTTCCGTTTTCCGTTAAGTCAGGCAAATCGTTTAAACTAGATACATCAACATATCTACCTTTTAACTACGTTGTTAATGCGAATACTTGTATCATTCCAAATCGACTGTGTTCTCTGGTTTGATCATTTCGTGGTCGATGCTGTTTTCATCGAGCAGATGTGGAGTTTCCGCTTTCTCTGCCAATGGTCCAGAGTTTAAAAAAATATTTATGTAATCTACTTTTGTTTAAACACAATAATAATTTGTTTTAAATGTTCTAGATTAATTGATTTATAATGTCATTTCTACATATGCTCTAGTAGATAACCTTAATGTAAGCTAATACAGGTTCGGTACTTAGACGTACTCGACACACTCGTGATATTCGTACGCCCAAGCACTACTCATTTTTGTTTTTGACACGAATATACCGATTTCACGAGAAATGAATCGAGAATAGCCGTACAATCGAGCAAGCGTTATCGACCCTAATCGGGAAAATAGCACGATTATGCCGTGCCCCGATTTATTATATGTTTTCTTATTTCGCCAAAATGCTAATAAAATGTACTAATTATTTGAAACAAATTTTAACTTAACAACAGTACCAAAGCTACACTTATGTCTTTATACTGGAAAACATGTCAGGTAAGAACTGGACAAACTACCAGCAAGTCATCATCAGCCTTGCTAGAGACTGCAGAACTAGGGCTAATGGGAGGGCAGAGCTGGATCAGCTTATAAATGATCATGCTGGGGATGATGATGCTATTGTATACATTGATTGGTCTGTTATCCGTGGTTAGAAATCAGGGTGGGGCTTCTCTGCTAGAGTAAAGGGCTGAACTGTCGCTGAACATAGCGAGGCTTACATGATAACAACCTCCAGCATGAGAATGGAAGTAGAGGCAGCTCTCTCATAACCCTGCACTCCCAAAGGAGCATAGGCCTTCAACAAACACATCCCAAGTCCTCCTGTCACGTGCCATCATCTCAAGTTCCTTCCACGTTTTCCTTATCATTTTCGTCTCTGTTTCTAGCTCTCTTCTCCATGTGCTTCTTGGTCTACCTCTGCCTCTCTTGCCCTGGGGGTTCTAGAACAAGGGCTGCCTTGTAATGCTATCAACAGGTTTCCTCAGTGTGTGTCCTATCCATCGCCATCGTCTTCTTCTCACCTCTTGTTCCACTGGCACTTGTCTAGTTCTTGTCATCAGTTCCACGTTGGTAACCTTGTCATACCATTTTAATCCCTCTATTCTACGCAAGCACCCATTTATGAAAGTCTGTAGCTTTTTGGTTGTTGTCTTTATTGTTCTCCATGTCTCAGAGCCATACAATAGGACTGACGTCACATTTGAGTTGACGATTCTTATTTCCGTGTTGGATCCGATTTCTCTTGATCTCCATACATTTCCCAATGCAATGAAAGCTCTTCTTGCTTTTTGTATTCTAATTTTGATATCACTGTCTGTCCCTCCAACTTTGTCTATATTGCTGCCAAGATATGTGTACGATTCTACATCTTGTATTGGTGCTTCTTCAAGTTCAACCCTGTTTTCATTACCTGCATTTATTCTCATTATCTTTGTCTTTTCCCTGTGTATTTTCAGACCCAATTGCTGTGATCTCTCACCGAGTGTTTTCAATTTGTTCTGCATCTGATTACGGTTATGGGACAGAAGAGCCAAGTCATCAGCAAAATCCAGATCATCCAACTGCTTAGTCAGAGTCCACTGGATTCCATTTCTGTTGTGTGTTGTTGATGTTCTCATAACCCAGTCTATTGCTAATAAGAAATGAAATGGAGACAAAAGGCATCTCTGTCGCACTCCTGTTCTTATCCCAAATGGTTCTGTATGCTGTCCTTCATGAAGAACTCTGCATGTCATGTCTTCATATGTTTTCTTTATTAAATTAATGATCTTCAGGGGAACTCCATAATGCCTCATCAATTTCCAAAGTGATTCCGTGTCATCAAATTTCGTAGTCCCAAAGTATAAAGGTGATTCCAGACTTTGTTCAACTATTATTCTCAAAGTGGCTATCTGGTCTGTACATGATCTGTTTTGTCGAAAACCTGCTTGTTCATCTCTCATTTTCTTGTCTATGGACTCTTTTAATCTCTCAAGGATAATCCTGTTTAATACTTTTCCTGGCACTGATAGTAACATTATTCCTCTATAACACTGACAAACAACATTTTTCTTTCTTATATAAGAATAAGTGTTCTTAGGTCAGTTTCTTGCGCTGATTTCAAATTTGAAATCCGTTTATCCAGACTTTGTTCAACTATTATTCTCAAAGTGGCTATCTGGTCTGTACAAGATCCATTTTTTTTAAAACCTGCTTGTTCATCTCTCATTTTCTTGTCTATGGACTCTTTTAATCTCTCAAGGATAATCCTATTTAATACTTTTCCTGGCACTGATAGTAACATTATTCCTCTATAACACTGACAAACAACATTTTTCTTTCTTATATAAGAATAAGTGTTCTTATGTCAGTTTTTTGCGCTGATTTCAAATTTGAAATCCGTTTATCTCTATCACGTCAGGTTTTTAAGATATTTGTGAATACATATATTTTTGGGAAACCGTTATGTGCTCCGTTTCATTTTTACTACATAACTTATTAAAAATTAATAAAATGCAAAATAATTCCACTTTTTATACTGCTAAAAGATGCATGACATATGTTACGCTATTTTTCCAATAGTTACTGTATTTTGAAATAATTCTGAGCGAAATATGGCTTCTAGAAGTTGTAGAAATTCAGCTGATCTGTTCTGTTACGTGTGCGGATATTTTACCGATCGTGTTCACCAGAAAAACTTTACACCATTACTAAAGAAAGCATATGAACTTTATTTCGATTCGAAAGTTGATGATGCAAATAAATCTTGGAAGCCAAATGCAGTTTGTTCGACTTTGTGGAAATACATTGGCAGGTTGGTTACGAAAATCGCCGAAGCATAAGTCGATGCCTTTTGGAGTGCCAGTAATATGGCATGAACAAGACAAATCACGCTACTGATTGTTACTTCTGCTTGACAAATATCCATGGTTTCACTCTTAAAACTAGAAAGTCTGTGGTTTATCCAAATATTGAATCGGTTTCGAAACCAGTGTCTCGTGATCCAATCACGTGTCCGATCCCAGTTCCACCAGAACAATATCCGTTGGACGTCAATGAACCATCAGAAAGTGATAGTTTACCTGCTTCAGAAACTAATTCTGACTCGGATTATATACCGGTGAATGATGGTGTTCACTTAATTAACCTTTCAGATCTAATACGTGATCTCGCTCTTACCAAAGGACAAGTGGAATTACTCGGTTCGCGACTCAAAGAATGGAATCTTTTAGCGCCCAATACTTTGATATCTAAATTTCGTCATAGACACAGAGAACTTGTTCAATACTTTGAGATGGATGATGACATTTCCTATTGCAAAATTCCAGTCGCCTACTCTGTTCATATGAAAGAAACTTATGACAATATGGCTATACTTTTGGCAAAAATAAAGTACAATGACTACCAATGGCGGATTTGTGGAGACCTAAAGGTCATTGCAATTCTCACGGGCATGCAGACTGGGTATACTAAATTTTGTTGCTTCCTATGTGAATGGGACAGCCACAACAGACAGGAACATTATGCAAGAAAGGTGTGGCCTATCAGGGATCGTATGCAGCTCGGGCATAAAAATGTAATACACGAGCCATTAGTTAACAAAGACTGCATCATTTTAACACCGTTACATATAAAGTTGGGGCTCATGAAGAATTTCGTAAAAGCATTAGATAAAATGAGCAAAGCTTTCACTTATCTTCGAGAAAAGTTTCCGCAAGTTAGCGATGCAAAGATAAAGGAAGGTATCTTTGTAGGACCTCATATTAGGAAAGTTATTGCAGACAAACAATTCGAGAACTTGTTACATGGTAGTGAACTTCACGCATGGATGGCATTCAAATCGATCGTCGATAACTTTCTGGGAAATCACAAATCTGTCGACTATGTGCATATTGTTAAGCAGTGCATAGATGCATACAGAATTATGGGCTGTAACATGTCCCTCAAAATCCATTTGNTCGTTTCGCATCTTGACTTTTTCCCTGACAACCTTGGCGAAGTCAGCGATGAACATGGAGAACGATTCCATCAAGATATCGCCGTAATGGAGTCACGTTATCAAGGACGGTGGAGTGTGACCATGCTTGCCGATTATTGTTGGATGTTTCATCGCGATGTACCACATGCCATTCACCGACGAAAGTCGACTGCAAAGAAATTCAAGCCTACATAACTGTTATACTTCTTGTACGAATGATGTTATAATACTGTATGCGTTGTTAAAAAACTTCAATTGCGTATTTCTCGAGATCCCGACCTGATAGAGAAAAACGGTTTGCAGATTTAAAAACAGCGCATTAAAATTGACCAGAAAAACATAGAAATGTTAGAGAAAGAAAAAAAAAATTTTTTTTTGTTAGCCAGTGTAATTTGTGCACTCTTGTAAATTTCCTTTCTTAGGCAACTTAACCAGATATCCTTCCTTCCATTCTGCTGGTATCTCTTCCTTTTCCCAGACTTTACCAAGTAATTTATATAACAGCTCTGTAGCCGTGTCGATATCTGCTTTGATGGCCTCTGCTGGAATGTCATCAGGTCCAGACGCTTCTCCATCTCTTAGAAGCTTTATGACTTTCTGTATTTCTTCCTTCGTTGGTCTTTCACCGTTAATTTGTAGCTCTTGTTCTGCTGGATGGGTGTCCGGGGGGTTTTGTGGAGCTGGTCTATTGAGAAGGTCCTCAAGATATTCTGTCCATCTCTTCATTTGCTCTTGTATATTGCTTAGCAGTTTTCCATTCTTGTCTTTTAAGAGGCAACTTGTTTGCTTGTATTTCCCTGTCAGCTTCTTTGTGCTGTTATACAGTTCTCTCATATTTCCTTTGGCTGCAGCATCTTCTGCCTCTCTTGCCAACTCCTCAATATACTTCCTCTTGTCTCTTTTGATACTTCTTTTAACTTCTTTGTTTGCTTCTGTGTACACTTCTTGAGCCTTGGCTTTGAAACTTCTGGTTTTGCTTGTGTTTAAATCTGCTTTCTTGTTTTTTCTGTCTTTTATCTTATTGATGGTTTCTGTTGTTATCCATGCTTTTTGTTGTCGTTCCCTTTTCCCCAGTATTTCTTCACATGTCTCATTCCATACCGTTTTGATTTGCTGCCAATAGTCTTCTGTATTCTCTACATCTTCCAGCTGTTGGAGCACTTGGAATTTGTTGGATATTGTGACCACAAATTTGTCTCTTGTTTCTTGATTTCTTAGATGTCCTAAATTAAATTGTTGTCTATAATTTTGCATTGTTGCATATCTCTTGAGTTTCATTTTTACTTTGGCTATCAGAACGTGGTGATCTGATGCCACATCTGCTCCTCTATATACCTTTACATCCTGCAATGATGATCTAAACTTCTTCTTTATGCATATATTATCAATCTGATTTTCTGTTCTATGGTCTGGTGATATCCATGTTGCCTTGTGTATTCTCTTATGTGGAAACATGCTTCCTCTTATAGCCAGTTGATTTGAAGCACAGAAGTTTGAGAATAGTTCCCCAATTTCATTCATTATTCCTAGCCCCTGTTTTCCCATGACTTCTGTACGTATCTTTGCATTCATGTCACCCATCAAAATTGTGATGCCACTTCTTTTTACTTTTTCCATAATTTCCTTTAGTCTAGTATGAAATGCTTCTTTCACAGACTCTTCTTTGTCATTAGTTGGTGCATAACATTGGATGACATTTACATGTATTTTCTTTTTAGCTGTTTTAGAAGTAGCTGTTATTATTCTGGATCCAACGGCTTCCCATTCAATGAGTGCTTTCTGTGCTTCTTTAGATAACATAAGAGCTACCCCTTCACTGTGGTGTGAACTTTCGTCTTCATGTCCTGAGGACAGCACCAATTCACCTGTGATGAGTTTCTTCCTGTCTACTCCCTTCCACTTTGTTTCACACAGTCCCAGAACCTCGATTTTATATTCCCTCATCTCTGCTGCTACTTGTGCCACTTTCCCTTTTTCGTTTAATGTCCGAACATTCCAGGTGCCAAATCTGGAAGTTCTTCTAGAAGAAAGAAGGTTAGTCAGTAACTCAGACTCCTTTCGGTTTTCTCTGTGTTGCATCATACGCCTCCCTGCGAGAGGACCTTCCCCTGTCTTGGATGGCTGTGTTTTATTTTCTTTAATTGTCTTGTCCATGTTTGTTGAAGTTTTTTGTTATTTAAATTTTTTTTTGCAGGATGGGGTAACCGGCCCCATGCCCAACCCTCCTTAGTCGCTTTATACGACATGTTTGGCAGAGAACAGTGTTACTATTCTTTGCTCCTCTTTCGGGCCCCGGTAAAACACTACTGCAGCCTTAAGGTGGCTGTCAGAAACTTTATTAACAATGGCAGTTATTATCAGACTCACAATCCCTGCTTCGGAAGTTCCAAAGTAGATGGCTCTGGCATGAATGGAAAACCTCCATATACGCCTCTGTGACGGTATTGCCTCCCCTGCTTTACAGTAGTGGTCCAACAGTGGCCAAAACTCAAGAGTATCTAATATGGGCTTTAAAGGTGTCTACCTACGCACAAGATTACTCTTGGCAGAGATGTTGATAGAAGGAAAAAACCGTTTCTTTCTCCAGGGAGTCTTCACAAGATATTAAGATAAGCGAAAACAATGCTGCTTTGGCTGAGCACGTTAATTCTAGAATCTGCCGATAACTTTTGTGAAGGAATTAAGCACTTATTAATTTCAGCTCGTTCAAGCCCCCCCCCCCCACCCCTGATTTACTCAGTGGAATTCTTACTATTCTGGTAAAGCTCTGTTTAGAGTGTGTGTTGTAACGTTGACTGAGACAAACATGCAGTACATGTAAAAGGATTAAATCGAAGTTAAATTTGTAACATTACAAATAACACAATTTAATAATCACTTTAGGTTTTAACAAGTTTTAAGAATTGAATAATATTTTAGGAAAAGGTTTTCATCACTGTTGTGATGGGATTTAACTGAATAAAGGAGGGCACTTTTGACAGCGGATTTTGTGCACTTAGCTGCAAATGGTAGTTTCTTCTCCCGCTGGGTTGGTTCTTGGTAGACTGTCTCGCTGTTTACGCTCGTCGCTGGGCAATGTTAAAGGTGCCGCACGTTCCCAGAACATCAAGGAGTAACGTCAAAGTTGGTCATTCGTCTTAAAGCGTAAGCCACTGTTTCTTTATTGTTCCAGAGATAGTGCCCGTCAGCTGGTACCACCACCAGTAACTATGATAAAAGAATTGAAACGAAACGCTCTCCTGAGTATTGCGTTTTCCAACCCATAGTTATGGGTTCCTATCTTCCCATACCACCATCCCATTTAACTCAGAATTTACCCTCGATGAGAATTAAATTTAATCCCTCAGGATAAAACTTTCCATACATTTAAATCGAATAGCTTTCATAGTTACTTTATATTTAAATGAAAAGGTTAATAATACAGATAGAATATGCTTACATTTACATTTCCACTGATTTGAAAAAAATTGAATATGTTTTTATTTATGTATACACTGATTGAAAAGTTTGAAACTTCCATTAACTTTAAAATGAATATTTTCACATAAACATTTACACTGATTTAATGCTTGAATACTTACATTAATTGTAAAGTGAAAATGTTTATATGGACATTTACACTGCTTTGAAAATGTAAGTATCATACTTATAATGTAGATCAGCGGTGGCCAAACTACGGCCCGCGGGCCAGATCCGGCCCGCCAACCAGTTTTGACCGACCCGCCAACCTGTTTTGGCCGGCTTCTTATTGTTGATTGAAGCCACACTCTTTACAATGAAATAACACACAAATGTATGTTTTAAATAAATAATTACATGTCATATTATAAATTACAAAACAAATTAAAACAACAGATTCAGTATATTTTTTTTAACAGTAATTTCAATCCGAAGACTGGTATACATGTCTTGGCAGATGTGCAGTACAGTAGTTTGCCGTTGCTTTCTGTACGTGGTTCATTATATATGTAAAACTAAATCCCAGAACATTATTTTTTTAAGGATTTTATAGGTCTGGCCCTCTGGTGTTACCCTTTACCATAATCTGGCTCTCGGCCAACCTTAGCTTGGCCACCACTGATGTAGATCATTTCTTTCATCTTTCCCTCCCTGCTCCATAGGAACCTGGGACTACTTTATGCTTTTAGTTCTCTTTACGAAACTAGAAATAAATCAATCACCAGCCCTTGGCAGTGGTGGTTTATGAAATCATCATTCTGTACGCTGAGGTTGTCAGCCTCAAATAACTTGGACATCCCTGAGCGATTTTCACACAATAAAATTTATATGGCAATACACATATATATGTTAGTTCACATGTTAATAATAAAATATAGAACGTAAAATGACAACATACGCCAATGCTTGCTCACAGATGTTTTGCTCAGATGAATAAAAGAGACTTGAATCGGCCTCTTACGCGCGTCTGGGGCGTCGTGGTTTTAACAATAGCTTTCCTTTCTGACTCCGTGTGTGGTCCTTCAGTTTCTTCAGTCCCGGTTTCCTTGTTTAAAATGATTGAGATTTCCTGGGCTGTTTTTGTAAGTCCTTATAAAGACTCAAATAAAAGGCGTCCGGCATGTTAAGAAGGAATTCTGAATTCTAGGCTTCACTCTGGCAAAGTCTGTAGTCTTGGCAAGCGATTTCTCACAGTAGTTTAGACTGACTGACGCGTCAGCTTATATTCACTGCCTTCCCGCGCATCTGTTTGTTATGGAGTCTTACCAAAAACTCCATCATTTTCAAACAGTCGGGTTAGGGTGTGGTACTTTCAGTATATACCACGTGAAATAAGGTGCGTAAAGCAAGAGGTCACATATTACCATATATGGCAACTAAGACTTACGATGCCTTGCGTATTACTTGTTGCCGGTGGTCTTCAGTATCTGTTTCATCTTCCAGCTGTTGGAGTACTTGGTATTTGTTGGATACTGTGATTGAAAATTTTTCTCTTATTTCCTGATGTCTTAGATATCCCACATTATACTGTTGTCTATATATATATGCTGTTGTAATTTTCTTGAGTTTTAATTTTGTTAGCCAACAGAAGATGGTGGTCTGATACAACATCTGCTCCTCTACATACTTTCACATCATGCAATGATGACCTAAACTTCATGCTTAAGCATATGTGATCAATCTGATTCTCAGTTCTGTGGTCTGGTGATATTCATGTTGCTTTATGTATTCTTTTATGTGGAAATATGCTTCCTCCTATAGCTAGTTGATTTGAAGCACAGAAGTTTGCTAATAGTTCCCCATTCTCGTTCATCATACCTAATCCATGCTTTCCCATGATTTCTTCAAAGCCAGTGTTGTCTGTTCCTATTTTCGCATTTAGGACCCCATACAATTTGTGATGTTCTTTCCTTTCTTATTGTCCAAGACACTTTGTAGTTTGGTGTAAAACTCTTCTTTCACAGATTCTTCTTTATCGTTTGTTGGTGCATAACACTGAATGATGTTTATATTTACTTTCTTTTTGGCTGATTTAAACCTTGCTCTTATAATTCGGGGTCACATTGCTTCCCATTCTATAAGTGCCTTTTGAGCTTCCTTGGGCAGCATTAGAGCCACCCCTTCACTGTGGTGGGCTCTTTCCTCCTCATGTCCCGAGGACATCATTTCTCCTGTGATCAGTCTCCTCTTCTCTGTGCCTTTCCACCGTGTCTTGCAGAGACCCAAGATATCAATCTGTAATTTGTCATTTCTGCTGCTACCTGTGCAGTTTTCCCTTGTTCACACAGAGTGCGAACGTTCAAGGTGCCAATCCTGGAGATTGTCCTAGACAAGAAAAGGTTAGTCGGCATGGGTTGTCTTTCGGTTTTCTCTAGGTTGCTTCATGCGCCTCCTTTCCAGAGGACCTTCTTCTGTCTTGGGCGGCTGAGTTGATTTATATTCTTTATTTGACTTGTCCGTGTTTGTTAAAGTTTTTGTGGTAAAAAGTTTTTTACGGGATGGGGTAACCAGCCCCATGCCCAACCCTTCTTAGTCGCTTTTTACGACATGCCTGGTAGGGTACAGTGTTACTATTCTTTGCTCCCCTTTTGGGCCCGGGTAACACAATTTTAACATATTAATATGAAATGTTTTGATTTTGTCCCTATGTCAATGGCATAATCTACATCAGTTTTCTTCTTAACCACCTTAAAAAGGCCGTGCCATAAAATTAGCAGTTTATTTTCCTTGGTCGGGAGAAGTAGCCATACTTCTTCTCTTGGTGAGAAAGAACGTAATTTTCGAGATTGGTTGCAGTGCAATCTCGACATGTGCGAAGCATGTCGTATCATACTTGATGCATAAGTACATGCATCCACACGGCATTGTCTGAGATTAATGACCAGTTCATAGCTGGTGCGGATAGTATTTTCCTCCACTGATCCAAACAACAAATCCTTGAGTATGTGCATAGGACCTCTAGGGTTGGCACCATAAACCAATTCAAATAGCGAAAAGCCAGTGCTCTCATGGGGCACTTCTTTGTAAGCAAATAAGACCGCTGGCAACATGCGGTCCCAGTCAGGAGGACACGTCTCAGCGACTTTGCCTAACAACTGTTTCAACGAGCCATTGAAACGCTCGCAAACGCCATTGCTTTCTAGATGGTATGGGCTAGTGAAAGAATGCTTAATTGACACCATGTTCTCAATATCTTTCATCATCGGAGACATAAATTGAGAACCGCGATCTGACAAGATTTCCTTAAGAACTACTATGAGGCAAAAGATAACAAATAAAGACTCAGCAACAGCTGTAGTGGTGATATTCTTCAATGGTATAGTCTCAGGCCAACGTGTACATAAGTCTATAAACGTTAGGATATATCGATATTCTCTATCAGACATACTGACATAGGACTTACTATGTCAACCGCAAGCTTGGTAAAAGGCTGTAATGGCACATCAGTAGCTTGTAAGGGTGCAACATGGTGCTTGCCTCTGCGTGCTACCTTTTGACATGTTGTGCATGACCTGCAGTATAGCTTTACGTCTTTGTTAACACAGGGCCAATAAAAATTAGAGGTGACACGAAACAGAGTACGTTTAACTACACACACACACAGCTATGTGACCACAAGACACACAAACGTGAAAAACACTATGGTTAATTGGGTAAGGGTCTGACCAACACACAAAGTTAAGTTTCTTTTGTTGTTTTTTTATCATTTAAACTTGACAACACCAAATATCTAAAGAAAGATCAAATAAAATCAGATTTACATACATAAGTATGTCGTGAAATATTCTAATCCACATATATAAATTATTAGGTAAATATAAAGCCTAACAAATAAAATTAATAAAGAGAAGAGCAATGGGAAAATAACAGTGCTGTCACAAAGAATGTACTCGAAATCCCCCTTGTTTTCTGCTTCGTCTGCAAATTGTAACGCTTTCACGTTGATATAAAAGCTTACTGTATTATTACCCGCCTTCTTCAATGAAACGTGTGCTGCATTTCTAAGAAAAACATTGAGACGTACTGCGTAATGACCTAAATTAATCCTAACATTAATTATACTGCGTTACCAAAACGAACGAACAGATGGACAAAAGGATAAAGAGAGAGGGGAGGGCTGAAAATCAGGAACGCATGCAACACGCGTCGCGCGATACACAAATGCTGCCATCACGCGTGTAAGTCTACATGCACTAATTTTTTTTCAGACGGACAGTGATAAAATACACTACCCTTTCCCAGAGTTAGGTTTATAAATCATAAAAAAACTCTTATTAGAAAAGATAACATTAGATGGGTTTACGGTTGAAAACATAACAGTACCCAGACAGCACATCTTCGAAACAGGAGGTAGAAGAAATTGCATATTTTGAACGCAGCCACGTAGCTCCTTTAAATTAGTATTTTTGGGTTCCTTAGGGCTTGCTGACAAATAATATGTAAAACGTTACGCAAATAGTCCAGGAATTAATAAATTATACCCAAAATAAAATAGTGAGGATGCCTGACAGCATGGAATCATTTCTGCTCATAAAATTTTTTTTATAACGTGTTTGAAAAAACCTTACGTTACATAAATAGCCTACCATGTAAACTCCCCATTGATTGGAGCGCAACAAATGAAAGCCTAACCACGATTGGTCGGACTATAAATACTATCTTGGTTGTTAGGGGAGACGGGGAAAGGTAACATTTTTTCAAACACTTGTCGAAACGGGCCTCATTGGTCAGACTCGCTGATATACACACTTGGGAGCGTTAGTTCGAAACCACTTGTTTAAATAAGATTGATAAAGCATCAGTGCGTTGAAGCCAGCTTATATTTGGCTAAATAAAAGCCTGGAAGATAAGCAGATGGGAATTTGTGCCAGTTTGTGCCAGAATTCATTGCTAATCAACGTATCTGTGTTTATTCGTATGAATTGTGGTAAGCTTGAACCATTCAATATCTTTTAATGAAAATTGAATGTGAATTGTTGATTTATGCCTGTATATATATGTGTAGTTCAGTGGCCAACGTGAGATAAAGCCTATAATGCTCCAGCCTGAACAGAGGGTGTCGGAGAGAAGTAAAACGGCATGGAATGGCCAAACAGTACACTGACACCTGGATGATTGAATAGAAAGAAATAATGCTGGAATTGCAGAGGCGTAGTAACCATTAAGAAGGGTAATACTGGAATAAAGTATTTCAAATGAAGCTGACAGTTGGCCTAATGCTCTGAACTCAATGTTTGTGCTGTGTTGTGATCAGTGTAACAAGAGAGTTTAAGTTAGTTATGAAGTAGAAGGTACATCCTTCTTGATTTCAGGGACAGTGGTCTTGATGGTACTGAGCAGCACCTAGTCAGAGCTTTGCTGAATCCAGTGTCGGACAGCATACTCCTTGGTCCTTTTAGCTATCAGTGAGGTGTCTCCAGAGCCCAGAGGAGAATTCGAGCAGAGGAGTCCTTTCCTGCCGCCATCACGCCAGATAAGCTAACTTGGCCAGCTGAGCTCAACATTATGTCCCCTCATCTTGAAATAACTTTGTAAAAATAACATTCAGAGGGGAATTTACTTGTCTTAAAATCAGGAACTGTGAACATCTCCAATACTAGTCCCTAAAGACAAACTATTGAAGTCATGATGACAAATACCAACAGAGCTTGAACAAAACAAAACCAGTATTACCTCATTTTACTACTACACAACTGACACACATAGAACATTTGTAATAATATATGTCACTACAATATTCATATTGATAAAGTCTGTACATATACTTGTAATTAAAATTGATTGTGATTCCTGGTTCCTTTGTATTTGAATCAGGACACAAATACATTATTAACAGCACTGAATACATATTGTTATTTGAAACGTTACGAGTGACTTCTTTAAGATATTCTCATAGAGTGTTATATGTATGTGAGTGTCACAGTGTTGTTAAGAGTAGTGGATTAAATTAAATTGTTTATCTGTCTGTTGTTGTGACTTACACTTCACCATACTCATACCCTAGACACATAACGTAGCATCACACTATTCCAGAATAATTCTGACTGAGATATATAGATATGTGGTAGCAAGTAAGTACCCAGTAAAGTAAACAATTTTTTTAAGCAAAATCAAGGATGATACAATTCCTGAAACAAAGAAAAATATTCACTCTCTCTGTCATACTCTCTCTGTTATACAGTGGCCACTCAATCACGCTTACCTATTCTTGGTGATATCTCTTTGGAATTACAATGTTCCTGAATATACAAATTGTCAGGTGTATTTCCCAAATTGGCCCCAGTCCATCCTCTAACAAATACGATTAATGAGGGGACGCCAAATTTGGTGTTTTATTCCTGGATGAACAAATGTCACCTCGAACAGTTAGTGTAGAAAAACCGAGATCTTGGGGTTCACAGTAAACAGAGGAAAATACTTCCAGTATTGGGCAACATCTGGTTGTTAAAAAAAAACTGTTACAATTGATAAATGATGGTAATCCTATCGGCTGGCTCTATGGTGAGTGCCGATTCTGAAACAGCGCAACTCTTCTGGATAAAAATCCATTTGGATACGACTGTCAAAAGTCGGGAGTAATGTTATTGGTTTCATACCCCAGTGGGCTAATAAAATTGAACAAAAAATTTCTAGGTTTTGTAAGTCCAGTTAAACTTATGTTAAAATGTTTCTGTATCTCTGTGGCCAATCCTGTTCACAAATGAACTTGGGGACGCACAAGCCAAGAAAAAGACAACATTAACCATTCAGTAAATGATGAAAAAAACCGCTGGACGCCCTTTGATCAGGTCTCCATGAAATAAACAAAATATTTATGAAAATAGCATGCTACTATTCTATATAGCTATATATATATATATATACACACACGGACGGGGACAAGACGATCTCTTTTCCACTCCGTCAGTCCTGATTAAAGTTAAAATGCACACGGTGACTTTCGCCTATCCTATCGCGCGTCGCTTAGCGAGGGCAGGTTTGGCTGAGTTATGCAGCTCTACCCCTCCTGCTCCTGGTCAACGATCAGCGTACAATGTCAATTATTATTCAATTATCCATACGCGCACTTACATAAATATCGCCTGTCGTTAATAGCTATTACATTGTCGGCTTCTGTTTGTCATCGTATGGTATTAAATAATAGTCACTTACTATAAATACACAAAATGAAATATAACGTGAGTTATATTCTGTCACTATCAGTCGCGCCTAGCATATACTCAGTCAACTAAAACCGTCTCTTCTTGTGTGAAAAAGCGGGTGGTAAAATTAACATTAAAACTGAACCTCTGGTATCAGATAGCTACGCGTTATTATTTCACTGGTTTTAACAGCTAGAACTCTAAGTGAATTATAATGGCAAAAGCTTTAACACGTTAACACTTAAGCACTAATTTCTATTACAAGAAAATCCCCATGAAAAGATCCCCATGAATGCTATTAACACATTTAGCGAAATGGTTCTAGCTACTGTGTGCTTAGTCGATTCCAAAAATTCTGAGTGACGACTGATAGCTGGTTTAGGAAGACACAGTTTATATATCATCATGGTTGCTCTGATCTATAGATGAGGCTACTTTAAACACTATAGTGCATAGCAGAGCAACAGAAACGTGAGTCCCCCAGATAAAAGTTTACGGTCGGCTTGTCTCAGGTGTTTGACAGCCATCAAAGCTTAAATCCGTGTAACGGGGTTCTCGTAGATTTTGCCCGTATCTAGAGATCAAAGAGTTAACTCCCCTCTGTGTACGAACTTGAAAGGGTACTTGGGGAAATATTTTTTTGCCCGAGCGTCTACTTCAAAAAGGTCCGGTGTTTTTCACGTGCGGCCTGTCAGGTATCCGATGATTGACAGATCAGCTCGCGTGAGAAACTTGATAAACAAACCTGATTCGCTCCCTGTTATGACTGGCAGGTCGCGAAAGTTGGTAAACAACTTAGATTGTTTATGTTCAAAGGAAAGAGGCGTGGATAAACAGTAAGCTTGTGTGAGTATGACAGGCAGAAAAATGCGTGGATTTGCTAGCAAATCATAGAACGCTAACGGGATCACAAAGGCTGTCAGATTACTGAAGGCTATATTTCCATTATACGTCACTGTAGCAAAATCTGCGAGAATAAACGCTCAATTCAGTAAGATTTAGGCATAAAACGATAATAAATAAATTAGCCCGCATGTGTCTGACGGTTGGCATCTTCGACGCCAGCAGCGCTGCTTTTTGCACAGTGCTAAGCCTATAGAACGATTTCACGGAAATAGTCTGACACGCTTTTAGTTTCGTTTTCGAGAAACACTACTAATATTTAACATTTGCACGATCTGCTGCATACACTTTGTAGTCTAGCCTTATAATTAACGATTGGCGGAAGCGTGCCGCAAAATAACTATCTGAATTAACGCTTTCTGTCAACTTTAACGAAAAAT
Source organism: Oreohelix idahoensis (assembly GCA_024509875.1). Taxonomy (NCBI): domain Eukaryota; kingdom Metazoa; phylum Mollusca; class Gastropoda; order Stylommatophora; family Oreohelicidae; genus Oreohelix; species Oreohelix idahoensis. The sequence goes on from JAMPIV010002857.1 coordinate 495,675, forward strand.
TTAGTAGTAATCCTTACATTGTTTGGTAGTATTACCCGATACAATACTAATTATTAACGCCAATTCTTAACCCACCCCGTCTACACCCCACTTCGCTGACACAGATGCAACGCATATGCACACACTGCGGAAATGCCAGCCACGGCAAAAACACGCAGACAATTTTATTTCCCTCCTAGTGGTAGCATTTCTGACGTAACTTAAACAAGTTAGTTATTTGAAAAATACATGCTAGCGAGATGAAGGAGAGGAAAGATGGCGGACTTGTGCAAAATTTTATTTGACGATTGACATGACAAAAATGGGAAATTTTAAACCATTAGGAAGTTCCCCATAAAAATTATATGGTAGTATGACGTACAGTTCGCTGAACAAGAATGTACTTTCAATAATATGATAGTCCCAGAATTAGATAAGTTATTGAAGAAATACTAATATCTACGGACACTCGACCAGACAGACTGGCGTTCCTGCTTATGTTTTTGTAACGTTAGGGGGACGCGAGCTTGGAAAAGAGGCAGGAAGGTACATTCAGATTCGCTTGAGTAAAAAGAGTATGACTGAAAAGGGGAGCGATAGGAAAAATGTAATCCTAAACGTAATATCTTTTTGTATTGGGCATGACTAAAGCAGACTGGCCAATCGACCACCAGACGCAGAAATTATTCGAAATTATTTTGGTTTTTCATTCAAACTGCTTTTGAATTCAAGTAACCGAACGTTTCGATTGGCCAGTGCTAGTAAATATTAGCAAAAGGCTTTGACTATTCATTGCCAGTTGAACTAAAAATTTTATTCAGATACGCTGAGAAACAGCTCTGTTAATTTTAAACTTAAATAAAGAATAAATTCACAGTCTGTGCAGTTCGGAGGAAGCTGAGGCCATTTTTTCACAAAGTCAGCGTCATTTGTTTATATATTTCTTGATTGTGGTAAGGATATTTTATGAAATTTAATATGTTTGGTCCAACAACAAAGTTAGATACTGCTATTGGGAAAAGGTGAAGGACATGCCGGGAGCAGACATTGTTGAGTCCTCACATTAAACGGTATCTAACTGATGTATGTTGTTATGATTATGTTGTCATATTATTGTATTAGAATAGATTAGTAAGCCTCTGTGTTCAATGAACACTGTTTACATGTGTGGTGGGTTTGATGTTAATACAGTTTGTTGTAAAGAAATCTTAGTGTACTGAATGAGGTCAGATGTGAAGGTCCCTGAATATAATAAATATTAGAGTAAATTTCTAGGGCACCGTTCTACTACCACCACTATGATCTCATTCAGACTTATTCTAGATAGACTGTAAGATGACTACGTTTGGTGTCTAGGGTTATGAAATATTAGTGTAAGGTTGCATTAACCAACTAAACATATAAACAATTACACAAATTATTTTATTATCTAATACAACTCAACAGTACCACGACAATCACATACGAACTACACTTTAAAAGACTATCTTTAGTAAGTCAGTGGTTGAAAGTTTGGTAAAGTTAATGTTTTTCAATTTATTGTCCTGAATCTAATTTATTGGGAATCAGGACTGTCATACAAAAGTGAAATCATAGAAATTAATTACATCAATCAATTTATACAACGGATCTTCTGTCCATAATACACATATTAGTATTATATAAGGGTGTAGTGTATTTTCTAACTGAGGTGACTTCTAGTATACACTGGTAGATTGTTTATTATCATCATCTCTGCATGTTGTTTGTAAGTTTCTGTGGACACTGATGGAATGTTTATATCACTATTCCCAGTCTCTTATTTTTAATATAGGTTAGTTGAGCGATCAGGTGCCGAAATGCACCTATCTTTGTAATATGATGTAGGACTCTTCCTGCACTTCGCTGAACGACAACCTTCAGCTCCCACTTCTTCAAGAATGATGGTGGTTTACAGTTTTCTCCGAAAAAGGCAAGACTGTGGCATGAATATATCGGCCCACTGTAGTCTGGCACCAGTTATTGACAGCAACCACAAACCTCTGAAATCAGAAGGATATGCCTCCTTCGTTATCAACAGCCTACAATAATATTCAACAACCAGTACAGGCACATTACAAACAAACATGCAAGATCAGCTCTTTACCACAATCCCTTTCACCAGTTTCTTTTGATGTGACCAGGTATACCAGTATTCCTCTCCCCTAATAGTTACAACGCCTCTGCAATTCCAGCAATAATCTGTTGTCCATACAATAGGATAGGTATTATGCTCCTGATGATAACCATATATAATTTAGTTGGTCTACACCTCTCTGATAGTCTTTCATATGATGGATCAATCTCTAGACTCTGTTTTGAGTCTGCCATAGACTCACGTACTTACAGTCGTATGTTAGTATCTCACATTCAAATTTTATTTTAAATAAAATGTTAAGAAAATCAATCTTACCACAGATGCAAGGAAATAACACAAGTAAACGATGACTAGGCAATAGAATATGGCCCATTTTCGATCTGCCTTATGTCCAGGCTTTTCCTGTGTTAGAAAATTCTCCGCCTGCTCTCATCGATCTTGCTTTACACAAAATGTACTTGAAAAGGCAGTGAACAGTCCCCGTTTCGTACCAATATCTACTGCTTTGTCCAATGGGACCATGTTTACATTTATTTTTGAATCTATCGTTTCAAATAACAACTCCCAATATGTTTCCAAGGCAAATATATTTTTAGTTTTAGGTCAACCAATCATACTTCGCCAACCTTCAAAATCCACCCAATCAAATATCCCGTACCTTTTAACCTCATTTACCCAAAGTCGTTTTTTCAAAACATGCCAAAAAAAATTATAAGCAGGCATGATCTTTACTTGACAGTCTGGTCGGATCCACTATAGTATTATGGCTATAATTAGTTAATTAATGGACTATTTGCGTAACTATTACCATATTCTTTGTCAACAAGTCCTAAGGTACACGAATATACAATTTATATGGGACTAGTTGGCTTGGTTCAGAAGTACACAGTTTTTTTTCTAAGTTAGTATTTTTTATTTTTAGTCTACTACACGTTCAATTCTTTTCCATGTGCTGTCTTCTCTATTTACGTGATAATTACGTCCTTTGAAATAAGAGCTAAGGTTGTTTTTGTGACACGAGTTGTCTACATGTTCTAACTTTTTTCCTCGTATTTTGGGGAAACCCCTAAGGCAAGGCTTGCCCCTGTGCTGGAATTGGCTTTTAGTTTAAAATCAATGCGAAACGAATTAGCATTTCATCTATCCTTTCCCCTCCTCGTTCCACAATGCATTTTAGGCACATATTTTCTTAGAACTAGGAAAAGTGATTATGTCAAGGACGAATTTGAAAAATTGGGTACCGTTTTGTTCGGCTATTCGTTAGCAAATAATAATCTGAAGGCGTAGGCGATACCAACAGTTCTAGCAGAAAATTCTTTTATACTTTCTTATTTTGCCTTTATGCCCTATATTGTTATATATTAATTTAGATATTGTATTTAGAAATTCACTACAACATGCTTGAAGCAATTATATTTTGAAAAGAAGAGAATATCATATCAAAGGAAATGTGGTTACCCCACATTATTGTATTGAGGAAAAGTATGTGAACGTACAGTGGCGTGTCTGCTATAAGGACCTGCGGTGTGGTCACAGCAAGGTGCGAGTCCTGTACAATTCGGGGCGAGTGCACTTGTAAGGTACGCGAGGCTGACCCTATACCCACGTAGGAAATTAAGTGTTAGAATAAGTGACCAGATGTAAAAGGCCATGGTGTCCTTTTGTTGCATAGAGTCTATCCTTTTTCTCGTTCCACAATGCATTTTTAGGCACATATTTTCTTAGAACTAGGAAAAGTGATTATGTCAAGGACGAATTTGAAAAATTGGGTACCGTTTTGTTCGGCTATTCGTTAGCAAATAATAATCTGAAGGCGTCCAACCAGCTTATATGCCAACAGTAGAGCTAGCGAGTGGTGAAATTGAAACTTTCTGCAACTACACATTGAAATATCTTACAACAAGGACTCCCAGGTGATGAGTTAGACATCTGGGGCATCTCTGACAGTTTCTTGTGTTTCAAAACAATACACAGGACGTTTATGGGGGTAGGATGAACTACAGCCCTCATATACACTGACTCTTCCTTTATATGAATAAAGTGAATTCTTTTAATATTTCCTACAGGAAAGACATATATAAATACATAATAACTTTTTAGTTATTGGGCAAATTGTCCCAAAATTTTAAGTGTTTCTTTTGACCTGTAAAACTATCTTGTCCTTTTGTTGCAAAGTCTTTGTTCCTGTTGCTAGTGACAGGAAAATAAATTGTAGAGAAGATTTGTTTCAAGAAAAACTTAACTGCTAGTTTTATTATCTTCTTTATAGAAACTTAAGTGTTTGACTGTTGTGTACCAATTTCATTTCTCCCATAGACACTAGGTACACCAGACACCATACACTAGAGCCGGAATCGGGCCCGTGTGAGACCTAGGGAGGTAGCGGTAGGTTCTTTGCACATAATTCATCATACACATCATTTATAGAGTCAGAGCCCTACATGTGCTTGACCTTTACACGGAATAAAGCAGAACATTTTCATTCTTTTGGGATACCATCATAACCTCCCCAGCAAAATCAACTTTGCTACATAAATTGGTAGGCTTGTCTGGGCTATCTGAATTTCTCAAAGTATCCACAATACTATCGGGAATCTGGGGACAGGCAAAATAAATTGTAAAGAAGATTTGTTCAAAGAAAAACTTAACTGCTAGTTTTATTATCGTTCAATATGTAACTTCAGAATGCGTCAAGTATATTGAAAGGGAAGATAGGAAGTTAGCAGAAGAAAGAAAATTACAGTTACAAATTGAGGCTGACAAAGAAATTAAGAGGTTGCAGATTGAGGCTGACAAGGAGGCTAGGGCATTGGAGGCAGAAGAAAAACGACTGCAAAGGGAGGCAGAAGAAAAAGATTGACTGCCGAAAGGGAGGCAGAAGAAAAACGACTGCAAAGGGAGGCAGAAGAAAAGAGATTGGCAGCAGAAGCAGAAGAAAAGAGACTGGCTGCAGAAAGAAAAGAAAGAAGACAGGCTGCAGAGAGGGAAGCAGCAAAGGAGGAGAAAAGATTACAGAGGGAGCATGAGCTACGACTAAGGAAGTTAGAATTTCAAGGCCATGCTCCTGAATATGGTGCCAGCCCCTTTGCCTCAGATGCCACTGCTAGTCAGGGAGCCTCAACCTCAGCTATTGGTTTTCATGTAGACCATTTTGTTGAGAAAGACGATGACATCGAAGGGTATTTAAGCAGGTTTGAACTTTTAGCTACTACTTATGGGTTAGAAAGAGAAAGATGGGGGGTAAAGTTGTCTCAGGGGCTTCGGGGAACAGCTTATGAAGTGTTTTCCAAAATGAGCAAGGATGACCAAGACAACTATGACATGTTGAAGCAAGCTCTTCTGTTAAGATACGAAAAGAACGGAGAGTTTTATAGAAAAGAATTTAGGAATGCCACGCTACTGTCGGGTGAGACCTATCACCAGTTCTCCGCCCGGTTGGAAACGTATATGGAGAAATGGGCTACTTTGGGGAAAACCCAAGATATCAAAGAGATGATACTCATTGAGCAGATGAGAGAGTCCATGGCTCCAGACATGAGAAAGTTTCTCATGGAACAGGGTGCGGAGAGGCTGGGTGAGATAATAAATGTCGCTGAGAGGTATCAGGCAGCCCAGGCAGAGGTAGCTGGCACAAAGAAGAAACAAATAGATCAGAGTAAGGCCCCCCAAAACCATAATAAATTCGATAATAGAAATAAGCAGAACTTTGATAGGCCTCGAAATGAGTTTAAGAATAGACCCTCACAATTTAATGATAGAAGGAATGATGAAAGAAAAACTTTTAACCAAGGAAAGAGGTATTGTAAAAATTGTCGGATGGACAATCATAACACTGAAAATTGTAGAAGAAAAACTCCAAGTCTCGCTGCCATGAAAACGGGGAGGAAGGGAGTAAAGGTCAACTCTATTGAACAGCAGGAACCTTACCACCCCCCAGTGTGTGAAGATGTAACATGAAATGGAGTCACCATAAGGTGTTTGTATGATACGGGATTAGATTATGATTCAGTTGTGAGTTCTCACCTGGTGCAGGCAGATCAATACACCACAGAAACCGTAGAGATCCAAGCTGCAACCAAGGACGTAGCGACCATGACACTTCCCATCGCCGGGATAAATGTGAAGACGCGATATGTGGAAGGAGTAATCAAGGCAGCAGTGTTAAATGACCCAATCTACCCTCTGATATTGGGGTGTAGATATGTCTTCATGGGGAATCCCAAGAGACCTGTGATCATGGCAACAGTCCAGACACGATCACAATCCAAAAAGGAAGAAGATGAACCCATAAATACTCATCCAGAGGAGATGAGAAAGGCACAGGCTGAAGATAAGTCACTGAAGCCGTGTTACAAGAAACTCCCAAAGAGCCATACTCCTCCTAATAAAGGAGAATTCTATATGAAGAATAAATTGCTATACAGGAAGGCCGGCACTGGTTCAGCTGGTCACGGACAGCTGGTCCTTCCTAGTTCATATAGGGAGAAAGTAATGTAGTTAAGTCATACTATCCCCTTTAGTGGTCACATGGGGATTAGCGCAACAGGACAGCGTATAGCTTGTCATTATTTCTGGCCAGGGATAACGGAAGACATTAAGAGATATGTGAAATCCTGTCCCGAATGCCAGAGAGTAGCTCCAAAGCATTGGACTGCTCCAGCAACTCTTGGGGAAATGCCCATAGTGGGAACCCCTTTTGAGAGAGTTGCAGTGGATATTGTGGGACCTCTCACTCGGACCAAGAGGAGGAACAGTTACATCCTTACTCTGGTAGACACTTGTTCTATGTGGGGAGAGGCGGTAGCCCTGTCATCAATCGATTCAAAACATGTGGCAGAGGTATTACTTACGATATTCACAAGGTTAGGATTCCCGCATCAAATCTTGACTGATAATGGCTCTCAGTTCAAGGGGAAGCTAACTGAAGAGGTTTTCAGGTTGTTTCAAGCCAAGCACTTTCATTGTAGTCCGTATCACCCCCAAGGGAACGGCCAGGTAGAGAGGTTCAATGGGACTCTCATTTCTATCCTGAGAAAGCTGGCACATGAGAAACCTGATACGTGGGACCACTACTTGCCCGCCGCATTGTTTGCCTACCGGGAAGTACCACATAATTCAACTGGAATGGCACCCGCAACACTCCTATTTGGAAGGCCTATAAAAGGTCCGTTGGAAGCTCTGTTAGAGACCTGGACAGATGAGAAGGCAGAGGAGACTGTTACCTCATCATACCAATATGTGAACGAACTGACCACTCGTTTAAAAACTAGTTGGAAACTGGCAAATGAAAATTTGAGACAAGCCAGGTAAAAGCATGCTGCTTATTATAATAAGAAAGCGAAGGATAGAGAACTTGCTGTAGGGGAGAAGGTACTTCTTCTATTGCCAGGCAGCAACAATAAACTTCAGATCGGATGGCAAGGGCCATATACAGTTTTGGAAAAGGTATCCAGAACAAATTATAAGATAGACAAAAGGGGAAAGGAGAAAGTCTATCATGTGAACCTTTTGAAGAAATATCTGGACAGACAAATCCAGGAGGGAACACATTTAATGGTCTTGTCTATCGCAACCGAGATGAAGAATGAACCTCTCTCCTCGGTTGAATATCCACTGAAAACCAGTGAAACGTTTGCACAGGTGAAAATAAGTAATCACCTGACAAAAGTGTGGTAAAGTGGGATGTTATAAATATTTATAGGGGACTTAGTGTACTGACTGAGATCAGCTGTGAAGGTATATATATATCTAATAAGAGTAGTGTATTATATATAACCTTACTTGCTGCCACATATGTATACCTCAGTCAGAATTATTCTGGAATAGTGTGATGACTACGTTATATGTCTAGGGTATGTGTATGATGAAGTGTAAGTCATAACAACAACAGACAGATAAACAATTTAATTTATTCCACCACACTTGACAACACTGTGACACTCACATACATGAAACACTCTACGAGGATATCTTAAAGGAGTCACTGATAACTTTTCAAATAACAATATGTATTCAGTGCTGTCATGAAGGTATATGTGTCCTGATACAAATACAAAGGGAACCAGGAATCACAATCAATTTTAATTACAAGTTATATGTACAGAATTTATCAATATGAATCTTGTAGTGACATATATTTTTAATAGTATCCTATGTGTGTCAGTTGTGTAGTAGTAATATGAGGTAATACTGGTTTTGTTTTGTTCAAGCTCTGTTGGTATTTGTCATCATGACTTCAATAGTTTGTCTTTATTGGAACTAGTATTGGAGATGTTCTCAGTTCCTGATATTAAAACAATTAAATTCCCCTCTTAATTGTATTTTACACTGTCATTTTAAGATGGGGGTACATAATGTTGAGCTCCATGGCCACACTCTCTTATCTTGCGTGATAACTGCAGAAAAAGGCTCCTCTGCTCGATGAGTTCTGGAGCCACCCCACTGGTTGCTATATGGACCAAGGAGTATGCTGTCCACCTCGGGCTTCAGCAAAGCTCTGACCAGGTGCTGCTCAATAACGTTAAGACCACAGTCCCACAATTCATAGAATAATAAACAGTTTCGTTGACTGGCAATGGATATAGCACAACTCCGATCTGCCGATGTTCCAGGCTTTATTTTATATAAAATATACACTGGTGCTCAACGTACTGCTTCTTAGTAGGTTTATTACAAGATGTGGCAATGAACAGACGCTCTGAATCAAGTATATTCGCAGCTCTACCCAATGAAACCACGTCTCCACATCTTTTCAAAAAAGTACCCCTTCTATTCGTTTCCCATAACAATGCTTTCCTGCTGTCAGGCATCCCCACTATTTTATTTTGGTTATAATTTATTAATTCCTAGACTATTTGCGTAACGTTTTACATATTCTTTGTCAGCAAGCCCTAAGGAACCCAAATATACAAATTTAAAAGAGCTAAGTGGCTGCGTTCAAAATATGCAATTTCTTCTACCTCCTGTTTCGAAGATGTGCTGTCTGGGTACTGTAATGTTTTCCAACGTAAACCCATCTAATGTCATCTTTTCTAATAAGCGTTTTTCAGGATTTTAAAACCTAACTCTGGGAAGGTTAGTGTTTTTATCACTGTCCGTCTGAAAAAAAGTTAGTGCATGTGGCCTTACACGCGTGATAGTAGTAATTGTGTATCGCGCGACGCGTGTTGGGGTGGCATTAATAGCGAGACACGTGTTTAGTGTTGCATGCGTTCCTGATTTTCAGCCCTCCCTTCTTTCTATTTGAGTCCATCTGTTCGTTCGTTTTGGTAACGTAGTATAATTAATGTTAGGATTAATTTAGGTCATTACGCAGTGTGCCTCTCAATGTTTTTCTTAGAAATTCAATACCCGTTTTAATGTGTTGTGGAAACGCTTGTATTTATGCAGTGGCTTATATTTAACGTGGAAACGTTACAATTTGCAGACGAAGCATAAAACAAAGGGGATTTCGAGTACAGTCATTGTGACAGCACTGTTATTTTACCATTGCTCTTTTCTTTATTAAATGTATTTGTTAGGCTTCATATTTACCTGATAATTTATATATGTGGATTAGAATATTTCACGACAAAAAGGATAGAAGGAGAGGGTTCAACAGGTCCTTGAGAAACATACAGATGTGTTAACGGATAAACCGGGGCACACAAATTTGTTGTCATATGATATGAAACTACTAGACCCAGCACCCATCTGTATGAGGCCTTATTCTTTTCCGTTCGCTAAGGAAAAAGCTTTGAAAGAGGAGATTGATTATTTGTTAAAAGAAATGATTATTTCTCACAGTGAGTCTCCTTACAGATCCTGTGTGGTTTTGTTGCGGAAACCATCAGGAGAACATAGACTGTGCATAGATTACAGGAAACTGAATGCTGTCACAGAAGGTCAGGTGGATCCATTACCTGATACTACTCAACTTTTTGCCAGGCTGAACAAGGCAAAATATTTTTCTAAGGTGGATCTTAGCAAAGGCTATTACCAAATTCCAGTAAAGCCTGAGGTTCGACTTTATTTAGCTTTTAGCACCTCGGAAGGTCATTATGAGTTCAGCATGTTACCATTTGTTTGAAAAATGCCCCGAGTGTGTTTTCTAGGATGATGCGAAAATTGCTGGATCCCCTGAAAAATCCATGTATTTCGAATTTTATGGATGATATCCTCATTGCTACGGAAACATTTGATTAACACGTTACCTCTTTGAATATGCTGTTTGATAGACTCAGAGAGGCTAACTTAACCGCTAGGCCAACAAAATGCTGTATTGGTTGTAAAGAGTTGGAATTCTTGGGACATACAGTACATCAGGGTAGCATGACCCCTGATCCCAAGAATCTGGAAAAATTAAAAAGAGCACCTAAACCACAAACAAAAAAAGATGTGCAATCTTTCGTGTCTTTGTGTGGTTTCTACCAAAAGTATATCAAACATTTTAACTCTATATGTGCTCCTCTGACGGATTTAACTCGCAAAGGTCAACCTGATACTATAATTTGGTCAGCACAGTGTGAATTGGCTTACCAGGAGTTAAAAGAAAAGCTTACAAGCAGGCCAGTGTTGCAATTGCCTGACTTGACTAAAGAATTTATTGTGAGAAGTGACGCAAGCAATGTGGGCCTAGGCGCTACATTTTTGCAAAGGTCCTCCTCACAAGATGGGGAATTGAACCCAGTCGCTTATGCTAGCCGCAAGTTGAACAAGGCGGAAAAAAATTACCCAACCAGTGAAAAAGAATGTCTCGCTTTAATATGGTCTATAAAGAAATTCCAGATTTATTTATATGGCAGGACATTTGTGGTCCAAACGGATCATTCACCCCTCGTGTTCTTGTCACAGGCCAAGCATGAAAATTCCATATTATTGAGATGGTCTCTATTATTGCAACCATACTCATTTCTGATCGAATACATTCCCGGCCTTTTGAACGTTGGCGCAGACTTTTTGAGCAGACATCCTTATGATGAAGATCAGAAAAACGAGTAAGACTTCATGGAGCTAAGTTATCTCGCATATTCTAACCTGCAAATGAATGCATGTTTTAGGATGGGAGGTGTGTAGCAAAATCTGCGAGAATAAACGCTCAATTCAGTAAGATTTAGGCATAAAACGATAATAAATACATTAGCCCGCATGTGTCTGACGGTTGGCATCTTCGACGCCAGCAGCGCTGCTTTTTGCACAGTGCTAAGCCTATAGAACGATTTCACGGAAATAGTCTGACACGCTTTTAGTTTCGTTTTCGAGAAACACTACTAATATTTAACATTTGCACGATCTGCTGCATACACTTTGTAGTCTAGCCTTATAATTAACGATTGGCGGAAGCGTGCCGCAAAATAACTATCTGAATTAACGCTTTCTGTCAACTTTAACGAAAAATTTAGTAGTAATCCTTACATTGTTTGGTAGTATTACCCAATACAATACTAATTATTAACGCCAATTCTTAACCCGCCCCGTCTACACCCCACTTCGCTGACACAGTCTGCAACGCATATGCACACACGGCGGAAAAGCCAGCCACGGCAAAAACACGCAGACAATTTTATTTCCCTCCTAGTGGTAGCATTTCTGACGTAACTTAAACAAGTTTGTTATTTGAAAAATACATGCTAGCGAGATGAAGGAGAGGAAAGATGGCGGACTTGTGCAAAATTTTATTTGACGATTGACATGACAAAATTGGGAAATTTTAAACCATTAGGAAGTTCCCCATAAAAATTATATGGTAGTATGACGTACAGTTCGCTGAACAAGAATGTACTTTCAATAATATGATAGTCCCAGAATTAGATAAGTTATTGAAGAAATACTAATATCTACGGACACTCGACCAGACAGACTGGCGTTCCTGCTTATGTTTTTGTAACGTTAGGGGGACGCGAGCTTGGAAAAGAGACAGGAAGGTACATTCAGATTCGCTTGAGTGAAAAGAGTATGACTGAAAAGGGGAGCGATAGGAAAAATGTAATCCTAAACGTAATATCTTTTTGTATTGGGCATGACTAAAGCAGACTGGCCAATCGACCACCAGACGCAGAAATTATTCGAAATTATTTTGGTTTTTCGTTCAAACTGCTTTTGAATTCAAGTAGCCGAACGTTTCGATTGGCCAGTGCTAGTAAATATTAGCAAAAGGCTTTGACTATTCATTGCCAGTTGAACTAAAAATTTTATTCAGATACGCTGAGAAACAGCTCTGTTAATTTTAAACTTAAATAAAGAATAAATTCACAGTCTGTGCAGTTCGGAGGAAGCTGAGGCCATTTCTTCACAAAGTCAGCGTCATTTGTTTATATATTTCTTGATTGTGGTAAGGATATTTTATGAAATTTAATATGTTTGGTCCAACTACAAAGTTAGATACTGCTATTGGGAAAAAGTGAACGACATGCCGGGAGCAGACATTGTTGAGTCCTCACATTAAACGATATCTAACTGATGTATGTTGTTATGATTATGTTGTCATATTATTGTATTAGAATAGATTAGTAAGCCTCTGTGTTCAATGAACACTGTTTACATGCCTGAAGCAATTATATTTTGAAAAGAAAAGAAGAGAATATCATATCAAAGGAAATGTGGTTACCCCACATTATTGTATTGAGGAAAAATATGTGAACGTACAGTGGCGTATTTGCTATAAGGACCTGAGGTGGGGTCACAGCAAGGTGGGAGTCCTGTACAATTCGGGGCGAGTGCACTTGTAAGGTACGCGAGGCTGACCCCATACCCACGAAGGAAATTAAGTGTTAGAATAAGTGACCAGATGTAAAAGTCCAGGGTGTCCTTTTGTTGCAGAGGGTCTATGTTCCTGTTGCCGGCTGGTGACAGGAAACCTGCTGAGTACTAATAAACGCCAACCACTCTCCAACCAGACTTATATGCTGTCGAAGATAACAGTAGGAGCTTTGGCGAGTGGGGAAATTGAAACTTTCTGCAACTACACATTGAAATATCTTACAACAAGGACTCCCAGGTGATGAGTTAGACATCTGGGGCATCTCTGACAGTTTCTTGTGTTTCAAAACATTACACATGACGTTTATGGGGGTAGGATGAACTACAGCCCTCATATACAGTGACTCTCCCTTTATATGAATAAAGTGAATTCTTTTAATATTTCCTACAGGAAAGACATATATAAATACATAATAACTTTTTAGTTTTTGGGCAAATTGTCCCAACATTTTAATTGTTCTTTTCTGTAAACTATCTTGTCCTTATTTTCAAAGACCTGTCCACAAGCTATGAATGGACAGGCAAAATAAATTGTAAAGAAGATTTGTTCAAAGAAAAACTTAACTGCTAGTTTTATTATCTTCTTTATAGAAACTTAAAGTGTTTGACTGTTGTGTACCATCATTTCATTTCTCCCCTAGACACTAGGTACACCATACACTAGAGCCAGAATAGTGACCGTGTGAGACCTAGGGAGGTAGCGGTAGGTTCTCTGCACATAATTCATCATCATCATTTATAGAGTCAGAGGCCTACATGTGCTTGACCTCACACGGTTAAAGCAGACACCTTTTCATTCTTTTAGGATACCATCATAACCTCCCCAGCAAAATCAACTTTGCTACAGTCACAACATTCCGAAGAGATACTTTCCCACTAAACAGTTTAGCTGGCTTTTCCTTGGATTCAGTGGCATGCTGGGCCTTAGTGACCACAGCGTTAGCCAACATGTATGTATCTCCTCCGGAGAGCAATACTTAATACCTGCTATGTTACCCAGGATAATGTCAGATACTTGCTGGTCAAGGACACATGCCCTTACCTTACCCCTAAAGAAAGGTGTGGCAATATCTATTTCTGTTATTTGGTAACACTCTATTTTCCCTCCAAAGGTTATGCAATTCACTGTTTTACCAGTGAAGGCAGATTCATCAATTAACGATCTACGCATTCCGACAATAGTGCAGCTGGAATCATGAAGGACACTTATATGCCTGTTATACAGGAACCCAGTACATACCGTGAGTCTTCCAACGTTGTCACAAGATGACATATCGGGTAGAGCTTGCCCGCAGATCAATCTGGAGTGTGAACAAGGTTGGAAAAAACATTTCCCCCCATAACAATTTTCATCATTAAGTGAGCTAACAACACATGCATTGGCATGGTCCGCTCTCTTCTAGTCATTCTTCTTTGTAGATACACATGTATTAGCCATATCATGGTTGCTATTGTCATGATGCTCACAGTGTTTGTTAGAGCTCTTTCCATAGTATTTCGTACATGGTTTATTCCTCGCACACGACCAACATATGCAATTATTCCTATTACCACTGTAGGATGTGCTGTTTTCTGTGGGGCTACGATCCATTTGTTTATGATGCATATCATCACCACGGCTAGAATTATACCGCCACTGACCTTGGTTTGAATAACCTGAGTCTAATCTCTGTGAGAAGTAAAATGGTGACCTCTGCCTTGGGAAATTATATTCTCCCCGGAAGTTTGATCTAAAGCTTTGCCTTATTCTGCTGTCCACACTCTGTGAACGAGATCTCTGAACACCATCTCTATAATCGTGAGGAGCCACACATACTGGCAGTGCATCCTTTATCGTTGGTTTATGAACCTCTTTATCTGGGCAAGCTGTCATATATTGTCACCCAAGAATCTCCATTGCCTCAAGATCTTTCGGTTGCCCTTCTTGAAAACATGAGGCAAGATCGGTGCTACATTCCGACAACACCTTGTCACGTAACATTAGATCAAGTAAGCCAGTGAAGGTCTTGTTAATACCGGACAACTCTATTCATCTTTTAGAATATAATTTAATGGATTAGATAAACTCTCCAAAGTAAGCTTTCTACTAGGCAGACATGAATGAAATTTATCACGGAACCCTGCTTCCGTAAGCTGAAACTTACGCAGTAATGTCTCCTTGACAACATCGTAGTCTTCTCTGCTACTGCTGTCCAGTGCAAAATAAGCATGTAGAGTATCGGCTGTGAGGAAATTACATAATGTAGAGCTCCATTGAACTTTGGCGATCTTCAACGCACTGACCTTGAGTTCAAACCGTTGTAGGAAGCTGGCTATGCAGTATCTTTGTTGGTCAAAATTTGGAAATCGTATTCGATTTGTGGTAACAGGTGCACTAGAAGTTGCCTTAGGAGCATCCAAATCCACTTTCCTTCAGGCAACAGCAACATCTAAATCTTTCTGAGCACGCAATTTCTCTATCTCCAAGTCAGTTGCTTTCTGTGCAGCTGCAGCAGCTAATCTCAGTTTCTCAATCACAACTGCTTTATCTTTCTCCTATTCTCTCTCTCCTTCTAAGGCCACTAATTGTTCATGTTCAGCTTCTTTCTTTAATTTTTCCTGTTCATCGTCTATCTTTAATTTTTCTTGTTCAGCGTCTATCTTTAATTTTCCCAGTGCAAGAGCTTGGGCAAGATCTTTTTCTTTCTCTTACATCTTTATTTGATCCAATTTCTCCATGTGTTCCAAGTCGAACTTCTCTAAATCTTGTGCCCTTTTCTTCTCATCATGTTCTAACTGAACACGTTTCAATTTACGTTCATTCTGTCTTTCCATGCATGCCTTGCAGACAAATATTTGTTTTCTTTCTTGCACACCTTTCTTTCTTTAAAGAAGGTAATAACGGCCGAGTGACGGTTCATAAACTTTAATAAACATAACGAACGTCACAATAGACCCATTGATGTGGTCAGGGAATGAATACACAATTAGTCACAATACTGCACACTCGGGCTTGTACACTGCATGTGATCTTGAATATCTTCACTAAATACACAAAAGAGATTTATATCATTGTTCTGCTTACTAGATGTTGAAGGTTGGTTTGTATAAATGCCCAGATGTAACGTACTGTTTGGTGTGTTATGAATGTTAGTACTTCGAGCGTGTCGTGTTGTCCTGGACAGTACCAAGTTGTAGCGAGAATCTAGGTCACTAGCGTGAGGTGTCGCCAGGGTATAGTAGACACATACATCATGTCAGTATTCATGTAGATTCAGACATGTAGTACTTGTATTACAATGTGGTTGATCGTGTAAGTGTGTAGATAACAGTGCTGATAACACGAAGGCCGTATAGGCTCTTGGAAGTCTTCACATTAACTCACACAACCACAAGTAGAAGTCAGTGAAGTAGGGAATGCTGCTGACGTTTACAATATTTATTCATGACGTACGATAATACGATGATGATGGACGAAACAGTCAATAGTATAAGATCGAGTACATAATGTGTGTAGTTACAAAGGTCAGCTTCAGGCATCATAGATCCCAGACATGTAACAATGTCTTGACCACTGTTTACTGTTTATGCAATAGCTCTAATCCCTGACTGAGCCCCGTCAGGTAAGCCCTAGCAAATATCTTGCTTAGTACGGGCAATATCAGTTATTTAAACAAAGTCAATGCCATTGTCCTACAATTAGCAGAAAGACTTCAGACTGGCCTCACATGCCAGATACTTCATTCTGGTGAAGAGAATTGGCCGTAAATACGGACCAATATAATGACAACGAAATCAGGCCGCAGGTCGCGGGCCTCGATAATCAGATCACTCTCAGTTTATACAAACTTCTGAGATTAAATATATTTTCTGCCAAACCATATTCCGCCTGCATTGCGGGTCCATAAAGATGATTCCTAGGCTTATGTATGTAATGGGTCAATTTAGACCTCGTCTTTCAAATATGAAGCCATACTGGGGTACAGTATAATACCTCCTTGTGAGCTTCGCTCACTATGTCGCCATCAGCGATAAATGTACCTGTAAGATCTAAACGAGACGAAAAGATCGAATAATGTTTCAGTTATCTTCTTAAAGAATCCTTACACTCTAAGGTAACACAACACAGCCAATACTGGCATAAAGAAACACTCCCGCCAAGACCCCGCGCATGCCCAAAGAGCATGGACCAGATCGAGGCAAACCCAGACCAGGCGTTTCCGCCCAAGCGGGTGATAAAGATACTCCGTAAATGATCCTATAAATAGCCTTAAGACATGTCAACTATAAGACATTGCCTGAGACAGGACAACATACGACAGGAGAAGATAATCACCAGTCAAACCTGTCACAGAAAGACAATCAACATTTATCTCTCTTTGATCACGTTAAACCAAACATACATTAGGTTGGTGTTTTTTCCACCGTCAAAAATGACGGCAACAATCATCCTCTCAGTAATGAAATGTGAAATTAACCTGTTCACAATATGTGTTAAAGGTGCTTACTCGCAACATCTGGAAGTCCTCCCAATACAGCACAAGCACAAAATTAAGATTATATCAGAGCTGTGTGCTTTCTGTGCTTCTCTATGGTGCGGAATGCTGGAGAGTTACAGAGAAGGAAATGTCGAAATTGTCCTCTTTTCACACAACATGCCTAAGAAAAATTCACCGAATCTTTTGGCCAAATACCATCACTAACCAAGATCTGCTTACTCGTAGCAAGCAAGAGGACATGTACACCATCATAGCTGGCAGACGCTGGAGCTGGATTGGCCATGTCCTCAGAAGAGACCCCGATGCCATCACAAGAACAGCGATGCTTTGGACCCCTGAAGGAAAACGAAAGAGAGGCCGACCAAAAACAACCTGGCGGAGGACTGTGGAGGCTGAGATGCAAAGAATGAACCAGAGTTGGGGCACTGTACGAAGGATGGCCACCGACCGAGCAAAGTGGAATCAATTTGTTGTTGCCCTACAAGACACCACTAGGCGTGATGGCCACTGACTGCTTTGACGGTCGGCGGCTAAGGATCAAAGAAGAAGAAGACGGTTCATAAACTTGAATAAACATGAAGAACGTCACAATAGACCCATTGATGTGGTCAGTCAATGAATACACAATTAGTCACAATACTGCACACTCAGGCTTGTACACTGCCTGTGATCTTGAATATCTTCACTACATACACAAAAGAGATTTATATCATCCTCTCAGTAATGAAATGCGAAATTAATCTGTTCCCAATATGTGTTAAAGGTGCATTCTCGCACAATAAGAAACTTTGTACATATCAATATATTTTGTGGGCAATACTACACACATTGTACACATTCTCCACAGCCCAAAACGGCTGGAACCTGACTGCCCCTTTTTTCTGCACACTTCCCGATACTAAAACTCTCTCTTTCTTTTTGCACCCGCTTCGCTAGCAATCCTTTCATACAATTCGCACACTTGTCACACCGTCAATCTCTAACGCGTGACATAGTTCATATACAGCAACGCAAAGTAACTCCGAACAATCATAAAGACTGACAATCTATAAAAAAAATAATAATAAATCTAGGTTACAAGTATATTACTTACTTATTTAGTCGTTTCGCATCTACCCTAGGGCGTAGAGGTTGGTAAGAGAGAACGACATACTATCCTATCAGCTGTCTTCCTCCTGGCCTGGTTCCAGTCTGGTGCTCGGTCCAAATAGGGATGGTCTAACGTTGTCCTCCTAGCGAACTCTGGGTCTTACTGGAGGTCTGAATCCCTGGCTCTTAGTTACCCATATTTGTCGCGGTAGTCGATCGTCTTTCATTCTGCAAGCATTGCCAAACCATCGTAGTTGAGATTGTACTACTTGGGTCTGCAGGGGCTGGGTTTTGAGGCCAGGACGTATTGTCTGGTTGCGCACCATGTCTCTTCTTGTTACTTCAACCACCGATACCTCATTTCTGAGGTTTGGAGCTGGCTTTTGTTTACTGTAGCCAATGCTCATGACTTGCATCCAAACGTCATGACAGGAACATAGATAGAGCGGTATAAAGCCATCTTCGTCTTTTTGGCAACTTCTATTTTGCTGAGTAATCCTCGATTTATTGCCTAAAAAAGTATCCCAGCTGCTGCTCTTCGGGTAGCAGTCTCTTCTTTGATACCTCCCTTCCAGTATTTAACAGCTCCGAAGTATTTAAAGTGGTAGACCTGCTACAGAACCAGTTCTCCCAGCTTAATCTGATGCCGTCTTACCTCTCGTGATACCGCCAGGGTTTTTTTTATGAAGCTGCAGATGACCATCCATCCCTTCCCCATCTCTTCCTTCCAGACTTGCATATTGGATTGAAGATGTGCCTCTCATTTAGCAATCAGGACAACATCATCTGCAAATGCCAGCTCTGAAATACATACCTGTCTGATCAGTTCCCCACTGAATACTCTCTTCTCCTCTCTCTACATGCTTTGATGACATTGTCCATAAGGAGTTTGAAAAGATAAGGTGACAGAATATCACATTGTCTTACTCCATCGGTGGTCAGGAACTCTTCTGACGTATCGTTTGTCGTCCTCACATAATTTCTGCAAGACTTGTAGAAGCTCTTACAGCAGGAATCAGAGGTGTTGGAATTGATTTTGTTTTCCAAGCAGACCAAATGTTTGTTCATTGGGACCTTGTCAAACGCCTTTTCCAGATCTAAGAAACAAAGATGTATCTCACCTTTATACTCAAGGGCCTTTTCACTCAGCTGTCTGAGTATGAAGGTAAGGCATTGAGCACTTCGGTTTGCTAGCATGCCACATTGAACCTCATCCATTAGTGGCTCAGCTAGGTACCTGCGTCTCAGCTCCAGGATTCTAGAGTAGATTTTACCGGGAAAATCTTTAAAACTATATTTCAGAAAAACAAACAAACAAACACACAAATTACTCAGCAAAATTTCGAGACTACTTACAATCTTTGGTAAGAAAATACTTTCTTTCCCCTGTTCGCTCCAGCAAAGTCTTTAATAACGTCCTTAAAGTCCATATAACGTATAATACCGCTCTTAGTAAACAGAAAAGCCACATACGACAGGAAACTTGGCTCATTGCTGATCACATTCAATTAATGATTCGCCGAAGTTTAGAGAATGATCTTTCTCCTTCTGCATTTGATACTACTATCGATAGATAATCACCATAAGCACAAAAATTCGCTTACTAAGGGGATACGGGTGGTCCGTTCTTTTATATGGATGCGAATGTTGTACAATGAGTAACCAAATTGTGAGAAAAAAAACTGGAGGCAGCGGAAATGTGGTTTTTGAGAAGGATACTGAGAATATCGTAGACAGAGAAGAAAACAAATGCCGAGGTATTGACAGCTGCGGGTGTTAATAGGTCGCTCATCAAAACCACTAGGAAAAGAGAAATGAAATTTATGGGACATATTAACAGAAGAGGAGGAGTGGAGGAATTAGTCTTATGTGGCAAAATATCAGGTAGGAAAGGAAGATGAAGGCAGAGAAAGATGTATGTGGAAAGCTTAAACAACTGGGCAACAAACAACAGCATGGGCAACAACAACCTCATTAGACTATCAAAAGACAGAGAAGATTGGAGGTTCATGATCGCCAATGTCTGTTCCAGATCAGGCACCTGAAGAAGAAGATGAATGGATAGACAAATACTAAAAGCAAAGTGCATATTTGGAAAATTGTAACAAGTTTACGTTTTATTTAGTATCAGTTCCGCTATAGACATCTAGTTTTTGTACAACGCTTGAACGTCACAAACTTATCAACAAAGTCTTCTTGTAAGTCTGATAAATGGATATTGACTAACTCATTGGCATTGGATTGAGCTTCTCCCCTTGATAGATATTTGGCTGCCAGAAATCTGAAAGCATCGTGTAACGTGCTTTATGCGTCCGCGCCTTTTTGTCATTTATGTGACTATGAGCAATTAACCCGTTATTGTTGATGTTATTTTTTTATCAGAATCGACGTCACTGCACTCCGGGCAAACCCATAGGTGCTCAGTCTCCCTCAGGAAATGTCGAATGGTATGAATGCTAATTATTCCTGCTGCGCGTTGGTTTCATACACGCCGTATGCATCCTTTTATTCGTCCATCCATGCTGGTCTTACTTTTGATGCCAAATTCCAGCAATCTTAGCCTTGATGAATCATCAATTGCGGTATCATTCTCTAATAGGCGATCATTAATTTCCTTCAGTATCTCTCCCTTATCCATATCCAGTACACCTTCTACGGGTGCTCTTGAATCTTGTCTATCAGCTCTGTCATTGCCGCGTACCCCTGCATGACCAGGGCAATAGATCCACACCAGTTCCTGTAGATTCGAGCCTTCTATGGAGGTTTTCCATTTGTCGTAGATTTATGATAGGAGAATTAAGACTAGGTTTGGTCCCTTCTGAATAGGTTTGAATAGGTGATAGACTCAGTGAGAGTTAGTGAAAGGTAATAGAATTTCCACACACGTGAGATGATAGATTTTGATATAGTGGCTGTCTCTGAAAGCGAAAAGAATTCTTCTCTCTCTCACCTATCTTCTACAACAGTTGTTACAGCGTCAGACAGACTACACCAATATACATATTACGTATATTTCTATCACTCACAGGCACGCACATACACGTGACGACAGGTAAACACACAGACGTGGGAAAACTATAACAATGATATATATATTATCTAGAACGAGCTGACCAAACACTATTATTAAGTTCAAGAGCGATTTTAATATCAGGAAAAAATCGGCTCACAACATCAAAGAAAGTACATCAAGGAGAATACATATACACAAGTCATAAAAATTCAAGGAAATGTTGCAAGGATGATAGCCCCCTTATAGTGTTAACTCTAGGTTTAGCCCAGCCCCGTTAAGAGAACAGATGATGGCGCCAGAGTCACAGATACATAGGGTTTGATTCTAAGAGTTTTCGTTGTTTTATCTCGTAATTATATGCACAGAGTTTGAAAAAAAAATCTGATTTAACCTAAGACAAAAACACAAGAACTCTAGCCTTAGCAACAAATTATGCAGATTGAAAAAAAAAATTTGGACAGCAACAGGGTGTCAAAGATATAATAGTGAAAATATCACTCAAACCAGCGTACACTCATTCATTCCGCCATGGCCTCTCATACATGTACTCACGACTTGGCTCGCTGCCTCTTGGAACACACTGATTTTAGATCTTCACACAGACTCAAAAAATGCAGTCTTCTGCCAAGAAGTCCCCAGTTCCAAAAGTCGTATTTAACTTGGAGTCTCCTGGAACGACTACTTGGGTGTGCAAATTTGTTCAAATGTCTGATTAAGTCACCTAAAATTATTCCAGGCGCGGGAGTTAGCAGAGCACAGTGTCAATAGCGTAGGTTTCTAGAAATGATGAATGTCAGGTCGGTGCCTTCCCTCAGTATAGGATTCACTTTAGTCACACCACAGATTTGTCCACAAAAAATATATATATATATAGTCGGGAAATGTTAGTTAATACTTGAAGTATTTCGCGCCACCAGGCAGAAAGATTACGTAGAGTTTTTTTCTAGAAGAAATTAAGATCTGGCTCCAAGGTCCAGTATTTATCATTACAGTCTTTGAAAACCCGTTATTGGGATATAGTATTTCTGGCTAACTCGGGTTGCATATGCACTGTTAGACCAGTGGTACTTAAGAAACCCACGTGGTTCAAAAATAAGGACTGTCTATTTCTTCACAAGTATGGAAACTACTACTAGGTGCTGGTAAAGTTAGGGTCACCCCAAAACTTTCACTGTGTGGAGGAAAAATAACACATATAATATAATAAACAGAATATGTACTGGTTATAACTTACATTTAAACTTGCAAGCAGAGAGCTTTGCTTATCATTTAAACTTCCCGTGACGTAAGTTATATTTAAAAATCAGCAATCCTCATGAATTAGGAACATTTATTACAAATAAGGGAGGGAAACCTGAGGCCTGTAAACAGTAAATTAATATGAAACAAATATAAAGGTATGTTATCAGGCACTCGCAGGAAATAAAGAAGTAGAACACCAGACAACAGAAAAACAACAGACATGAGTGGCTTACCCAGGATTTGAACACTGGACCTTCCGTGCCTGTTGTTTTTCTGTTGTCTGGTGTTCTACTTCTTTATTTCCTGCGAGTGCCTGATAACATACCTTTATATTTGTTTCATATTAATTTCATGAATTAGGAACACGTGCGTATTCCGTCACCATTCATGAGGCTCGATTCTAGAGTTTATACGTTAGTTTAGAAAAATACACTCGACTGAGTATTAGCGGTTAAATTAAATTCATAAATAGCTACAATTGCCGTTATAAGCTAGAAATTTTAATTTTATTCTGCTTTCCACTGAATGCTTCCCTAGAAAATATAATAGCCTACCACTTTATTTCTCTTCTGCGCTAAAGAAATAGATTAAAATGAATTAAGCGATTTAACACTTTAACACTCACAAAATCTATATATCTATCATATTAATTACCTCAACCACAGAATTACAGGTAGTCGCACAACTTAAGAATAAAATGCTGAAAGTATTTCTGGAAGTCTAGAAGTTCGACAAATTGCCGAAACAAACTGAGATACTTCGCTAACAGCTATTCTGTTTACGAGCAACCTATCTACTGTGAGTCTATGAGCGAGAATGAAATTAAAGTTTCAAACTTGGCCAATATCTTTAAAATCGGACACAGGATCCTAATCTTATTTCGCCAAGCGAAATAGTCTCCCCTGTCCGTATAACACCTTCGTCCGCTTATCGCGTGACGTAACAGCCATCAGTGGCCGAGGGCTTGCATGAGTTGCAAATCTCAGACCACCGTCTGCAGTGCGGAGTGGATTTTCACGCTAAGCCGGGTTTTTTTCTGACGAAAAACCTCATGCGTTTACTGAAATGCAGACTCTCTGTCTACTTTCCATGTCCCTCGGGTGAATTTTCACGCCCCAGGCCAGAGACCCTCAGACGAATGTCTAGCGAATGCTGTAAATTCACGCCTATCGTCCGACCAGCGCGACTGACATGTACGCAATACCACCCAGGTGCCATTCTCAGTTTTAGAGAAAGGAAAACAGGTAAAGTTTGCGAATTATATGAAAATAATATTCGCAAAACGAATGGATGAAAAATATACAGGAAAAAGGAAATACAGAGATAATAAAAGAGAGAATTCGGGTGAAAGAATAGGAAGAAGATGTAGGAAATTAAATGAATATAAACCCTACGTGACACCATTCATGCCAGAGCCATCCACTTTGGACCTTCCGAAGCATGGATTGTGAGTCTGATACAATAACCGCCCTTGTTATTGAAGTCTCTGACAACCCGTTAAAATCATAAATCAGTGACACACAAAGTCTATGATGGGAAATGGTACTTGTCTGGCTAAATGTATAAATATATAAGATGGAAATACTTGGTCATTCTTACCCGCATGAACTCTGCTGTAAACTGGCGAAATTCTAGAACTTTTGTAAAAATGACAGGCTTGAATATTTCTGAAACAAACGAGTTTAAGAGACGGGGAGAAATGCGCGTTGTTTCAATCAACATTCAGTTTCGTTGCCACGGCACAATGCGAAAATCTCATCAAATGAGTGACTTTAATGACATTTCAAAGCTATTCATCTGTTTTATCATAGCATTTGCTTCATGGAACACTGTTAAGTTTTATTCTTCACATTTTGAGATACCAACAATTGTTGCACTAATTTCCTTGTAATTTCTTGTTATTGTTCACATAGCATCATAACGTGATGACCGTTTTGTGTGTGATAGACTTTTGACTGAGATTGTATTTCCCATCATGCTCATTGTATACCATCTTTGTATCTGAAATATTATGTAAAACAACTGTTAAATATATAGGGAAAAAAACTGCAGCCAAACTGTTTCTGCAGACCTGGTCCCTACCACATTAAGGTTGCATTCAGCACATGGATCTCAAATGTGTTTGTTGATTTTGTTGAGTCTGGTAGGACCCTGTAATACATCTCGTCCACATCAGCAGCGCTGTAGAATGACTTGAGATCTGCAATTTGCTAGGTCTATTCCAAGTTTGTCATTAATTGATGATACCGTGTCAGAAAGACATTTTGCATCGTGCCTTTCAATGAAAACAAAAGAGAGTTCAGGTACGTCTGTCTTTTGGTACATAACACATAATGACCAACAGCTGATGTGTGGGACCCTAGTATCAGTATTGAATCTATACTGAGTCCGTCATGTTTGGCTTCTCTAGTTTATTTGTGATCTTCGCTAACACTGTTGACCCTACATTGATCAATTCTGTATGTGTGGTTGCAGAAAGTTAAGATAATTTCCGCTTTCTGGATTTCAGTAATGACTAATGTGTTCCTTCAGAAAAAAAGATGAAATTCATATACAACATCAATGTGCATGAGGAAGTTGCCATTGTAGGATTATTGTAACATGTTTTTCATCCTTTTAAGCACAGTTCTGAATTAAAGTGTATAAGGTCTATGAGCACCTAAACCAGGGACTGAGCTAGCATGGGGAAGCTCTGAAAAGTACTGCTCGCACTTGGAGCGTAGATTAATACTAAGCCTTGAAAAAGATTACCAGAATCACCTAACAAGATGAAGTCATGAAAAGGCTGCTACCTACGCCAGCCTCAAAAATTGTTTGTATTTAAGGATCGACGACCCCGTCTTAAGTCGAAATGGTTGGAAGTCGCAAATCACGTTATACTTTTTGAACCATCAAGACATGTTAACAATTAACATACCTGAATGCTAAAATGTGTAGGTCTACTCTGTTAAATTTTAAACTAATTTTATTATTTGTTTATATTGAAATAATTCAATGTACAAATTATAACATAAAATCACTGTCCTGTGAAGTACTGTACTGTAATAAAGAATGAATTAAAAAAAAAATACACACAATTTACGACCGAATTTCAGGAGTCGAAATCAATCGACAATAATATAATAGGGTTACTGGGATGGCCGTCGTACGTCGAGAGCAGTCTGTACATACATATACATATATACATATATTCCCATACTACTAACTGCCTAAGTGAGACGTTCTGCAACAATGAGAATATCCAGTCAGCGTTCAGGGACATTATGGTAAAGGTAAGCATTGCACCGCAAAAACTAAATCGCACACTCGTTAAAAGAACGCAATTTTCTTTTCACCTTTAATGTATACACTGCTTAGACAGCGCAGACTACCGTTGGCTTGGCCATGTCCACCGCATGGAAGATGGTCGTATCCCTAAAGATATCATCTACGGACAACTGGCAGATGGCAAAACAACAGTTGGGCGACTGCAGCTAAGGTTCAAAGATATGTGCAGTTGTGACGAGAAAATGTCCTTTTCGTTCATTCAATTTTTCTTTCTACACTCCACTTTGTCAGTATTCATTCGATCAATCCCTTTTTTTTCTTTTTCATCCGTGTGTTATCTAACTGTTACGCCTCAGTCGTTTATGCCGACATTTTCGTATCTATGGTAGGGCACACCTTGTCAACCCACACATTTTAGTCTTGACCACAAATGACAGGTTATCCTTTGATTGCGAACAGATAACGATTAACCAGGTGGGACAAAACGGTCAAATCAACATTTAATTTGCCGGTTGTCGCCAGCTTATTGCTTATATAGACGGGCGTTTGATAGCGAGCGAGTGATTTGCTCAGCCCAGCCCGGCAGAAACGTCTAAAAATGTTTGTGGATTATCAAGGACGGGTAGTCTTAAGGTAACATGTATCTAATTTGCCTGGCAGGACTTGTAGAAAACAATGCAAATTCCAAGTTTATCTTGGTTTTAACAAGCGAAATGTTACTATGCACTTTAAAATAAAATATTTTAGGACTTCAATCGCTGCGACATCCGTCGCTTGAGACTACAGTTGTCCGTTCAGAGCTGTCTTCATCATCAGACGACTGGTTAACAGAAGGTATTGTAGGTGTTGAAAACGTTTTTCTTGCTCTAGTTGTAGATGTTGTGGCTGTTTGGTCAATGAGGCAGAAGATATCCAGAAACTTAAAAAAAAGATCGAGCTTCCTTTGTAACTTTCTTTGTCTCTTCAAGATACACCTTGTAGCAATCACGATTATGTTCTATGTTACGGATGAGCATAGAACTGCATTCCATTTTGGGGTCATGCTTCATTATCCTAGAAATGACAATGTTTCTTGGCCATCCCACAACCCTGCATGAACTTGACGAGCATGTGAAAGGTATATTCCTATCTCCCATGGAGTTTAGCGCTCAGCGAAGTATCAAATTTTTTAAGCTTTTAACAGAAATATCGCATAAAATAAGAACAGCGTCATATCGAAAAAGCGGTAATCGAACATCGTAAGACTGGTGTGTGTGTGTGTGTGTATATATATATATATATATATATATATATATATATATATATATATATATATATATATATATATATATATATATATATATATATATATATATAAACTAATTTGAAGTTGCAAATGAGCTCTGTGTTAGGGCATAAAATACCATAGAGCCGGACCTCTACACACATATACGTACACATACAGTAATGTTTTATTCTTCCGCCTGCACTTTCTTTGCTTGACTCCAACTCCCGTTCGTGTTTGCTTTGGGCGTTCGGATTATGCGTACTGATATTGATCTGTCTAATAAGACAGTTTGTACGCGTCTCATTTATTGTTCTTCTTTCTATCACTCTTAAAACGGTATCTTTTGGTTGCTTTCAAAAGCCTTCTGTAGCTCATATCCGCCGTTATCGTTGGCCTGTACAAATACCACCGACGCAATTTGCCTTTGAAACCGCTTTCCGTCTCAGATTTAATGAAAAAGCGCGAAGGGAGAATTTTTTTTCCTGAAAAATTATTGTTACACCTCCTTTGATTAAAAAAAAAGAGATGTGAACGCGTGTTTCATTTTGGTTATTAAACAGAGAGAGACTTTCTCCTCCTCGTCCCTCTCCGTCCCTTGCTCCTTTTCTATCCTTCTTCTAATTGTCAGCCCTCACTTTCTCACGTTGAGACAAATGACAATTAGACGTGATCGTTGAGACTAGCACTACCATATACATCTGCCCCGTGCACTTCTAGGGGCATCCCTAATGAGACAAAGAAAGAATATGACTACTACTCCCATAAGCGGTTGTAACATGAGAACATTCTAAAGTTGTGCATCAGGTTGACAAGCTCATCATTGTCAAACATTGCTACACAAATCATTGCTGCAAGAGTTTTTGCATGCTTGGTGCAGGCCTCCTGCAAAGGGATTAGCTACAGTGGTGGCTCTATGCTCCGTCACGAAACATATATGTGTATGTACATGAACAGATTGCTGTCAATTAGTTGCACCCAAGGTTGTGCGCTGGAGATGACAGCACTTTTCTATATGGCAGCGATGCATGGGCAATCTATGCTAAGCAAGGAAATAGGCTCAATAGGGTGTCTACGCTACTGCTTTGGTATTTCACAGATGGGCATAGTGACAAATGCCAAAGTGCCGCACTGGCTTTCAGAACGTGTATACTCTGCTTAGCACAGATTACGCTGGCTTGGCCATATTCATTGCATGGAAAATGGTCGTATCCCCAAAGATATTTTCTATTGACAACTGGTCGTTGGCAAAATTATACCCTTGCGGCCACAACTGAAGTTCAAAGATACGTGCCAAAGAGATATGAAGGCGAAGGAGATAAGACAAACATCATGGAAGGACGAAGGTGCCTATCGCACCATCTGGAGATGCTCCCAACGTCATCGCCTAAGATTGTGTGGAGAGTTTCCTGCAAAAAAACCCAAAAAAAACCCAGCAGATGATTAAAAAAAAAACACGCGCAAAGGAACAGCAGACAAAAGTATCTGAGGGTAACCACTTCAAAAGCATATCATCCCCTTTGTCAATTATAACTGGATGAGATAACTACTTTATGCAGTGTAGGCCCGTTCTTAGGGGATAGTGGGGCTATCCCCATCTGAACTATGAAAAAAAAACACTCCTTATATAAGAAGCGTCAATAAATATGTTAAAACAGCTTTAATTCTACATTGAATCTTACTCAAGCTCAGTCTTCCACCAATCTCTCACCAATCTCTCACCAATCTCTCACCATACCGTCCCTTTTCCACTTTCTTAATGCGCTCCTCGTATTCCGAGCCTTTCTATACTCCGGGATAACGCAAAAAACACGACAAACGTGAATGGATAATTTGACGTATTTTAAGTCTTACAATGTTTCGGGAGGGGGGGGGGGGGGTCTGAGTGGGTAAATGGTATGGCGTCTGCCTATAATTCTAAAGATATCGGGTTCGGTTTCCCAGTACAGGGAATTTATTTGATGGAATTTTTTTGCAACCAATAGATCCTAATGATGTCACCCCCCCCCCATCCCCCCCCCCCCACCCGCTCTCATGGGTAGTGAGATTGTATGTCTAGCCTTCTCGGAGGTCCCGTGTGCAAGTTGCGCACGTTAAAAATCCCTCGGCAGTTGGAAATCGTAAAGAGTACGCCAAACGGCCGCTGCCCGTGCATATTTAAAAAATTAGGAAACTTACCCATCACAAAAATATTTATAGAATATGTGATTCCTACATACATATTTTGGGATCCTCGCCGGTGCAGTGGAGTTCGTGTACTGTGCTGAGATCCTCCTTGTGTGATCTAAGGGAGAAGATCGGAGCACTGATGGATTTGTACGTGTGCAATGAAGATAGTCCTTAAACAAAAACCAAAAAATAAAAAACTAAGTGTAACCGGATAGCCTACTACGATAGCATTATCCATGCTAAATAGTACTAGAATAAGTGGCTTGGTAACCAAGTCCAAAACACGAAAAACTGTGTCAACTTAGTTATGAAATGGCCATGACGTAGACGGGCCGCCCAACGCTTCCTAAGGCGGGAGTTGCCTAGCACAATAGTGACGTCAATTGGAGTAGCCAAGATTGTCTATAGAACAGCGAAGCTGTGCCCAATGAAATAAATTATAAAATATTAAGATGACCAAACAAAAGGTGGCAAGACCTCGCACCACTTTGGGTTAGCAAAATCGTATAAACTAGAAGTCAGTTGTATCTAGAGAGCCCTAGCACATGGACTTGGTTTTATCTGGTTGTTGTATGCAACCTGGCGCTCACCCAGACTGCCACAAAAGTCCGGCTTCTACACTCAAGATATTTTATTCTGATGACATCAGAATAGTATTTGAGAAGCTGACAGCGAATTTTCACATTAGTAAGAGAATTGTAACTATACATTCTCTAGTGTATGACATCGTAAGTACACATTAGATTTAACTAAGGAATATTTCAGAGAACACTAAGCAAATTGCACATGTCTAAGAAAGTAGAACATATTGATTCTCAACAAGCAAAACTACCTGAAGAAGTAGAAGCATATCTTGCTATTACGCCCAAAGAGCTCTCTAAAAATAATAGAAAGAATATTTGTCAGGAGGTATTTGTACCACAATTCATTGAAGTAAAAGACGGAAAACTTGTGATTTTCATAGATACAACGTTTGCTGAACAGAATCTGAATTATATGTAAATTGCCATGCCAGTTGAGGTTATTCGTTAATAAAAGTTTTGATTGAACATCCAGAAGTTGACTCAGTCACTACACGTTGTAGATTTTGTTGGATTGAATTGTAAAACTGCCACTATATGTATATTCACACATTACACTACTGTTATGAGTAAAATTCATAACACGTGTGTCGATATCATTAGATGGTTCGACAAAGCTTCTGGTTTGTTTATTATATGTAGTCCTTGGTAACACAGGAAGTGACGTCATTGCTTCGAGGTGCAGATGGGCAGACGTCAAGGTTGCCATTGGCAGACGTGAGAGATCGGCTGCTAGAGACTTCGATGTGTGTAGTTATGGCGAGTGGACGCATGTCTCTGAGCTCATGAAATATATTTATATTGTGTCAAATCCCTATGATGTTCCAGCACTAGATCATCAAAATGCTTATGTGAGATGTTATCTAGTTATATTTTACAAGAGAGAATGGATTCCGTTGAAAAAGTGAGTCGGAATTAAATAAACTTTGAAGTCGATCTAACGACAGTGTTTCAAGCTACGACAGTACAGAGACCCTTTTATGACTGCATAAAGAATGCCATGATATATAGGCTGGATGTGTATATGAAAAATGGAGCAGCGTCTCAATTGATATTAAACATTTGTCATTGTGCCACTTCGCCTTTCAACGACTTTACTATTGCAGTTTGATGTGGATTGTGTGCGGTGGTCTTGTTGTAAAACCCTAGAAGTGTCTTGGCCAGTGTAACCAGACGGTTACCACCGAGGAACATAATAAGAATATAAATTTAAAAGACCCCGTGGCGCAACAACTACCTTAGAAGGATACGAACGAACCTGAACCATTGACCAATCATCCAATAATTACCATCTCTGGCAGAATAGGCCAGTAAAAAAAAAAATTGAATTGGGAGATTAATTAAAAAAACAAAACTTGAGACATATTACTAGGTCAGCATTTTAACACCTAGTAACTACATATCTCTAAGTGTTGCCGTGACTAACGGTTACACAAGTTTAACTCACCTTTAAGTCACAACGTTAGGAAAAATTATTCTTTAATGCGCATGCACAGAACACGTAAAAGGGATAATAGAAGCTTCTTCTGATTCTTCGTACACTGTCAGACATATCATTGAATATTTGTTAACAAAGCAGTGTTCAGCTTCAGTCTATTTGCATCACCAAAGAGTTTTTTCGAAGATGGTACTGGTCACGACTAAATGTGATCTCTATGTTCTGAATATGTTAGGCAACTTTAAAGCAGTCATTTTATCAGTGTCATATTTACACTCATCGGTAGTTCTTATCTTTAGTTTGTTGAATAGATGATATTACAATCTCTTGGGGCCCGTGCGGAGTCAAATGATTATTGCTGGTTCACTTCTGCTGAGCTGGTTATATGCACCATTTTGTGCATGTCCTGGATGCTCTGCATTCTATTTGTTTTTGTATCTGGTTGTGATAAAACTCTTTGCCTCTTCGAAAGTAATGCTTGTATAAGGGTTGGGGTAGTTTTCCACCTTCCTTTGTCAGTCTCTTTATTTCCGGGTATGCTACAAAGAGATGATATCCATTGTATCACAACCCTTTTGAATCGTTGACATAGTTTGTGAAGCACTACTCTAAGGTCATCCAGGTCTGCATTATTCTGGCTCCACAGCTTTGCAACTACTAACTGTGAAGAAAACAACTTGTCTCTCGGTGTTTTCCTCTGCCATTAGAACTTCGGCTGCAGCGTTTAAGGCTTCTGCCTCTGCTCTGAAGTTATTTGAGAATGTTCCTGTTGCCACTGACATCTTCTTTTATGTACAAGTGTTTAAGCACAGAAGCACATCTCAACCTAGACCTTCTGTTGCATTTTTTGCTGATCCATCTGTGTATACATGGATCCAGGTGTTGCTTGGGTAATGTATTTTGTCGTTATGGCTTTTCTGTCTCTTGCAGTCTGGCTCTCCTTTCTCTCAATGCCAGGGATGTTTTCTATCATTTTAAGGAAACGATGTGTGGTGGGTTTTGATGTTATTAAGTGTGGTTGCTATGTTACTTAGTGTACTGAATGAGGTCAGCTGTGAAGGTCCCTGAGGATAATAGTTTATGTGAGTTTACAGAGTACCTTGCTACTACCACCTATGACCTCAAGCAGACTTATTTGTGACTAATATGACTCATAGCTACGTCTAATGTCTAGGGTAAAGAAATGTGGTGTGCTGGTAATAAAATACACAAACACACACACACAAACAAACACTAATATTAATCTCTATGATCAAGTCAATTAACACTGTGTTTACAATTTAGAAATTACAATTTTTTTCAAATTTATTTTGTCCTGAACCAAGTTTTCTTCTGGTCAGGACTTTTAAATCAAATATGAATTAATGTCAATAGAAGTACATATAATTGAATAATCACATGAAAGACTTGAACATATATATATATATATATATATATATATATATATATATATATATATATATATATATATATATATATATATATATATATATATATATATATATATATATATATATAAGTTAAATTTGCTACTATTTTTATTAAAACTGAAAAAGTCTCTTGGAAACTAATGCTGGATGTCGGGTCGGGGTATTTGCATCATCCCCAGTCTCTATGTAACCGTGTTCATTGGCTTTTTACACAGGGTTAATGGTGGACAAGTTTCTTATTTTCACAATGTAGTTTAAATTTTATTATAGTAGTTGATGAATCTCAGCAGGCCAGGTCTTTAATACTTAACTGGCCTGTGACGATGGAAGAAAGTAGTTCCTTAGGCCCACTCCTCACATTCTCTGAGGTAATATGGTAGGCATCTCATTTCATACAAACTTGGACTTTTCCAGAACATCTGGCACTAGCACAGTGCCAGACAAAGAAACTCTGAAACCACAAAATTAGGCTATGTCTTAACACAATACCTAATCCACTATGTTTACAAACCATAATACACAGAATAAAAGACAGGGTCAGATCTCTCTGACCGACCCAGCACATCTACATCAAGGCTGTTATCAAGTAGCACTAGTTTCCCATTCCTCTATGGACTGCACTGCATCTGAAATATTTTCATTAATCTCTTTTTCTTTTTTGCATATAATAAGGTGGGTGATATGTTTCCACCTGACCATCTGAAAAGACCATATAATAAGGTTGGTGATATGTTTCCACCTGACCATCTGAAAAGAAACATCTGTATTCTACATTTCTGATAGTTTATCATATTATATTTCAACCTCTAGGCCCTGGAACAGTCGGCTGGGGACCTAGAATAAGTACTCACTTGTCGTAATCATTTTTCATTACATGGCAGTATCAATCACTCAAAATTGTTAAATAAAAGGTTAATAATTTTAGCCTTACCACAATTCAGAATAAAACACACAGATACGCTGAAATAGCACAAACTCAGCTGAGCTGTTGGCTAGACTAGGGCGTCCCACTATTATTATTATATATTCAATGGACGACAAACTTCTTAGACTCAACGATCTGCTTGTATGGACAAAATGGCAACTTGCCGGCAACTTTTTTCAATAACATTAACTATTTCGTCCAATGAGAGTACTTCCCCTCTACAGTTTAAAATTTCAAACATAAATGTCCAATTTGGGTCCAGTTTCGGTCTAGTGTGTAGTGTATTTCTGTCTGTCGGTCGGTCCGAACTTGGGTTTTCCCAAAATTGCACTTGGTTTTGGACCAACTACAAAAAAAAACTACACAAATTTTGTCTCACTCACTTCTAAGATTTCTATGCTAAGTTATTTTTAGATTCTATCCGCCTTGTCTCCCCCTTGTCCACATGTAATTATTTTCTGCCTTCGTCTCAAGGACGCGTCAAAATGTAACTTATAGTGGCTGCAAACTAACATGTGTTTGCGAGTCTGCATCAAACAAATCAGTCTTTTGTCAATAACTTCTGATTCATCTGTCCGTCTTTACAATTAAAAGCATATTCTTTGTCAGGAAAAGATAGGCTATCAAACTAGCTAATTTTTATTATTCTAAACCTATTATTAAGGAATTCCATATTTTTTCCATGTTAGTCTTGAAATCTTTACTACCACTCGTTCAGTTCTTTTCCATGTGCTGTCCAGCTATTTTCGAGAGTTTTACGTCATTCTAAATAAGAGCTAAGACTGTTTTCGTGATTCAAGTGGCTACATGTTCTTACTTTACCTCGTATTTCAAACACTAACTACGAGTTCGCGCGTATGTTAGGCTTAGCTTCAAACGCTTGCAGACAGCATCCTTTTTTTCTTTTTTCTTCCCTCCTTTTCTTACCCCGTCTGAACGAATAGGCCTTTCGCGTCCCCATGTTATAATTAGTTTGATGGTACGGTCTACCAAATCAACGCGCTTGTGGCGTGGGCGAAAAAGCCGCAGCGTAACTTAACTGTATTTTATCCCTACAATTTATTTTAACTTTTATCTTTATAAATGGAGGATTTTATCGCTGTATCAATGTATTCCACCACACGATGTTGTTTCCAACGCTTGTATACAGCGTAGATGGGTTCCATTGTTGATACCCCATTTATGGAAACTACTCTCATCCTTTTTGTGGTTGAATCTACAAAGTTGTTTCGCTTGAGTCTGTCCCTTGCAAGAGCATTTATTCTTTCGTACATTAGATGGTCTGTTCGTCTCTTGAATTTTTCAGCTTGTTGTGGGGCCATGCAATCTCTTCTATCCTACATTGGCTGGAGATATGTAATCTTTTCGAGTTCTTTTATAGATATTGGCCTCGTGATTCCCGTTATGATTCTCATTGCTTCGTTTTGAAGTCTGCTGATTTTATCGAAGTTTGACATAGCTGCTGTTGCCCATGCTGCAATGCCGTATTCAAAGAAAGGTCTCACTCGCCTTGTGTATAGTGGTTTTACATATAATGGAAGCAATCCCCACGATAATTAGAGTTGACTTTTCTTTAATTATGTTTTGTAAATAAGTGATACGTGGGAGAATAATGGATAAATGGACAAAAAAATACTGCTATTGCGATATAACATGGGAGTATCAGGTTTAATTAGATGATAATTGTAGACTCATTTAAATGGTGGAGTAGTATTGAAAACCGTTTGAGTTAATGAATGTTATGAGTTGTGTATGTTGTTCTGATGAACAGTAAGATTCGATTGAGCTCATGCAAAGATTGCTGGCGGTGAGCGGGACCGAGAGTGTAGCAAGATATTTGGGGCACTTAAGGAATTCAAATTTGT
The DNA here is from genome assembly GCA_024509875.1 of Oreohelix idahoensis. Classification (NCBI taxonomy): domain Eukaryota; kingdom Metazoa; phylum Mollusca; class Gastropoda; order Stylommatophora; family Oreohelicidae; genus Oreohelix; species Oreohelix idahoensis. The sequence continues at coordinate 531,268 of JAMPIV010002857.1, forward strand.
ACAGTACAGTTGAGTGTTGCGACGTGACTTGCAAATTCGGAATGAAATGTTAATTCAGAGTTTGCCAAGAGTTTCCTGCCAAATGTTAATGTCACTGGTTAGAGTCAGGTACTCTGTGGGACAATTTTGATGATTGTATTTGCAAATAGTCAGGGCAAGTACACATTGTTCTGAAAACATTAACGGTTAGTATTGGGACTGTTAACCAAGTTTTGTTTCTTCATTGCCGTAATACATGTTTACCTGAGGACAGAAGGAATGTGTCAAAAATAAAAGAATGTACAGATCGACTACACGTACCACTAGACGCCTGTCACGAGCCTGTGACATGTTTGTTACTATTGACGCTGCTGTCATGTCATCTAGTTGTTCATATTAACAACAAATCTTAGATTTGATCCTCATTTTTACAGTGAGGGAAGTAAATAAGATTTAGTTGTATTCAGGACCAGGACTTTCACACACAAAAACGTAAATGTAAAACATTTAGGACTACATCAGCCTAATGACTTTGCTCTTGTCAGTAATAATTGCGAATTGGACACACGAAAAGAAAATTGACCTTTCAGTGCTAGTAGTGTAAAGTAATTGTAAAGTTCGTATTAGTTGTAATTAGTATAGTTTTTCAATGGATAGCAATTAAATGTTTTGTCTCTTTAGTGTAATCCTGACCATCAATAACCTGTACTGTGTTTGTTGTTGCTATCTTAAACCCTTGTTGCGTTGCATGCTATTAAACACATGTAACTGTAAACATATTTATAGATATGCCCACCAGCCTGACAGCATTGGAGCCGTCACTGACTACATGGCGCGCACACGACATACAACATAGTGTGTCTGATAGTTGTTTATTTCTCAATGTTTCTACTGCTTTCATTGTTTTCTATTGTTTCATTTTATATATAACATTTATGGTTGCCCTTTGAAATTGTGAGGACGCCCGCATGAAGCCGTCACCAGCTCTGACAGGGGTGGTTTATGTAACAATTGATTTAATATGATAAGGTTGCTGTCCTCATGTAGAACTTTACATACGTAAACATATTTAAACATGTTAACATATGCGTATAAGACTTACCCTTTCTTAAAAGGGTTATCCGCTCTCTTACTGGAGGTTGATAACAATTACTGGATCAATGTAAATCCAGTCGGAGCAATGCCTGTGCTAGTAGTAATTTGTCTAATCTACAAAACCCTAGCTCTGTGCTATAGTAGAAGATTATCTGAATACTGCACTGCCTTCACGAAGTTTTCAGTCTTTAAATGTTGAAGAACACTTTCCGCTTTTAACACTTCTAAATAAGAGAAAATGTTTTACTATCACGCTGCGGAGTTCTGCGTATTTAGAAGAAAGTGACATGTCATCTAACGCGCTAAGTTCTTATACCCAATATAAGTCCACGCAGAATTTCTAGAATGATGTTTGCGGGGATGTTTATGTACTATAGCGAAACGGTTTCGGGAAAGGTTCGCTAATCTATATCACGCATCATCTGCATTGGTTCGTGTCACGGATTGCGTCCCCTGCTTTGCAGTAGTGGTCCAGTAATGGCCAAAACTAACGAGTATCTAAATGGGTCGTCAAAGGTGTTTATCTTCGCGTAAGATTACTCTTGTCAGAGATGTAGATAGAAGTGTAGTGGCGCTTCTATCCGAAGGGAGTCTTCACAAGATAATTCAGAAGTCAAGAACCATGCGGCATAGCGCTGAGCAATGGTTAACTTATATCTGTCCGTCGCCTTTTGTGAAGAATTTAAGCAATGGTTTTTAGCGCGTTCAAGCCCCCAGCTGAGTTAATTCAGCGAATTCCTCTTATAATGGTATAGCTCTGTTTAGAGGTAAATACATGTATGTATATATATATATATATATATATATATATATATATATATATATATATATATATATATATATATATATATATATATATATATATATATATATATATATATATATATATATATATATATTGTTCTGGCTCATACGTTTACTTTCACACATATAAAAAAACTGAATCGACTATGATTGTTTAGTTTTAAAACAACAGGTAACAAATTTAATAATCAAGTAGTATTGACAGTTTAAAATAAATAATCTGCTGGTGACATTTATATTGGAATCAAATTTTCTCTTCACAGAGATTTAGGGTGAGGATATAGTTCAGAAAAATTATGTCCTTTTTGCTGGTGCCTTTTAATAAGCACTTAACTTTGAGGTGAGTCCTGCAGCTGTGATTTTCGTCACTGTTTGGTGATGAGGGCACTTCTTTACACAACTTATCCGATTTAGGTGGTTGATGTTGATTCCCTACTTTTATCTCACAACTAGCTTTGTTTCACGAACTTTTGGACAAAATAGAAAGAACAAAATGCCTCTGCTAAGTACACTGAGTTGGAAGCTTAACAGGCGCATCTTCTCGTTGTCCACCCACCAATGTTAATCTCTCAGAAGAATTAAATTCTTGAGTATACATAATGCAACTCAGGAAAGATGAATAGAAATCACCACTTTTCCTCTGGGTATTAATTGGGAAATGTGTCTGTACAGCGCGAATAATGATTTGTGCCTGAACTAAAATTAACAAATTACATATATCTCACAAAATGATAAGCTACACTTGAGGCACATGTGATGTAATCATCACTCAACACTGCTCCAGTCGGGGTCTGGGGTCACCTCTGCTGTCGGGTTTTCCGCACGACTAGCCAGAAGAAATCACCAGCGGTTGCTGTAGTGGTTTATGAATATAATATTTTCGTATGTTGAGGTTTCCAGCCTCATATATAACCACTAAGCAAGAAACATTTTAATTCACATTTGTAAAAGAAATGTTCACAACTTACCCCAAATTCGGTTATACACAATCTCCTTGCACAGTTTCGAATGGACGCAGCTCTATATTAGAAGCTTCGAAATCACTTTGATCTGGGAAATTAGAGTTAATTCCTCTGATGGCGGGTGTTATGTGAAATCACTGGCCTGGGAAAACATTTGTTTAATTCCTCTGTGACTTGGTCTGGGAAATTATAGTTAATTCCTCTGATGGCGGGTGTTCTGCGAAATCACTTGGCTTCGGAAAACTTTTGTTTAATTCCTCTATGACTTGTAATCAAATTCCTAGGTTCCAGTCTTCGTAATTGAAGTCCTGGTCCTTTTAAGTTTACAGTCTTGTATTAAAATGCGGGTTTACGTGTAAAAGCCAAAGTTGCCCAATACTCGATCTGTCACTGTTAATACTGGAATTCTTGGTCCGATCCTTCTTGTCTGGCTTTTTGGGAGTTGGTCGTATGAAGTTGCAAAGCTGTCTGTTCTGTGTCTCTGAGTTCGCTATATTATATCTCTCATTCTCAGTTCAAATCACAGATTGTGTTTCCGCCGAATGTTCCAATAGAATTCATTGTATATTCCGGCTCTCACTTCAAACCAGTCAAATCTCTCTAGCATTACGTGGGTTGGGGTGTTTGTTTTAAAATATTAATTTTAATATTCCATGCGTGACCTCTGTCTAATCATGCGGTAATATTTCCGGTGTCATCTTGTGCACACCTCATAAACACCATCTGTAAACTCATTTGATGTCCAGATGCTACCTATCGGCAAAATTGTCTCTCTAGACAGATTATCGTGATAATCACACACAGGGATGGTCCCGTGAAACGATAAACGCATCTACCACCTGTGTAATCTGACAAACAGACACGGTCGTCGGCAATCCCGACAGACAATCTTGGCTACCTATTCATCCTCGTACGAGACGATATTGTGTTAAACGAGGATCGTCTCCTATCAAAGGTGGCCAGCGACTGAGTCGATTGATAAGCGTATTATTGCTGACCGGTGTAATTACCTGGCAGAACGTAAATACGTCTGAGGAGTGATTAACAAGATAAAGACAGTCCCATAGCAGATACTTCTGCAGGGGGTTGGAGTGTTAGAGACTTTCCCCTACTAGATTCAGCATAGAGAGTAAAATAATGAATGAAAGGGCATACACATTGCCAAATATGAGCGGTTGGTGAGAAAAATGAAGAAATGATACTGCCGTAGTGAGAGAGCCACCAAAAGAACACGTACAGACGTTTCGTCACAGTTCGCAAGATCGACTGCGTCACAAGTTTCCGGTATCGTATATTTAGCAACATTTTTTCCCTATTCCGCCGTCTGGCCGGAAAACAGGTTAAGCGAATTTATTAAGAGCGAGAGACAAACTAACTTATTATCTTGCCATGAAGCGACCGTTTAAGTTCACAATTCTCATAATGGACCCGATGCGACTGTCTAATCTCTTAATGAACGCGTTAAAGCAGTCACTTGCAAATCTTACCCAGGTTTTTACCTAAGTGGGTAAGTAATTACTCATCGATATGAAGAAAATTAGAAGAGAATTACAGATGGGGGAGAAAAAAGGAAGGATGCAAAAAAATTGAAATTTAAAAAAAAACGAATGTCATCTTGTGACATCCTCTGAGAATATGTGCTTACAAATCTAAGTAGATCGATGGGTTGAAACATTCCTAACTCGGTCTTCTTAGCGTAGCTGAAATTTTCAGGTAGTGCTGTCCAGCATTTAAATAAAGCAGGTCTACAGACTTCACAGATGACTTCAATCGTTTTACTTAGTTCTGTAAACATGTGTCCACAGTTATGAGCCTCGGTTGGCTACAGAAACAGAAAATTGGCAGTTTTAACATTTTGATCAAAGAGATTGGTGTTTAATCAAGAAGGAAAGATAGGTTTAATTACATACTTGTGCCATAGTTGGCATTATCATCATCATTATCTTCCACTCCCTTCCCCGTGGAGCATGGAGTCACAACAGCAGTTGACCCCCTGCAACAAGCCCGCACCACGCATTGACATGCACTTTCAGCCATGATTTCGATAGCACTTTGTTTTATATGATGAGATGGCCAGCTTAATGCACTTTAGTCGCCTTGTTCGACATGTGGCAGTAGTCTATTCCTTGTTTGTCTCCTCAGGGACCCCCGGTAACTACATGGGGGCCATAGTTTGCCTCTGCCTCTGCATTTCGCTGACAGAATAATAGGACCGACCATTTCATTAGGTTAGGTAAAGTATCATTAGTTTGATGTGGGCATATTCAATGAAGATGCATTAAATTTAGAAATAAATGCTTGCCAGCATTCATAAATCTCAGGATCTAATTGTCCCCACGCCTGCAGGTAAAACCTGAAATATTTAGATTACATAAACATTAGCTGACACAGCACAGTATTCATTAATTGTCAGCCCAATGTAGTTTGTATTTCAATTAGAATTTAATTTTAAATCTTCTAAATAAGCTACAAATGAAGACATGTACACAGTATACAGAGTACAAGAATGGCAGAACTCTGAGAAGTTCGGAAGAGGCACTTAAAGCTACCCCAGATCCACACACAGAGAAAAAAGTTAACCAATCAAATAAACATAAATCCCAGTAAAATGCAATACTGGTAATTAAATAAGTTAGATACGGCGAGATTAACATTCTGTGAGCCATTGTAAGAAAGCCCTAAATTCTGCTTATGACATTGGGAAAACAAGATCAGCATTGCTTTAACAAGCTTATGTCCTGGTTTGTCGGCAACGTGACCTTAATAGGCAACATTGGTTAAAGCCATACTCAGAATATCCCCCAGATTTTGCTACAGCGACTACTTAATTAATACTTTTGACGCATAGTAATATCTGGGTTTTTTCCTGTCTTATTTCTTTTTTTCTTTCTAACATTCTACTTAGTATAAACAAGATTTGTTATTAAACGTTTATTCTAGTGTCTGCCACTTATGCCTCATTTAATTACAATCATTTAAACGGCCAACTAATACATCAACCCCACGGACACAAATACATTTTTTTTTAATCGTTTAACTTGTTCTAAGAAAAGAAGCCTCAAAATTTACGGGTGTTAGCAACAGGGTGTGTCACATAACGTCTGAACATGCTCTTTTGTGTGATCTCTCACACCTTCAGCCTTACGGCAATATCATTCTTTTTCTTCATTTTTCTCACCAATCGCTTTTATTTGGCATAAATCATGACTTTTCATTCTTTTTACTCTCTATGCTGGATCTAGTAGGGTGATGTCTCTAACACTCTACTCCCCTACAGACGTATCTGGCTTACACGCAGAATTGTTTACGCTCCGCAAGGTAAATGCAATAATACCAGGTAATTATACCGGTCATCTATTCTCTCAGTCTGACCATCTTTTGAAACGCGTCGGTCCAACATTTGACCCTAGGTGAAAAGCTGGTGACAACACGGTCTCGTCCGATCGACATGAAAAGAACCCAAAATTGTCTGTCTGGGTTGCCGACGTCGGTGTCTGTTTGTCTGGCAGATTACACAGAAGATGCGTTTATATTTTTTTGTGGGACAATCCCTGGTGATTGTTACAGATAATCTGTCTGGGTAGACATCTTGGCGGAAGGCATTAGCCAGTACAGTGCACGGATTTGTTTATGTGAGTTGCATAAAGATGCCGGCAGAAATATTACCGCATGATTTAAAAGAGGTCACGCGTTGGAATATTAAATGTAATATTTTAAAACACGTGGGGGATATTTTGAAATTAAACACCCCAACCCAGTGCTAGAGAGCTTACGATTGGATTAAAGTAAGAAGTCAAAATAAAATATGGATGCTATTGGAACATTCGACGGACGCACCATCTTAGAACTGCACATATAATGTAGTGAAATCAGAGACACAGAACAGAGAGACTGCAGCGCATAACATATCAGCGACTCCCATAAGCCAGTAAGATATCGGATTTAGAATTCCTATATTATAAGTGACAGATCGAAGTATTTGGGAAACGTAATACCTCAAAAGGTAAGCCCGCCTTTATAAATACAGAGACTGAAAAACTTACCTGTGGTTATATTTATGAGGTTGGCAACCTCAACATTTGAAACTAGTATATTCATAAACCACTACAGCTAGCGCTGGTGATTTCTTCTGGCTAGTCGTGCGGAAAACCGACAGCAGAAGTGACCCCAGACTCCGAATGGAGCAGTGATGACTGATGATTACATCACATGTACCTAAAATGTATAATATTTTGTGAGATATATGCACTTTGTTAATTGTAAGTCAGGCAACTCATTATTCGCGCTGTCCAGACACATTTTCCCAGTTAATACCCAGAGGAATATGATGAATTTTATTCATCTTCCCTGAGCTGCATTGTGTAATCGGGATATCAGACGGTTCGAAGTACTGAAGTTACTATGCTACTCGTGTGAGAGAAGTGCACTCATCACCAAGAAGTGACGAAAACCACAGCTGCAGGACTCCCTTATATCAGATAAGTGCTTATAAAAAGGCACCAGCAAAAAGGGACATACTTTTCTGACTTTATCCCCACCCTAAATCTCTGTGAGGAGAAAATTTGATTCCAATATAAAAGTCGCCAGCCTTTTATTTATTTTAAACTGTTAATACTCGTACTAATTGATTATTAAATTTGTTACATGTTATTTTAAAACTAAACAAACATAGTTGATTCAGTTATTACATGTATGAAAGCAAACGTATGAGCCAAAATATTTCATTTATATATATATATATATATATATATATATATATATATATATATATATATATATATATATATATATATATATATATATATATATATATATATACATCTAGACTTTTTTTTTTCTTAACTAGCGGCACTTGGGCTTTCAGCCCTTCGGCCCAATGACATGTCATTGCGAGGCTGGGGAACCTGAGGACTTTCCTTCCAACCCGGTCAGGAGCTTCGCTCCTTCCCATCCACAGAGGGTTTATCACAGGAGCCGTTCAGGTTAATCAGTCAAATTTCCGGCCGTAAACATTCCTTCAAACGCTGACGCCCGGGTTTGAACCATGAACACCTGGTCGCCAGTACAACGCCGAAGCCATTACACCAGCGTGGCTCCCATCTAGACATATATTTACCTCCAAACAGAGCTATACCACTATAAGAGGAAATTCGCTGAATTAACTCAGTTAGGGGGTTGAACGGGCTAAAAAATTGCTTAATTCCTCTCAAAAGGCGACGGATCAGATATAAGTTAACCATTGCTCAGCCCTATGCCGCATGGTTCTTGACTTCTGAATTATCTTGTGAACGTAGACACCTTTGACGACGCAGTTTAGATACTCTTGAGTTTTGGCCATTGTTGGACCACTACTGCAAAGCGGGGGAGACAATCCGTGAGAGGGTGTATGAAAAAATGTTGATACTAGTTTTATAAAACTTTGTGATTTACAAATTATGATTTTTTTTCTTACAGTATATTAGTTGAACGGGAAAACTGTTTTGAAGCGATGTTAAGACTTATTTTTAAATTAATTTCAAACTACACTATACAAGTAAAATTGCAGCACTGTCACGTAGCGTTTAAAGGATACGAGAATTATTTAGTGGAAATAATAGATCTGAATGTGGAAGATTTGGCTCAAGGAATCCCTGTTGGGTTTTCCCACTTCCGAAGGGTGACGAAGAGGGTAAATTCTCCTAACTCGACAGGTCTGGAAAAGATTGTAAGGAGATATTTGGTCTCTTGCTACCGTCGTCCCCTTCTCAGTTATCTATTATTATTATTCTTTAATTTATATTATATTTTACGAGCCCCCCCCCCCCTCCCTTATAAAGGAAGATAAACATAGACAATATTCAACATCTAATGGAAGGAACAAAGCATGGGGTACAGTATATACACCCAATTGGTTTATTGCAATAAAATGAATAGATGGTGAATGATAGTATTGTCGATGGAATTAGTGTCTGCTGTATGTATTATGTGTCTCACAATTCAAGTGTGTTTCATCATGGATGACGAAATTTTGTGGCATTGATTTAGTGAGTTCCCTTTTGAATGGGACTTAGCTTTTCAGCCCCCGGCTGATAGTGAAGCGTGGTTAGTTCACCGGTCTCCTGACGTTGCCCCAGGTAGGTCTTGAATGGTTCGGATTTGCCTTCTCTGTGCTCGACTCCGTATTCTGCGCTGAGATTGGACTGCCGTGCAAGGCTCCACCATAGACTGAAGACAAATGCGACGACTTCATTAATTTTCTAGCTTTAGAAAGCAGTCTTTCCCTAAGCCGTCCCTCTGCCAGTCATCTCAGATTTTAGTCTCTAACATCATATGTCTAGAGTCTAATCTTGAATTCAAGTTTCTCCTGTCTGTCCTTTATTATATTTCTCTGCCCCAGTGGCAGTATTATAATTCTTTAGACTGATTTATCGTCAACTTAACCCGATGAATTATTATAAATGTCAGTTAAACCCACCAAATTTATCATAGAAATGTCGGCAACAGTATTCTAGTTCTGTGACTCTAGCCTAATCGTCATGTCATTATGATGAATTTAACAAATAATTGGACATCCGTGTTTTAGAATTGTCTGACAACATTATCACACACTTCATGTCTGGTCGCATCGTCATGTAATTTATAATGAATATATGTCACGGTCTGTCAACATTATCGTTAATATTAATTTCCGTTAGTCTAAACGTCGGGTCGAAAATAATCAAATAATATGGAAATTAATAGCTATATATATATTCCCGTTATACATTATTATGAACATGTTGTACATATCCCGTGGGATCATAAAATATACCCGATCACATGTGGCTGGATGTGATCGTAAAACAAAAATATGAATAAAGTAAACATACCAATCTTGCGTCGATTTTGCAAGGTACTACACATTTCATCACATTATATTCTAGCGAGATTTCACTTACCTACTCAAAGATGGACGCTAACCCGCAATTTAGGCACGTGGCTTCAGTGCTTTTAATGCGAGAATTCGCCGATTCTGGTTTAGGTCTAGCTTTCTTGGTTACCTGGGGCGTAAGTGAAAAATGCCCGTGTTTGGCGCACTTTTAGCGGGACATTTCCGCTTGGACACGTGATCCGTAGCGTGCATCATGTGACCTTAGCCTCGTTTAGACGCTCCAATCAATAACGTTAAAAGTCACGTGATGTTTTCCTAAGTGGCCTAAACTGATTCTCCCAAGTTCAAGCAGTCCTAAATTAAAACGGGTTTCTCGCTACCGAGGTCATTGGTCAACAATGACGTCGTATCTAAAAATAGCGAGGAGAAAATACCGAACGCTAGGAGATTTTCCGCAAGTGACAATTCCCGGGACTTTGCGATCATGCATTGAGGATGGGGAAAAATGATGTCACGTAAATAATAAAAAAAATGACGAGAAGATTGGGCAAGTTGTCACACAAGCCCCCTCCTCAAGTTTGACGTTCCGTCCAACTCCTCTGGTCCTGTCTTCCTCTTCTTTTTCAGTTTCTCATATCTCCTCGGTTGCGTCCGGATGTCTGCTCAAAAAATCTGCCCCTACGTTGTTCTTCCCAGGTATGTATTCTATGTGAAATGAATATGGCTGCAACAGGAGTGACCATCTCATAAGCCGGGCATTAAGGTTCTTCGCCGCTGCAAAAAATATCAACGGTTGGTGATCACACTGCACCGTGAACTTTTTCCCGTATAAATATGGTTGAAACTTCTGCACAGCCCATATTAGCGACAGACATTCTCGTTCGATGGTAGAGTAGTTCTGTTCAGCAGGGTTCAATTTCCTACTAGCATATGCAATGGGGAATAGAGTTGCAGAAGGTCTATCACTAGGCTGCAGGAGAGTGGCTCCTATCCCTATATTGCTAGCATCTGTTCGCAGCGTAAAGTTCAGAGTTAAGTCAGGCAGTCGCAGAATTGGCCTAGCTGTGAGTTTCTCCTTCAGCAGCGTGTAGGCATTTTCGCACTCTGCTGTCCAGGTTACTTTGTCCGGGTTTCCATTCTTGGTTAATGCGGTCAGTGGCGCACTCAGGGTATTAAAATCCTTAATATATCTCTGGTAGAAGCCACATAGAGACACAAATGACCTTACATCCTTTTTAGTCTGTGGTCGTGGGGCCCGCTGTAACTTCTCAATATTACGTGCATCTGGGAACATGCATCCATGCGATATAGTGTGTCCCAGGAATTCTAGTTGCTCGCAGGCAATTTGACATTTTGTAGGGCGAGCGGTGAGTCCTGTTTCTCTAAGTCTTTCGAAGAGTAGGGAAACTGCGTCCAGCTGCTCCTCAAAGGTGTTCGTGGCAATACGTATGTCGTCCATGAAATTACTTATCCCAGGGTGGTTCAGGGGTTCCAGTAGCTTCCTCATCATACGAGTAAAGACGCTTGGGGCGTTGTTTAGCCCAAATGGCAATACATTAAACTCGTAATGGCCTTCAGAAGTACTAAATGCTAACATAGGTCGAATTTCCTCTTTTACCGGGATCTGGTAGTACCCTTTGCTAAGGTCTATCTTCGAAAAGTATCGTGCTCTACTCAGCTTGGTAAAAAGCTGATTCTGATCAGGTAAGGGCTCCGCTTGAAATTCCGTTACAGCGTTGAGCCTTCGGTAGTCTATGCAGAGGCGATGTTCTCCTATGGATTTTCTAAGCAACACCACACTCGCACTATAAGGCGACTCTGATTTTGAGATAATATTTTCCTTAAGCAGGTACTCGATTTCCTCACTCAATGCCTTTGCCTTAGCATAAGGAACAGGATAGTTCTTAACTCGTACCGGGGCGAGGTCTGTTAGCTTCATATCAAATTCTATCAGGTTGGTCATGCCAGGTTTATCCGTGAGTGTACTAGTGTGTTTTCTCAACAACTGTTTCACCTGTGCCTGCTGATCCTCCGTTAAAGTTGAACTAATCTGAACATCTTGATGAGTTTCGCCCTGGCGAAGAGGGTATTCACATGAGGTCAGGGGTTCTGCCTCAGTTTCCGTCGCAATAGCCAGTGTCAGGAAATGTGCTGGTTCTGCACCTGGTCTTTCATAATATTGCTTCAGCAGGTTTATGTGGTAGATTTTCTGCTTCCCCTTTATGGCAATCTTGTAATTGGTGCGCGACATTTTCTCAATGATTTTATATGGACCTCTCCACCCAATTTGCAATTTATTATTGCTACTGGACAGGAGTAATAATACCTGTTCTCCTACTTCTAGCTCCCTATCCTTCGCAGTGCGGTTGTAGTAACGCGCATGTTTACGACGGGCACGGCGTACATTTTCCTTTGCCAGTTCCCATCCTGTTTTAAGGCGTTGGGTCAACTCATTCACGTATTGGGATGCAGAGGTGACCGTCTCATCAGCTTTATCATCTGTCCAAGTACGTAACAGTGCCTCTAAAGGTCCTTTTATAGGTCTACCAAACAGCAATGTGGCAGGAGGCATCCCAGTAGAATGGTGGGGTACTTCGCGGTAAGCAAATAGTGCTGCGGGTAAGTATTGATCCCAGCTCTCTGGTTTTTCCTGCGCAAGTTTCCGAAGGATGGAAATAAGGGTCCCGTTAAACCGCTCCACCTGGCCATTTGCCTGGGGGTGGTAGGGAGAGGTGTGGATATGTCGGGCCTGAAATATCCTAAACACTTCCTCGGTGAGTTTTCCTCGGAATTGGGAACCATTATCTGTCAGGATCTGTGACGGAAACCCTAGCCGAGTAAATATGGTGAGCAGAGCCTCAGCAACATGCTTGGAATCACAGGCGGGCATAGCGATTGCCTCTGCCCACATGGAGCAACAATCCACTAACGTGAGTATATAACTGTTTCTCTTTTTGCTACGAGTAAGTGGACCCACAATATCCACCGCTACTCGTTCGAAGGGTGTGCCCAAGATTGGCATTTCTCCCAGAGTGGCTGGGGCCGTCCAGTGTTTCGGCGCTGTCCTCTGGCACTGCGGGCAAGATTTCACATATCTCTGGATATCGGCGTTGATACCTGGCCAATAATAATGACATGAAATACGCTGAATCGTGGCACTTATGCCCATATGGCCACTAAACGGAAGGGCATGGCCCATTTCTAGGACCTGGGCTCGGTATGCTGACGGAACCACAAGTTGCCCATGTTCCTGTCCTCCATTTCCTGCTTTCCGATGCACCAGCCCATTTTTCTTGTAGAAGTCTCCCTTTTGGAGAGGAGTGTGCGCTCTCGGTAGTTTTTTGTAGCAGGGTGCTAGAGATGGATCCTCAGTTTGCGCCTTTTTTAATTCCTCAGGAAGGATGTTGGGTGGGGATTCCAACTCCGTATTCCGTTTGGTCTGTCCTCTAGTGGTGACAGCCGCCACAACCAGAGGGTGAATGGGTTCTCCCAAGAACACATACCTACACCCTAAGATCAAGGGATAAATAGGGTCGTCCAAAATCGCTGCTCTGATTTCCCCAGTCACATATTTCGATTTGACCTGAATATTGGCTATGGCCAAACGCATAGGTGCTGCACTTTTAGTAGGTCCTTGTATTTCTATAGTGTCTTCTGTCATCTGGTCAGGCTTGACTAGGGATGCACAGACAACTGCGTCGAATGCAAGGCCTGTATCATAAAGGCAGGTCACCTCTTGGTCATTTACGAGGACTGTCTCAACGACCGGGGGATGTCGGGGTTTGTCCAGAGGTTCTTCCGGTCCATTTCCCCTTGCGGCACTTTTACGTAAGCAGGCAGCATGATGAGGTGGGTTTTTCCGGTTGCACTCCTGCGTATTGTGGGCGATGGTTCTACAGTGCTTACACCATTTTTCCCCTTGCCTCTGCTGCTGGAAATTTGATCTCTGAGTAGTCTTGTAGTCTGACTTGTCATGCTTCTTGAAGTTAGTATACGGTGGTTTCACTTGGGGGTCCATGTGTGACTGAGCTGTCTGTCTAGGTACGTAATCTGGTTGTTTCCGTCTGGGTGGTGGATTCTCTGATAGTGCTGCCTGCTATCGTTCCGCTAACTGGACTATGGATTCTAAAGTGCTGGCCCCATTCTCTGTCAGGAATCTTCTCATGTCGGAAGTCATGGTGTCCTTCAGTTGTTCGATCATGACCATTTCCTTCAGGCCTTCCCAATCATGAGTAAAATTCCCTAGGGCACCCCACTTCTCCACGTAGGAATCCAGTCTAGCGGCAAATTGAGCAAAGTTCTCTCCGACTTCCCTCCTAGAGTTACGGAACCTCTTCCTATAGGCGTCAGCATGTAGCTCATAGCGAACCAATAGTGTCTTTTTCAGAGAGTCGTAGTCATCCTGTAAACCTGGAGGAAGTTTGCTATACACGTCATAAGCAGTTCCTCTAAGCCCTTGCGACAGTTTCAGGTTCCACTTGCTCTTCTCCAAACCAAACGTGGTGGCAAACTTCTCAAATTTGTCCAAATACCTATCGATCGAGTCGGCTTGTTCCGAGAAAGCTTCAAACGGAAACGTCAAGGGTCCCAAGTTCGACATGAGTGAGGATGGCAAAGGTCCTGTGCCCCCTGCGTGCAAGGAAGGCATATCATCTGACCGTGGCGATAGGTTGCCTGAGGAGGTAGATGCGGTCGCACCGGCTACCGGTTCAACTCTTTGAGCTTGTCCCTGCATCTCTAACTGCTTCATCTTCAGTGCATGCTCGCGTTCATCTCTCTCGCTTCTTTCCCTAGCGTCTACAGCTTTTATCCTCTCATCTATTTCTGCTAACTTTATTCGCTCTTCTCTTTCAGCTTTCGCTGTTTCTCGAGCGTAATACTTATCAGTCTCGACACTGACATAATTTGCAAGGTCCACCCCACTATAACCTAGATCTCGACCGGCCTCCCCTAGTGCTGCCTTAAGCTTAACTATTTCAGCCATCTTTTGCAGTTTAAGTCCACACTGAGTAAGCTAGTGCTACCTTCCAATAGTATTTCTAACAACAAGCAAAGCTGACTAATTATCAACTGCTGTAGAATGAAATTACTACAGTTATGGAGATTTAAGGTCTGTAATTCAATGAAATACAAAATCATGAACTAACTTAATTAAACACAACATATATAAAGGGATTCACCAATCAATGCCTGAAATTCTAGAAAAAATGTTTTCTGTCTTTCTAGAGCTCACTGTGTGAAAATACATGTGTTAAACTGGTATACTGTAATGACTGAATGAATGATACTATCCCAGAGGTATGATAAAATACCTAAGTTCAAATCCCGGACGAGCCCCCAGTGTCACGTAGCGTTTAAAGGATAAGAGAATTATTTAGAGGAAATAATAGATCTGATGTGGAAGATTTGGCTCAAGGAATCCCTGCTGGGTTTTCCCACTTCCGAAGGGTGACGAAGAGGGTAAATTCTCCTAACTCGACAGGTCTGGAAAAGATTGTAAGGAGATATTTGGTCTCTCGCTACCGTCGTCCCCTTCTCAGTTATCTATTATTATTATTCTTTAATTTATATTATATTTTACGAGCCCCCCCCCCCCCTCCCTTATAAAGGAAGATAAACATAGACAATATTCAACATCTAATGGAAGGAACAAAGCATGGGGTACAGTATATACACCCAATTGGTTTATTGCAATAAAATGAATAGATGGTGAATGATAGTATTGTCCATGGAATTAGTGTCTGCTGTATGTATTATGTGTCTCACAATTCAAGTGTGTTTCATCATGGATGACGAAATTTTGTGGCATTGATTTAGTGAGTTCCCTTTTGAATGGGACTTAGCTTTTCAGCCCCCGGCTGATAGTGAAGCGTGGTTAGTTCACCGGTCTCCTGACGTTGCCCCAGGTAGGTCTTGAATGGTTCTGATTTGCCTTCTCTGTGCTCGACTCCGTATTCTGCGCTGAGATTGGACTGTCGTGCAAGGCTCCACCATAGACTGAAGACAAATACGACGGCTTCATTAATTTTCTAGCTTTAGAAAGCAGTCTTTCCCTAAGCCGTCCCTCTGCCAGTCATCTCAGATTTTAGTCTCTAACATCATATGTCTAGAGTCTAATCTTGAATTCAAGTTTCTCCTGTCTGTCCTTTATTATATTTCTCTGCCCCAGTGGCAGTATTATAATTCTTTAGACTGATTTATCGTCAACTTAACCCGATGAATTATTATAAATGTCAGTTAAACCCACCAAATTTATCATAGAAATGTCGGCAACAGTATTCTAGTTCTGTGACTCTAGCCTAATCGTCATGTCATTATGATGAATTTAACAAATAATTGGACATCCGTGTTTTAGAATTGTCTGACAACATTATCACACACTTCATGTCTGGTCGCATCGTCATGTAATTTATAATGAATATATGTCACGGTCTGTCAACATTATCGTTAATATTAATTTCCGTTAGTCTAAACGTCCGGTCGAAAATAATCAAATAATATGGAAATTAATAGCTATATATATTCCCGTTATACATTATTATGAACATGTTGTACATATCCCGTGGGATCATAAAATATACCCGATCACATGTGGCTGGATGTGATCGTAAAACAAAAATATGAATAAAGTAAACATACCAATCTTGCGTCGATTTTGCAAGGTACTACACATTTCATCACATTATATTCTAGCGAGATTTCACTTACCTACTCAAAGATGGACGCTAACCCGCAATTTAGGCACGTGGCTTCAGTGCTTTTAATGCGAGAATTCGCCGATTCTGGTTTAGGTCTAGCTTTCTTGGTTACCTGGGGCGTAAGTGAAAAATGCCCGTGTTTGGCGCACTTTTAGCGGGACATTTCCGCTTGGACACGTGATCCGTAGCGTGCATCATGTGACCTTAGCCTCGTTTAGACGCTCCAATCAATAACGTTAAAAGTCACGTGATGTTTTCCTAAGTGGCCTAAACTGGTTCTCCCAAGTTCAAGCAGTCCTAAATTAAAACGGGTTTCTCGCTACCGAGGTCATTGGTCAACATTGACGTCGTATCTAAAAATAGCGAGGAGAAAATACCGAACGCTAGGAGATTTTCCGCAAGTGACAATTCCCGGGACTTTGCGATCATGCATTGAGGATGGGAAAAAATGATGTCACGTAAATAATAAAAAAAATGAAGAGAAGATTGGGCAAGTTGTCACAAGCACACAGTGACTAGTGCCGATCTGCACCGTCACCTTTTTGTTGTTGTTGCGAAACCAAATAAATTCATTGCAACTGAAAGTCATAACAAAGAACCGCTGCTGAACAATGTGTGCGGGAGGGGGGGGGGATAGGGTGGAATGAGATTCCAAAATTAATTCCAAACAAAGGGAATTGGACCATGTCCAGCATTACATGGAGAATTTTACTGACTAATCTCTCACGCCGTTGGAGATTTAAACATAGGCAGTGGATGTAATTATACTCAACCAAGCACAAGAGCTCTAGCGATCTCTCTATTTGTACAACCTGATCTAAATCCAAAGACTGTAACTTAGTATTACCTTACCCGTTGATTATAATGGTAAATTTCTGTTGCAGATCTTTAGGTTTGTTCAGTTCATCAGATACCACATTTAGGATATGTGATAAATGTCCTATTAAATCTGCTGTTCCTAGCAATAGGAAATAGTAGTCCTTTTTATACGACTCATCCAGATTGACATGTTAAACTTTAATAAACGTTCCAGCATGTGCCCGTGGACTTTGTATAACTTTAATGCGAACTGTGCATTTCATAATTTGTTCATGATTTTAAATTAATCGCTTCATACTACTATTTCACAATTATTTTATAACAATATCTCTGTGCTCCTTCCTACAATGCCTACACTTACATGCTCTTTCTGTACTACTAATTTTATAATCATGCCCAAGTATCAAAACTTTAGCCAGAATGAACGTAATCACAAACCCATTGCATATAAAATCATACTGTGACTTAAAATTGGAAACTTAAATATTTACCACCTACTGGGTAGCTTCCGGAGTCGCCACCATTCTCAGCCAACAATTTCACGTATTCGGCTTCTATGAAACCTGACTTAATGACAAAATTACAGACTAAGAACTAGGAGCAATGAATTCCGCCACAGTCCGGAAGGATTCATCAGCAAATGTGAGACGGGCCTAGTCGTGTACATCTCAACATCTCCAAAATACGATTGCCCTGCTGATCTTGAAATTAAAGACATCGAATGTATATGGCTGAGATAAAACCACCTAACATGAGCCAATTTGTAATTGGCAACACCTACCGCAACCCTAATTCCTCTGCTGTGGGGTTTTACGTATGTTAACAAATGATGGACAATATTTGGGTCTTCTCGAATAAGACTATTCTACAAGGGGACTTTAGTATCGACTTTTACAAAGTGAAACAACATACGGAGTAATATCACCAGCGTTGCCACTCAAGTTCTAGAGATAAACCCAGATGTTCTTCTTAAAAAAAAACCAGAAATACCCAGATTATTTTATGCCTCAAATACGCGGGTTAGACGATGTTTACATAATCTTTTATGTTCATCTTTAGCACAAATAATCTGTGTGCTATCAATTTTTATGTATTTCTTCATTTTTATTATTTTTTTATTACCAAAAATTCACAATTAAATAAAAATGATTTTAATAACACCCCAATATACGAACTCTTGAAAATGAGATATTTTAACAGTAATATACTTACATTAGTTACATTAACAAAATGTTCCTCAAATTAAATATAAAATACTAGTTGTAACTTGTTACTGTTGAAAAATGTCACTTCTCAGAGACTCGGCATTAATGACGACAACTTCTCCTTCGTCAAGATCATATGCATGAATTGACAACGTGGAATCTTGATTGTCAAGTTCCAAAATCTTTGCATATCTCTGCCGACAACGTCCTTCACGCACATCTTCAACCACGCATTTACTAGGATTAAACTTATGACAAACTCCATCTTTGGCAACTGCTTGCTTGGCTAGTATTCGATTGGAAACTGTTTCACACAAAAGCTTGTTGGTTTGTTTAGTTTTAACTAAGTTAACCTTCGAAAACACTCTTTCGACGCATGCCGAGGAGTGAGGTAGTGCCATAAGCGTGCACATGAGGTCAGCCAAAACATCAAATTTCTTCTGGTTATTAGCATCTGTTACTTGTTACAGTCCAGCCAGAATGTGGGCGGATCCTCATTAACTAGATGTCCTAGATCTTTTCGGTACGATGCCAGTTCTCGCCATTGATCAGACAGACGATCAAGACTCTCTTCTGAAACAACTGTTTAAACTGCGCTGCTAAGATGTTAGGTGGTTTCTGGCAGCATTTGCACAAAGTGCAAATGAATGACAAACACAGCCGAGAACAAAGACAAGTGGAATCTCTTTCTTCAGATGGGCCTGTAAACCACTTGCAATCCCCATCATAGTGGCACAGTTCTCTGCAGCAAAACCAATGACGTTACTAAGCGGGATTTCATGCTTGCTCAACAATTTCTTAACAGTTGTAAACATGCCAAGACCAGTCCCATCCTCCACCTCAATGAGGTCTAACAGTGAATCAACTACTTTTTTTGTTTTTGTGTCACAGAATCGCACAACGACTGCCAACATCTGTTTCGTAGAAATATCAGTACTCTCATCAACGAGTATAGAAAATTTCTGATTTCTGCAAATGTTTATAACTTCAAGCCGCTCAAAATGAGCAATGCCGTACTGCATCACATAGGCAGCCTTGGTGCGCTTCAGTGACATTTTTTGAGCAATTGTGCTGTCTGGAAATATCTGCTTGCAACATTCAATCAAATGATCAGCTTGCGAAAACTGAGTATTATGTTCTGCCATGAAAGCCGACAACAGTATCTCCGCTTTAGCAATTTTGTCTTGGAGACAGGGCACTTTTGGTTTGATGAAAAACTTGTAATAGCTTTTTTTCCCCAACACAATGTATATGCCAGTTTGAGCTGATGTAAACGAGTCAAAAAACAACGTCATTGACGTGGTTAAAAACAAGAATTAAATTTAAGTGGAATAAAAAATAGATAGCACATAATGTTTGACATTTAATTATAATATACATATAATGTATAATGCTCAGTGCACAGAATATACATACATTGTAAATGACAATTATCAAATATACCCAGATTAATGCAGATTTTGAAAAAAATTACCCAGATACCCAGACGGAGCCCAAAAACCCAGATCTAGTAAGAAATACCCAGCTGTGGCATCACTGAATATCACTGTTACAAGTTCTTTGCACACTGCGATGCGTTCACTAGTTTGAAACATCGCTTCGCTCAAATGGAGTACTTATTGAACGGAACGCTACGTGACCAACATAATTCCAGCGTCTGCCAGCTATGATGGTGTGCTTGTCCTCTTGGCTACTTCGAGTAGGTAGTTCTTGGTTGGTGATGGTATTCGGCCAAAAGATTTGGAGAATTTTCCTTAGGCAGATTGTGTGGAAAGAGAACAATTTCGACATTTCCTTCTCTGTTACTCTCCAGCATTCTGCACCATAGAGAAGCACAGAAAGTACACAACTTTCATATAATCTTAATTTGGTGTTTGTGCTGTACTGAGAGGACTTCCAGATATTGTTAAGACTAGCAAAGGCTGTTCTCGCTTTATTCATTCTGTTGTTGATGTCTTTGCTTGTTCCGCCGTCTGGTGTTACTGTGCATCCTAGGTATGTCAAAGTGACTGTTACAGCTTCTGGTTCCTTATTGTTATGGGCTTATGATTTTTCTAGCATATTTAAAGCTGGCACTTTATGCATTTTTAAAAAAAAGTGTAATGTAAAAAAAAGAAAGACTCTGTTGGCGGCAGTAACAAGAAAAGTTTGGCTGCGGTAGCAGTACAACCACATTTAGCCATGTTATTAACATCAAATTTAGCCATGTTATTAACATCAAATTTAGCCTTGTTATTAACATCAAATTTAGCCATGTTATTAACATCAAATTTAGCCATTAACATCAAATTCAAATCTGCCCATGAGACTGATAACCAATTAACAGACTTAAATCTGATTGATATCTGCACATTTGCATTTTAAAAGGCCCACATATAGGCTTCCGGGAAAAGCAAAGAATAAATCAACGACGTGCAAGGCCGAAAAGAAAGTGACTGGTGAGCTCAAACAATGTAGCTTCAAGGCATGTGAAACAAAAGCTGTAAAAAGCCAAGGCCCCATGCTCTATGAGGAGCGAAAAGAGTATGATGATGATGACTTATTCAAAAGATTGTGTTTTCGAAAAGGTATTGGATAAACAGGAAAGACATCAGTAGGTTTCTGCGATTCTTAATTGTAATGAAGCATTACACACGATCAGTTTCCAAATTGATGAGGCATTATGGAATTCCCCTGAAGATCACTAATGTAATAAATAAAAACTAATAAAGACATGACATGCAGAGTTCTTTATGAGTGACAACTTACAGAACCGTTTGGATAAGAAATATGCCTCTTGTCTCCATGTCTTTTCTTACTAGCAACAGATTGGGTAATGAAAAACATCGACATCACACAATAGAAATGGAATCCAGTGGAATCTGACTGAACAGCTAGATGAACTAGATTTTGCAGATGACTTGGCTCTTCTATCCCATAACCGTAATCAGATGCAAGACAAAATAAAAATACTAGATAAGAAGTCACAGCACGTGGGTCCGAAAATACACATGGAGGAAACAAAGATAATAAGAATAAATGCAGGAAATGATAAGAAGGTTGAACTTGAAGAAACACCAACTACAAGTTGTGCAAGCCATCTTTATCAATCGTCACTTCTTAACATTGGTGGATTGTTCCTAGCAGATTTTGGGATATATACAAACGAGACACACCCTCCCCCGCCCGCCCGCTGCTACTCCTTCCCATTCACACTTTCTGAACGCGCATACTTCATCCCGATTCTTTCAGAACTAGTGAGAATAAACAGAACCATTCCCAAGGAGAATAAATTGTTTGACGAAGTTCAGGTTTCATAGATCCAGTAGCAACTCTCAACAATGCTGAGGAAATATGCTTACAAGCACATGTGTAGAATTGATCACTGGGGATACACTACGCGGCCACCAAGATAAATAGAGTTGTCTTTCCTAGATACTACGGACGCGGTTATCTAGTGATTAGTTAGTGTTAATCTATATAAATAAAAGGCAAAGTATGTTTCTATGTTCTTAATACAAATCCGCATGCCTTATTATTTCTTGATGAATTTTGGCAGACAGGCTCTTTAGTTACCGCCGGGGTACGCCATGCAGTTATTTTATAATTTAGTATTGTAATTATGACATTATGATTATTTGGCCAAGCGGTTTCAAATAGGATCGGAGCTGTATCGATACATATATTAAAACCAATGAATGTTCTCTTAACATGAACATCCACTGTGCGTGTTTAATCTTAATGAAAATGTTACATGGTATTATTTTTTTTTACATCATTTTTAAAATGCGTGGTCAAAATTTGAATGTATGTTTACTTTGATTGAAAAAGCAGACTTATGCTATCACTTATGGTATGTCGGTGCTTCAGAATTTTTTTAAAAAACCTTTGTCCCCGCTTAGTATTAAAATTTAGAAACTGCCTGGCTTTAGTCTGGTTGTTTAAATAACTATAACAACATATGTAAAAACCAAATTCACTCGGTAGTCGCTTTTTTCCCGTTGCAATTATGTTTAAGTAATTTTTATAGTAACATCTTTAGTTGTTCCAGAAAACAAAATTATTAGATAGCTATGATCGTCGAAGGACCGTTTAAATGTAAGTAATTTTTTCACAGGTTGCCAGGTCACATAATTTGGTTTCTACCGCTTTGGTTAAAAAGAAAAAAAAATAAGCTGGTGGCTTTTTGTCAAATATGTATTCAATTCATTTGAATGTATGTTTATTTTAATTGACAAAGCAGATTTATGCATTCATTCATTTTAACGTATGGGCTTCAGAATTTAAAAAAAATAAACCTTCGTCCCCGCTTAGTACTAAAATTTAGAACATATCTAGGTAACATAATTTGGTTTCTACCGATATTTTCTATGCGTAAAAACAGTGTCTATCTGAATCAAGGGAAGCAATCCAAATGGTAAAATTATAAATCAATGGAAACAATCAAAATGGTAAAATTATTATTAAAATGTCGTAATTTACAACTCTACGTTTCTTTATTTTACATAGCAATTTAAGTTATTTAAACACACTAATGCTTTATACGAAAATATAAAAAAATTACTTTGATGTAGTATTTTAAAGTTATTATTACTTTTTATATCAAATTTAATTACATTTTACAGAGCAGTTTCTGTTTATTTACCAAATATTACATAGTATTTTGAAGACTAAACACTTCATAACTGAAACAAACTGCAATATATTTTGTAAGAAAAAAAAAGAAAAAAAGAAGAAAAAAAAAAAAGTCTTTATCACATTGCTGGACCGAAGGGTCTTCTATAATTGTGCATGGGCCAGTCTCACAAAGTAAGGCAATATTTAAGTTTTATTTTTATTTTTGGCACTTTAAAAAATATACTAGCTCAAAGCTAAACTATACACCAAAACGAAAGATCTTTATTTAGACATGTGTCCCTGTTATCCGTGTGTCTCGATTGAATGGGTCGTGTCTCACCGAAATGAGAAGCTTATGTTTGAAAAATACAACTCAACACAATCTTTTATATTTGAAGTATGTATGACAGAAAATAATAATCATGTTGTTTTGTTCAAGCAATTAAGTATATATGTTTGAAAAGAACGTGCTACGAAAAACAATAGTAAGAACGTTAAAAAAAGGATGAGTTGGGCTATTCTTTCTTTGTGCGCCAGGTAAAAAACGGAACATGTGTCTTATTAATTTGCTTCTTGCTAAAACTCGGAAGCAGAATAAAATTGCTTTTGTGATTCCATCATAAGAAATAAGAGTATTTTGAAAAAATTCGGAAGCAAATTGAAAAGCAAAAGTGAAATCACTCTACTGGTTGAACCATACGGAATAATAGTATTTTGTGCGGCTTGCATTTGCAATTACTGTAACCAAGGCACGAGGATAGTCACTTAAAGCGGTAATCATTAACTTAAATGAAAATTCATTTTCACTCGAATATCAAAATATTATAATTTTATTTTGACATTTCACAAGTTTCCTACACAGTTACTATTTTGTTCTGGTCACGAATAAAAGCAAATTTGACAAACCTAAGGGCTAATTTACATTTCAGAGCAAGTGACTTCTATTAATTCAAAAGTTCTTATCAACTGTAATTGTTCAGTGTGTCAAGCATAACAATTAAATATATTGCCTCTCTAGTGTAATCTTGACAATAAATAACCTGTACTGTTTTTGCTAGGCATGACATTGTCATTGTAAACCCCTTATTGTTGTTAAATGCCCCCCGCATAGACTAGCAAGTAACCCATCAAAACATGATAGGTTTCCATTATAGCATTACTCATTTCTGCTGCCCGTCCTGATATCACTATTTCTCTGACGGTCCTTTCATTCTTGTCTATTCCATATCCCTGTCAGAGATCTTTGTAGTTGAATGCATCTGACTGTATTGACTATGACGCAACGTATTAATACTTCAAACATGACATGGGGAGAAGTGAAAGAAAAAACAAAAAATTAAATTGTTCTCATTAATTTACAGCTATTTTCCCACAAAATGTTTAGTAAACGTACGGATATATAAGTCTTGGCATTGCACGTTTAAAAAAACCCACACACAACAAAGCATTAAAACTAAGCCTTTCATTACTCAGTCTCCTAAAATCATTATTTTAGTTCGTATTGACTTGGACGACTAAATCAGCCAAAGTATCGATACCAATTTGTGCGAAATGGGTCTTGTGTCACACTCAAATTCCTGTTAACCTCCTAAATTTAATAATTGTAATCATTTATAAGACACAGCATTGTATATTCTACTGTCGAACACCTCCTGCAGTATTGCCCAACCTACAGTAGTGAACGGAGTAGCATATGGCAACAACCCATTTCTGTCAACGAAAAACTGTTTGGAGATGTCGGGAACCTTGAGTTGACTACTGCCTTTATTAGAGTCATAAATGTGGAAGTCTGAAGGCGAACGAGGAAGAAGAGGAAGAAGTATATTCTACTGTATATTTTAATGATCAATTTGAAGGTAGTGTGACGAAAATGCATCCTATTCCCTCTTCCAACTTTTTTCATCCTTCACTCCTCTCCGTCAGTATTCATTCGATCATTCCTTTTCATCTGTACATTATCCAACTTTAACGCCTCAATCCACCGATACTATCTTATCCTCGATAGGGTACACCTCATCAATCCACACGTTTTAGGCTTGACTACACATACATAGTATCCTTTAATCACGAACGGACAAAGATTAGCCAGGTGGGACAAAATGATCAGATCAAAATTTGGTTTGTCGTTTGTCACCAGCTTGTAATCTATACAGTCAGGTTATTGATAGATAAGCAAGAATTGCTTCAATCAAAACTGGGATGTTTGGTTGATAAGCTCAAGACGATAGTCTGGAAGTAGAATGGTCGACGAGACAAGACCCATTTTCTACTTCCAGAGAAGGTTTTGAGAGAGCTACACTATTGTCGTTGATAAATGCAATTGGCATATGTCACGTTGACTGATAACACTGACTAACAAAAAAAAAATTTTTTTTTTCTTTCTCTAACATTTCTATGTTTTTCTGGTCAATTTTAATGCGCTGTTTTTAAATCTGCAAACCGTTTTTCTCTATCAGGTCGGGATCTCTAGAAATACGCAATTGAAGTTTTTTAACAACGCATACAGTATTACAACATCATGTGTACAAGAAGTATAACAGTTATGTAGGCTTGAATTTCTTTGCAGTCGACTTTCGTCGGTGAATGGCATGTGGTACATCATGATGAAGCATCCAACAATAATCGGCAAGCATGGTCACACTCCACCGTCCTTGATAACGTGACTCCATTACGGCGATATCTTGATGGAATCGTTCTCCATGTTCATTGCTGATTTCGCCAAGATGCGAATCGAGCAAATGGATTTTGAGGGACATGTTACAGCTCATAATTCTGTATGCATCTATGCACTGCTTAACAATATGCACATAGTCGACAGATTTGTGATTTCCCAGAAAGTTATCGACGATCGATTTGAATGTTCCTTTATCTTTGCATCGCTAATTTGCGGAAACTTTTCTCGATGATAAGTGAAAGCTTTGCTTGTTTTATCTAACGCTTTTACGAAATTCTTCATGAGCCCCAACTTTATATGTAACGGTGGTAAGATGATGCTGTCTTTGTTAACTAATGGCTCGTGTATTACATTTTTATGCCCGAGCTGCATACGATCCCTGATAGGCCACACCTTTCTTGCATAATGTTCCTGTCTGTTGCGGCTGTCCCATTCACATAGGAAGCAACACAATTTAGTATACCCAGTCTGCATGCCCGTGAGAATTGCAATGACCTTTAGGTCTCCACAAATCCGCTATTGGTAGTCATTGTACTTTATTTTTGCCAAACGTATAGCCATATTGTCATAAGTTTCTTTCATATGAACAGAGTAGGCGACTGGAATTGATGAAAATAAATTTCCATTATGCAATAACACGGCTTTTAGACTAGTCTTGGAAGAGTCGATGAAAAGTCGCCATTCGTTGACTATGTGCTCATGACCGAGGTGCACCATTAGACCTTTTACATCTTTGCAATAGCAAATGTCATCATCCATCTCAAAGTATTGAACAAGTTCTCTGTGTCTATGACGAAATTTAGATATCAGAGTATTGGGCGCTAAAAGATTCCATTCTTTGAGTCGCGAACCGAGTAATTCCGCTTGTCCTTTGGTGAGAGCGAGATCACGTATTAGATCTGAAAGTTCTGAATGGTTAATTAAGTGAACACCATCATTCACCGGTATATAATCCGAGTCAGAATTAGTTTCTAAAGCAGGTAAACTATCACTTTCTGATGGTTCATTCACGTCCAACGGATATTGTTCTGGTGGAACTGGGATTGGACACGTGATTGGATCATGAGGCACTGGTTTCGAAACCGATTCAATATTTGGATAAACCACAGACTTTCTAGTTTTAAAAGTGAAACCATAGATATTTGTCAAGCAGAAGTAACAATCAGTAGCGTGATTTGTCGGTTCATGCCATATTACTGGCACTCAAAAAGGCATCGACTTATGCTTCGGCGATTTTCGTAACCAACCTGCCAATGTATTTGCACAAGTCGAACAAACTGCATTTGGCTTCCAAGATTTATTTGCATCATCAACTTTTGAATCGAAATAAAGTTCATATGCTTTCTTTAGCAATGGTGTAAAGTTTTTCTGGTGAACACGATCGGTAAAATATCCGCACACGTAACAAAACAGATCAGCCGAATTTCTACAACTTCTAGAAGCCATATTTCACTCAGAATTATTTCAAAATACAGTAACTATTTGAAATATAACGTAACATATGTCATGCATCTTTTAGCAGTATAAAAAGTAGAATTATTTTGCATTTTATTAATTTTTAAAAAGTTATATAGTAAAAATGAAACGGAGCAAATAACAGTTTCCCAAAAATATATTTATTCACAAATATCTTAAGAACCCGACGTGATAGAGATAAACGGATTTCAAATTTGAAATCAGCGCAAGAAACTGACCTAAGAACACTTATTCTTATATAAGAAAGAAAAATGTTGTTTGTCAGTGTAATTTGTCTTTCCATCACGTCCCAATTTTATTACTCTTTTAATGTTCTGGTTTCCTCGACATTTTGTATTTTCTTTTCTTTCGGATTCTACCTGCGTGGCCCATTATTCCCCTTCTCATACCCCACCCCGCGGTTTGTTTACGTTCTGGCCTTCAGTATAAATTCCCCACTGGTCAGCAGCGGTCAGCTAACGATAATGTTACCTAAGCGCACCTGGTGTTTGTCTGACCAGAGGAATATCTCTTGCGAGTAAAGTGTTTGATCACGAGCGAGAGGGTCTGTGAAGAAACGGTCCGCTAGCGGTTGGTACCCTTTGAGGTCTGGGTAACCGTTTCATCTCCGATTCAGGGGGAGATAAAACTCACGTTCGTTCTGAGAGATTTGTTGTGGCCCCTGACCATAATATTATGTATTGCCTATCTGGGAAACTTTCTCGCGGTTGTCGCTTCTGTTGTATACCTCTAGAATTACATCTGTCTTACTCTTGATTATGTTATACGCCGAAGATCTGTAGAAACACGCCAGGCCAGGTGTCCGGGTAGCGTTATTTGTAAACTATAAGAGTAGATGGTTTTAATCAGGCAGACACACTCGTAAAATATTTCCTGCCCGAGAGGACCACAATGAGAATAAGGCAGACGATAACACAGAACTAAATGTTATTTGCCTATGTTCTCGGCATTTCTCGGGGTGAGTAGACATCTATTATAATATATATATTCATGTTAGCTTTTTATATATATCTGATAGGAATGTGACTTGAATTAATTTTTGAGGATTTCTCCCGGTAATTTAATTCAGTGATAGTGTTGCGCCGTCTACAGCCATAGTTAAACGAGTGACGAAACAGTCAGGTGTCAGCGTTATTTTTTACAATGGGTTAAATGGTAAACTTACGATAACAGATACTCACTAGGCGTAGAATCAGTCCGTACAGATTGCTTGCCATGGGTTAAGAGTAGGCTAAATTAACTGTCATTACTGTAAGGAAATGTCAGAGGTGCGGGTGATCAACTTAAAAAAACTGAATAGTGACGTGCAGGCGCTATAACTCTGAATTATAGGAGATAGTCCCTTATTCCTTTCTGATAGAAACTTCTAGTGGTTGGGTGTGGAATTTGATATGCTTACTCGGGTAGCTAGACACTAGTTATAACTTTCACAGAAAGCAGTCACCAGCCATAGATAACATTATATCTTATGATTCAGTCACAACTGTATTATTAAAGCAAGAACATTGCATTTTCTATGTATTCATTTGTGGGATGTTAATATTTTCCCCAAGGGGGACATACGATTTATTTTTGTAATGTCAAATGCTGTAATCTGTTTATGTAAATTCATTTAAATGTTGTAAGATGAATAGCATATCCACTCAGCTGTAACTACAGGGTTAGGTTTCCTGTATGTTGAGTTGGGAGAAGAGGAGCAGATTTTGCTGTCAGAACATTTACTGACAGGTACCATCATCATCAGTTGCCATCTCCACAACGAAAGTTGGCTGTAATGGATCTCCAACGTCTTCTGTCTCTTGTCTTGGTGGTGCACTCTGATAGACTCTTTCCTGTCCATCTTTTGATGTTATCTTCCCACTTATAGCACTGTCTTCCCCTTGCACGTTTGCCTTCAACTCTCCCTTCTGTTATGGTCTTCTGAAAGGTGTTATGCCTTTTTATGTGGCCAAAGTATTTTAGCTGCCGAACTTTGACCTCCCTCATTAGTTCTCTTTTCATACCTAGATTTTCTATGACCTCTTTATTTGTTTTCATCTCTTTCCATGAGATACGCCCCATTTTTCTATATATCCACATTTCAAGAGCCTCAATTCTTTCTTCCAAATGCTTATTCATCGTCCAAGTTTCCGCACCATACAGAAATGCAGAATATATATAACACTTTATGATTCTCACTTTTAATTTGTGAGATAACTGTTTGGATGTAATTGATAGAGTGGAAGGAACAGGAGACTTATGGGGTTACAGACGGCCCTAAACTATCATAGCAAGGATTACAATAATTTAAATCCCATAGGGGAGCAAAACTGTTTGTATAACGTTAGTGTAATTTTATTGTTTGCTTGATGTAAAGGTCGTCTCTTTTTGGGTCTCAGTTTCAGGATACGGTATCGCTATTGCAAGAGTCCAGTCAGGCGACGAACGTAATATTCTCATCGCTCTCACGGCTCCTGAACGTAATTAGCACCACGAGTTGACACCTCATACCTGAAACAAAACCCTTTTGTCAACGCCATTCTCTTACTTACTTAGTCGTTCCCCTTCTACCGTGAGGTGTAGAGGTTTGGAAGAGAGAGCGCCAGACTATTCTATTGGCTGTCTTCCTCCTGGCCTGGTTCCATTCTAGTCCTCGGTCCTTCAAAGATTGTCTAATGTTGTCCTCCCAGCGGACTCTGGGTCGTCCTCGGGGTCTGGATCCTTGGCTCTTTGTTTCCCATGCTTGTCGTGGTAGCCGATCTTCTCCCATTCTGCAGAGATGGCCAAACCATCTTAGTTGGGACTGTTCTACTTGGGTCTGTAGGGGGTGGCATTTTAGGCCTTGACTATTGTCTGGTTGCGTACCATGTCTCTTCTTGTTACTTCAACCACCTTCCTCAGATACCTCATTTCTGAGGTTTGGATCTGGCTTTTATGGGTTGTAGTCATTGCCCATGACTCGCATCCATATGTCAAGACTGGGACATAGGTGGAGCGGTATACAGCCATCTTCGTTTTCTTACCAACCTCTCTCTTGCTGAGGAATCCTCGATTTATGGCCTGAAAAAGTCTCCCAGCTGCTGCTTTTCGAGTGGCCAACTCTTCTTTGATGCCTCCCTTTCGGTCTATAATAGCTCCGAGGTATTTAAAGTGGTCGACCTGCTCCAGGACCTGTTCTCCCAGCTTAATCTGATGTCTTCTTTCTTCTCGTGATATCACCATGGATTTTGGTGCCTCTGATTTAGCAATCAGAGCAACATCATCAGCAAATGCCAGCTCTGAAATATAGACCTGTCTCATCTTCCAGTACGCCACTGAATACTTTCTTGTTCTCTCCTTACATGCCTTGATGACATCGTCCCTAAGGAGTATGAAGAGGTAAGGTGATAGGATATCACCTTGTCTTACACCAGTGGTGGTCCTGAACTCTTCTGACTTATGGTTTGCTGTCCTCACATAATTTCTGCAAGACTTGTAGAAGCGCTGTATAGCATGAATCAGAGGTGCTGGAATATTCTTCCTTGCCAAACAGTCCCAAAGTTTGCTCCAAGGGACCCTGTCAAACGCCTTTTCCAGATCTATGAAACAAAGATGGATCTCACTCTTATACTCAAGGGCCTTTTCACTCAGCTGTCTGAGTGTGAAGATTAGGTCTTGAGTACTTCGGTATGCTCGGAATCCGCACTGGACCTCATCCAATTGTGGCTCAGCTAGGCGTCGGAGTCTCTGCTCTAGGATTCTAGAGTAGATTTTTCCAGGGACACTGAGAAGGGATATGCCTCTATGGTTTCCACACTGTCGATTGTCACCCTTTTTGAAAATTGGTGTTATGATGGCGATCTCCTAATCCTTTGGTATGGTCTTGTTGCACCATGCTGCCTGTAGGACCCTTAAGAGTAACAGGTCGCCTGATGCTCCCATGTACTTAACCATTTCTGGTGTTATACCATTATGCCCTGCTGCTTTGCAAATCTTGATTTTCTCCAGTGCTGCCTTCGGTTCTTCCATCTTTATGTCATCTTCATCACCATTGGTTTCCTCTTCTGTGCTAGTGGTTATCATTTCTGATGTTTGACCTTGCTCACCATCCAGGAGTTCTGAGAAATATTCTTTCCATCTTTCCATTACTTCCTTCGGGGCAGTAAGCAATTTGCCTTGCTTGTCCTTTATAAATTTGAGAGGGCATTGTTTTTCCTTCCTCATGTTCTTTATGGTCTTATAGAACAATTTCTGGTTTTCTTGTGCATCTTTTTTCTAGCTTTTCTCCAAATTCTTCCCAGGACTTCTGTTTTGCTGCTAGCACTTTGTTCTTTACTTCTGTTCTGAGTGTCACATATTCTCTATATTTTTCCATTTGTCCTGTTGTGTTTTTAGCTCCTAAGTATTGTTTCATGCCATTTTCTTCTCTCTTATTTTCTCTTTGACTTCCTCTGTCCACCAAGGTGTCCTCTTTCTCTGGTTTCCAAGTCGGACTTCACCACATGCTTCTGCAGCAGCTGTCTTTATGATATCCTTGAATTTAATCCAGAGGGTTTCCAAGTCATCAGGTTGTTCTTCTGTGTTGCTCACCGCTGCAGCAATAAGCCCCTGATATCTGGTCTTAATTTCTGGCTCTCTCAGCTTGTAGGTCCTAATGCTCATTTCTCCTGCTCGTTTACTTGGTTTCTTGCGTGATGTTGAGCAGTTCCTAGGCTGAGCAACTCTTTCAGTTGTTCGTTTGATCGTTAGCAGGTAGTGATCACTTCCAATCTCTGGCCCCCTCCAGACTCTTGCATCTCGGACATATTTGAATGCCTTCTTTTAGTTTCACAACCATAATGCGCTCTGAGACAAAGTTCCACCCCTTGATACTATCTTTTTGATTTTGGGCCACAATGCAACCCACACCCCCTTTAGCTGTTTCGGATATGTTTACACCACTGTAGAGCAGCGTGTTGCCATTGAGATCCATGACTCCTTGTCCTTTTTCTTTGTTTCCGTTATAGCAAGGATTTCTAGTTTTGCTTTCCTCATCTCTTCCACCAGATCCTCTTCCTTCCCATTTATACTTCTTGTGTTTCATGTTCCATAAGTCGTAGTCCGTAGTCCGTTCCAGTTCGTCGCCTTTAGAATCAGTCCGGTTTTCTCTCTTGTGTTACTCGTAATCGTGGTTTAAAGCAAACAGGTGATTGGCCTGTTGTGCCTTTGCATGGTGGAGGGGCTGCCTCCTTACGGCCTCCATGCAGGCCGCCCTCCTCCTTTTTAATCCGGGCTTGGGACCGGCATAAGCGGAGTTGCCATTCTCTCTAACGGGAAATTAAGCTCATGCGATGTGCAACGAACCAACGCAAAATCTGAAATCGTAGTGAAGTAGTAGTTTCATACTCGCCTTTGGATTACCAGTCAGAGCATTGCGGCTTCCAACCTATTTAGCAGCCCAGCGTCTATAGCAGAATTTAATCACCAGACTTTGTGTGCTTAAACGGAGCACTCAGTCAAACCACAGTTCAATCCAGCCCAAACCGGATTTAATACCAAGTACGAAAGCAAATATTCGAAGCGCCGGATAAGAGCACAAGGGACTATTTGTCCTCAAGTAACTTCGTCTTGTGTGTGTTTCTGGAGAATTTAAAACCCCACACTTATGAGCGGTCAGCCGGAGATAGACAGAGTCTTCCAGTCCACCTCGCGCAATTAGGGTGTCACCAACGATAGCGCCTACAGTGAATTTATTGCATGTTAGTTCCATCACCTATGAAGGATATCTACACGTAAAGACACTTATTGGAGCTATTGCATTTGGTCCCACGAAAGCGGACGGACTGACACTCAGTTTATTTATTTCTCGGTGTTCTACAGGTTTTATGTTGGTTGTCTGTGTGTTCGTTGGTGTGTATCTGCATATTTGTGATTATTGATGCAATTTTATGTTCTTTGTGCTGATATGCATTATTTTCATACATTTCTTCTTTAATAAATTTTACTCATTTATTAATGCGCTGTTCACGACCCTTTCATCCATAAATTAACATTTCAAGCTCTTTACTATAGTATCTATTTATGACCAGAGAAAAGAGGGAGAGCAGGCGGTGCTTAGACCATATAAGTGTGTTGAGGCTTGGAGAGAGAGATAACTTTTTGTCTTCTTCCAGGTTGGTCTCAAGTCCACCCCTATGTACACAATATCTATGTGTAATCTATAATTTTGCCAGTTCACTATCATTGTCGATTTCACTATTATTGTCCAACACGACAAATACTCTTACACTTTAACTCAACCACGACAGCATATTCCCGATAAGTTGTTTTTTTCTTCAGTAGCTTATTTAAGTATTAATTAATTACTGTTAGTATTAGTTAATTATTAGCTAGGAGTATTTGTATAAATTTGGAATATTAGTGTAAATAGATTAAATAAGACCAGGCACCACGTGGAGTTTTCTTGTGTGAGGTACACCAGCCATCTTATTTTCCTTATCTTATCCATTAGGTAATAGCAACAGGTTGATCGTAGATTACTAGTAGTATTTGTTAACTATTAATTATTGACATGATTAGGTAAGTGAATAAATTACTTTTTGTAACCGTGTGAATGTTGTAGTAGCACTGGTTACGGCATCAATTAGACAATGTGTAACAGGCCCGTGTGTGGACTTTTCACTAGGTGGCAGATGGCAAGCCTAGTGAAGTGTTTCAAGTTTTTACACACACAAGTCTCTTTTGTTTATCTTCCAAGTTAATGCTATGGTGTATAAGTACTGGCCATCTCCGCCAGAGTTGGTGATTCCTGGATGAACTACTTTTTCCTCCTTTGTTCAACCCTCGACTCGTTCTCTTCCTTCTCCGTTGTTATTATAGTGACTGATCGTATAGTGGAATTTATAATGTTTATTGACCTGGCCTACATACAACAACCCTCAAGGATAGACTCAAACATATGTTTTATCTCTTGCAAAAACATTTATTTACATGTAATATTCTTCAAAAACGCAGGTAATTCTTCATAGAGCTCACATACAGTTGTATCATAGTTGCTTCATACATAAACTCTATATCTCGTGTATATATACTTAATCTCCCTTTATTCTTCTATCATCTCCATTTACTTGTTTAGCCTCTTCAAACTCTACCTCAGTTTGCTTAATATGCCTCAATACTCTTGATCAGCACTTCCAACCCATTGTCTTGTGCTTTTATTCCTCCTGACCAAACTTGGTCAGACCTGCCTTTATTTCCGGTCCTGAAAAGCATACTATAATTCTTATACATGTAACAAGTCTTCTATACTCCATACTTACATGCGAGAGCATGCAGGTAGTTCTTAAAGAAGTCGACTCTCCCAGTCGCTTACTTGTCGTAACTATTTCTGTAGACGACTCATTGGTTCACTCTCTGTAAACTCACTCTGATAAAAATATGGTTTTCCTCTTGGAATTCATTCTTACCATCTATTCGTATATAACAGTACCAAGCTTGACCATCAATGTATCATTCAAATACTTCTCTTCTCTAGGTTGCTTAGTCAACAAAGTTCTCAAGATTATTTTGACATGTCGACTTTGGATCTCTGATTTACTTCTCCTGCAATTTTTTCATCAATATGAATGATACGTTCAAAACCATACTTACAGGCAATTCCCTGTCAGAGGTCGGGAGTATAGTTGGTATTTTGTATACCCCAATGGGCTGATAAACATGAAAAAAATATTGCTGGGTTTGGTAAGTCCAGTTTAAATTTACAAGTTAAAATGTTTCTCATGTATCGTTGGCATGTCCTTGCTCACAAATGAAATTGATGACGCACAAGACAAGAAAAGAACACAATAACCAATCAGTAAATGAAGAAAAGACCGAAAAAGACCGCTGGACGCCCTTGTGATCAGGTCTGCTAGGAATAAAGAACATTTATGAAAATAAATGCTACTATTCTATATAGCTACATATATATGCACACAGACGGGGACAAGACGATCTCTTATCCACTCTGTCAGTCCTGATTAAATTTAATAGGCACACGGTGGCTTTAGCCTATACAGTCAGCTTTCGTTAGCGCAGAGATTTCAGGTCGGATGGAGGTATTGTGGTGGGTTTGATGTTAATACAGTTTGTTGTAAAGAAATCTTAGTGAAGGTCCCTGAATATAATAAATATTAGAGTAAATATCCAGGGCACCTTTCTACTACCACCACTATGATCTCATTCAGACTAATTCTAGATAGACTGTAAGATGACTACGTTTGGTGCCTAGGGTTATGAAATGTTAGTGTAAGGTTGCATTAACCAACTGAACATATAAACAGTTACACAAATTATTTTATTATCTAATACAACACAACAGTACCACGACAATCACATACGAACTACACTTTAAAAGACTATCTTTAGTAAGTCAGTGGTTGAAAGTTTGGTGAAGTTAATGTTTTTAAATTTATTGTCCTGAATCTGATTTATTTGGAATCAGAACTGACAATCAAAGTGAAATCATAGAAATTAATTACATCAATCAATTTACACAATGGGTCTTCTGACCATAATACACATATTATTATATAAGAGTGTAGTTGTATTGTCTAACTGAGGTGACTTCTAGTATACACTGGTTGATTGTTTACTATTATCATCTCTGCATGTTGTTTGTAAGTTTTTATGGACACTGATGGAATGTTTATATCACTATTCCCAGTTTCTTATTTGTAATATAATGTTAGTTGAGCGATCAGGTGCCGAAACATGCACCTATCTTTGTAATATGATGTAGGAATCTTCCTGCACTTCGCTGAACGACAACCTTCAGCTCCCACTTCTTCAAGAATGATGGTGGTTTACAGTTGTCTCCGAAAAAGGCAAGACTGTGGCATGAATATATCGGCCCACTGTAGTCTGGCACCAGTTATTGACAGCAACCAAAACCCTCACAGATGCAAGGAAATAACACAAGTAAACGATGACTAGGCAATAGAATATGGCACATTTTCGATCTGCCCTATGTCCAGGCTTTTCCTATGTTAGAAAAATTCTCCGCCTGCTCTCATCGATCTTGCTTTACACAAAATTTACTTGAAATGGCAGTGAACAGTCCCCGTTTCGTACCAGTATCTACTGCTTTGTCCAATGGGACCATGTTTACATTTATTTTTGAATCTATCGTTTCAAATAACAACTCCCAATATGTTTCCAAGGCAAATATATTTTTAGTTTTAGGTCAACCAATCATACTTCGCCTTCCTTCAAAATCCACCCAATCAAATATCCCGTACCTTTTAACCTCATTTACCCAAAGTCGTTTTTTTCAAAACATGCCATAAAAAATTATAAGCAGGCATGATCTTTACTTGACAGTCTGGTCGGGTCCACTATAGTATTATGGCTATAATTAGTTAATTAATGGACTATTTGCGTAACTATTTCCATATTCTTTGTCAGCAAGTCCTAAGGTACACGAATATACAATTTATATGGGACTAGTTGGCTTGGTTCAGAAGTACACAGTTTTTTTTTCTATGTTAGTGTTTTTATTTTTAGTCTACTACACGTTCAATTCTTTTCCATGTGCTGTCTTCTCTATTTACGTGATAATTACGTCCTTTGAAATAAGAGCTAAGGTTGTTTTTGTGACACGAGTTGTCTGCATGTTCTAACTTTTTCCTCGTATTTTGGGGAAACCCCTAAGGCAAGGCTTGCCCCTGTGCTGGTATTGGCTTTTAGTTTAAAATCAATGCGAAACGAATTAGCATTTCATCTATCCTTTCCCCTCCTCGTTCCACAATGCATTTTTAGGCAAATATTTTCTTAGAACTAGGAAAGTGATTATATCAAGGACGAATTTGAAAAATTGGGTACCGTTTTGTTCGGCTATTCGTTAGCAAATAATAATCTGAAGGCGTAGGCGATACCAACAGTTCTAGTAGAAAATTATTTTATACTTTCTTATTTTGCCTTTATGCCCTATATTGTTATATGTTAATTTAGATATTGCATTTAGAAATTCACTACACATGTCCTCCCTTTAGAACAGACGATCATATGTCAGTTCCTATTTCTAAATAAACATAGATGAATTTACTATCTATGCCTGATGACTACTCTGATGTTCGTCGTACGGATGTCTGCTTAAAAAATCAGCTCCCACATTAGTTTTTCCGGGAATGTACTCTATGGTAAACTGGAATGGCTGTAAGAGCAAAGACCAGCGTAATAATCTAGCATTTTCATGCCTTGCTTGTGACAGACACACGAGTGGTTTATGATCTGTCTGGGTCCTAAATGATTGTCCATAGAGATAAATCTGGAACTTTTTCTATGCCCCAGATAACTGCCAGACATTCTTTTTCACTTGTTGAATATTTTTGTTCTGCTGTATTCAACTTACGGCTAGCATAAGCTACTGGGGTTAATTCCCTATCAAGTGAATTTGACCGTTGTAATAGAGCTGCACCCAAACCGATATTACTCGCATCCGTTCTCAGAATGAATTCTTGACTTAAGTCTGGTAATCTCAAAATAGGCCTGCTTGTGAGCTTTTCTTTCAATTCTTGGTATGCTAATTCACACTGCGCTGTCCAAATAATTCTATCAGGATTTCCTTTGCGCGTTAAATCAGTCAATGGAGCACATATGGAGTTAAAGTTTTTTATATACTTTTGGTAAAAACCACATAATGAGACAAAAGATCGCACATCCTTTTTTGTCTGTGGTCTTGGTGCTTTTTTTAACTTCTCCAGGTTTTTGGGGTCAGGGATCATGTTTCCCTGATGTACTGTGTGGCCCAAGAATTCCAGCTCTTTACATCCAACACAGCATTTCGTCGGTCTAGCTGTCAAATTGGTCTCTCTCAATCGATCAAACAACATATTCAGAGAGTTAATGTGTTCCTCAAATGTTTCTGTTGCTTTGAGAATATCATCCATGAAGTTGGTGATGCATGGATTCTTCAGGGGATCCAGTAACTTTCTCATCATCCTCGAAAACACACTCGGTGCATTTTTCAGCCCGAATGGCAACATATTAAATTCATAATGTCCTTCCGAGGTGCTAAAGGCTAAATAAGGTTTTACCTCCGGCTTTACTGGAATCTGATAGTAGCCTTTGCTCAGACCCACTTTAGAGAAATATTTAGCTCTATTCAGCCTGGCAAACAGCTGATTTGTATCAGGTAATGGATCCACCTGACCTTCTGTGACAGCATTCAGTTTCCTGTAACCTATACACAGCCTGTGTTCTCCAGAATGTTTTCTTAACAGAACCACACTGGAACTGTAGGGAGATTCACTGTGCGAGATAATCCCTTCTCTCAACAGATAAATTTGTATGCCCCGGACGGTCCGTTAACACATCTGTATGATTATTCAGAACCTGTTGAACCCTCTCCTTCTGAATTTCCGTTAAGTGTGTGCTGATTTTTACCTGTGCGGCGTTTTCACAGGGATGTAAAGGATATTCATGAGAAGTGAGTGGTTCCTTTTTCATCTCCATTGCAACAGACAAGGTCAGTAGGTGTGTCTCTTCCTGGTTTTCTCTGTCCAGATATTTCTTCAGGAGATTCACATGATAGGTTTTCTCTTTCCCTTTCTTATCTATCTTATAATTTGTTCTAGACACCTTCTCTAGAACTGTATATGGACCTTGCCATCCAATTTGCAATTTATTCTGGCTGCCGGGCAATAGAAGGAGCACCTTCTCTCCCACAGATAATTCTCGATCCTTCGCTTTCTTATTGTAATAGGCAGCATGCTTTTTTCTGGCTTGTCTCAAATTTTCATTGGCAAGTTTCCAGCCAGTTTTAAGACGAGTGGTCAGCTCGTTCACATATTGATATGATGAGGTAATATTTTCTTCTGCCTTTTCATCGGTCCAGGTCCTTAACAAGGTTACATATGGACTTTTAATTTTTCTGACATAGTTTTCATAATATTGGAAGCCTTGTTTTGAGGACATTTCTTCCTCTTGTCGTCATATAAGAATCTTCCGCTACCAATTTTTCTCTTGGGGTTTTCTTCCCACTTTAATTTCCTTGTGAGAGGTCTTCTCTCTCTCTTTTATCTTCCTCCAGTTTACGTAAGTCCGACTGAGGGATTTTCGGCTTATTCTGGGGTAAGACATCTCTTTGTACTCGCTGCATCGTGGCCATAGTAAAACATTCAAGTGAAGACTGTCTGTGAAAAGGGGGCTCCCATTCCACTTTGTCTACATTATTAAAATTATTTTTCTTCTTATTTTCAGGCCTACGCTTGCCTCGTGGCGAGTCTAGGTTCTGCTTCATTTTCCCACGAGTGGGTGTTCCCTCTGTAGTTTCTGGCCCAGGTTTGCCATAATGCTTCTCTTGCATATGGTTATTATTTTTCCACCCGGTGGAATTTTCTTTATTGCATTGGTCGCAGTCCTCGACAAATTTTCTTATGTCATCAACCACTCCTGGCCAGTAATAAGACATCGATGTCCTTTTACAGGTGCGACCCATTCTCAGGTGTCCACCGTCTTGAACATGTATTTGTCTCATAACTCTTTCCCTATATTTCGAGGGCACTACCAACTGTGCACACTCGTATGATTCTGCTTTAGCCGTTCTGTAAAGCACTCCATCATCCAAATAGAATTCTCCTTTTTTAGGAGGGGTATGGAGTTTTTGGAGTTTGTCAAAACACGGCTTCGGTGATCTATCTTTAGCCTGTGCCTACCTACACTCTTTACGAGACAGAATTTTTCGTGGTTCCTCCTCCTTTCTAGAGGTTGACCTGACCTGAAGCGTGGCCATGTACACAGGTCTCTTTTTACACACTTCGGTGTTATGGTTGTCCATCCGACAATGTTTACAATATGATCTACCTTTATAAAAAGGTTTTCTGTCATTATATTTCCTTTCATTGAATTGTGAGGTTTTATTATTATAGTCATTGCGTGGCCTATCAAACTGGTGCTTACCTTTGTTCTGGTCTCTATGGTCAAACTTATTAAAGTTTTGAGGTGCCTTAAAATTGTCTACCTGTTTCTTTTTATTTCCAACTACCTCTGCTTTGGCTGCCTGATACCTCTCAGCAACATTGAGTAACTCCCCCAGCCTCTCTGCACCTTGTTCCATGAGAAACTTTCTCAGGTCTGGAGCCATGGACTCTCTTAGTTGAACCGTGCAGAGAACTGGTGATAAGTCTCACCCGACAGTAGTTTGGCATTCCTAAATTTTTTTCTATAAAATTCCCCATTCTTTTCATATCTTAACAAAAGAGCCTGATTTAGCATGTCATAATTGTCCTGATCATCCCTGCTCATCTTGGCAAAAACTTCATAAGCTGTATCACGAAGCCCTTGTGATAACTTTAAGCTCCACCTTTCTCTCTCTAAACCATACGTGGTAGCCAAAAGTTCATATCTATTTAGGTAACTTTCTATGTCATCGTCTTTCTCAACAAAATGGTCTAAATGAAAACTCATAGCTGAGGTTGATGCTCCCTGACTACCAGTAGCATCTGAGGTAAAGGGAATGGCACCATTTTCAGGAGCATGGCTTTGAAACTCAAACTCCCTTAATCGTAACTCATGTTCCCTTTGTAATCTCTTCTCCTCCTTTTCTGCTTCCTTTTCTGCAGCCTGTCTTCTTTCCTCAGCTTCTCTGTCTGCAGCCTGTTTCCTTTCCTCTGCTTCTCTTTCTGCAGCTAGTCTCTTTTCTTCTCTTTCTGTAGCTAATCTCTTTTCTTCTCTTTCTGTAGCTAATCTCTTTTCTTCTCTTTCTGCAGCTAGTTTCCTTTCCTCTGCCTCCAACTTTTTTGCTTCAGCCTCAATCTGCAGCCTCTTAATTTCTTTTTCAGTCTCTAACTTTCTTTCTGCTTCAAATATTCTTTCTTCACGTTCAATAAATTTATCACATTCAGTTGTGACATAAGCAATCATAATTTGCCCCTCCATTTCCAGCTCTTTAGCAGCCTGCACAGCAGCAGATCGAAACTTTGCCAGATCAGCCATTTTGTACTAGGCAAATCTTTAAAATTTCTAACTAGACAAATTTCTAATTATAACTAAGAACAACCACAGGCACTGATAGCTCAACCACTATTTAATTTCTCCAAAAAAGAATGCTTTTAGTTTTATACTATCTGAGATTCCTAATATAATTGATAATATTTTAAGAATTTAAAATCCCAGAAACAAACTACCCAATATAGCTGGTGTTATGAAAAGTTCAATCCCGGACGAGCCCCCAATATATGTGGTGGGTTTGATGTTAATACAGTTTGTTGTAAAGAAATCTTAGTGTACTGAATGAGGTCAGCTGTGAAGGTCCCTGAATATAATAAATATTAGAGTAAATTTCCAGAGCACCTTTCTACTACCACCACTATGATCTCATTCAGACTAATTCTAGATAGACTGTAAGATGACTACGTTTGGTGCCTAGGGTTATGAAATGTTAGTGTAAGGTTGCATTAACCAACTGAACATATAAACAATTACACAAATTATTTTATTATCTAATACAACACAACAGTACCACGACAATCACATACGAACTACACTTTAAAAGACTATCTTTAGTAAGTCAGTGGTTGAAAGTTTGGTAAAGTTAATGTTTTTCAATTTATTGTCCTGAATCTGATTTATTTGGAATCAGAACTGACAATCAAAGTGAAATCATAGAAATTAATTACATCAATCAATTTACACAATGGGTCTTCTGACCATAACACACATATTATTATATAAGAGTGTAGTTGTATTGTCTAACTGAGGTGACTTCTAGTATACACTGGTTGATTGTTTACTATTATCATCTCTGCATGTTGTTTGTAAGTTTTTATGGACACTGATGGAATGTTTATATCACTATTCCCAGTTTCTTATATTTTAATATAATGTTAGTTGAGCGATCAGGTGCCGAAACATGCACCTATCTTTGTAATATGATGTAGGACTCTTCCTGCACTTCGCTGAACGACAACCTTCAGCTCCCACTTCTTCAAGAATGATGGTGGTTTACAGTTGTCTCCGAAAAAGGCAAGACTGTGGCATGAATATATCGGCCCACTGTAGTCTGGCACCAGTTATTGACAGCAACCAAAACCCTCACAGATGCAAGGAAATAACACAAGTAAACGATGACTAGGCAATAGAATATGGCACATTTTCGATCTGCCCTATGTCCAGGCTTTTCCTATGTTAGAAAAATTCTCCGCCTGCTCTCATCGATCTTGCTTTACACAAAATTTACTTGAAATGGCAGTGAACAGTCCCCGTTTCGTACCAGTATCTACTGCTTTGTCCAATGGGACTATGTTTACATTTATTTTTGAATCTATCGTTTCAAATAACAACTCCCAATATGTTTCCAAGGCAAATATATTTTTAGTTTTAGGTCAACCAATCATACTTCGCCTTCCTTCAAAATCCACC
Organism: Oreohelix idahoensis; assembly: GCA_024509875.1. Taxonomy (NCBI): domain Eukaryota; kingdom Metazoa; phylum Mollusca; class Gastropoda; order Stylommatophora; family Oreohelicidae; genus Oreohelix; species Oreohelix idahoensis. The sequence goes on from JAMPIV010002857.1 coordinate 573,762, forward strand.
CAATCAAATATCCCGTACCTTTTAACCTCATTTACCCAAAGTCGTTTTTTTCAAAACATGCCATAAAAAATTATAAGCAGGCATGATCTTTACTTGACAGTCTGGTCGGGTCCACTATAGTATTATGGCTATAATTAGTTAATTAATGGACTATTTGCGTAACTATTTCCATATTCTTTGTCAGCAAGTCCTAAGGTACACGAATATACAATTTATATGGGACTAGTTGGCTTGGTTCAGAAGTACACAGTTTTTTTTTTCTATGTTAGTGTTTTTATTTTTAGTCTACTACACGTTCAATTCTTTTCCATGTGCTGTCTTTTCTATTTACGTGATAATTACGTCCTTTGAAATAAGAGCTAAGGTTGTTTTTGTGACACGAGTTGTCTGCATGTTCTAACTTTTTCCTCGTATTTTGGGGAAACCCCTAAGGCAAGGCTTGTCCCTGTGCTGGTAATGGCTTTTAGTTTAAAATCAATGCGAAACGAATTAGCATTTCATCTATCCTTTCCCCTCCTCGTTCCACAATGCATTTTTAGGCAAATATTTTCTTAGAACTAGGAAAGTGATTATGTCAAGGACGAATTTGAAAAATTGATTACCGTTTTGTTTGGCTATTCGTTAGCAAATAATAATCTGAAGGCGTAGGCGATACCAACAGTTCTAGTAGAAAATTCTTTTATACTTTCTTATTTTGCCTTTATGTTCTATATTGTTATATATTAATTTAGATATTGTATTTAGAAATTCACTACAGGTATGCACTCTCCCCGCCCCTCTCGCACCGGCAGTAAGCGTACCATGTTAATTATTATTCAATTATCCATACGAGCACTTACATAAATATCTCCTGTCGTTAATAGCTAATAAATTGTCTTCGTCTGTTGGTCATCGTATGGTATTAAATACTAGTCACTTTTAATAAATACGCACAATGAAATAAAACGTGAATTCTTTTCTGTCACTATCAGTCGCGCCTAACATGGAAATTAGTCAACTAAAACCATCTCTTCTTGTGTGAGAAAGCGGGTGGTGAAAATTAACATTATAACTGAACCTCTGGTATGAAATAGCTACGCGTTATTTATTTCACTAGTTCTAACAGCTAGAAAATCCAAATGAATTATAATGGTAGAATTTTAACACTTTTCATTTGTAACACTAATTTCTATTACCAGCAAATCACAATAAAAAGATCCCCACAAATGTTATTAACATATTTAGCGATTTGGTTCTAGAACTGCGTGCTTAGACTATCAAAAAATTCTGAGTGACAACTGATAGCAGGTTTAAGAAAACACAGTTTATATGTCATCATGGTTCTCTGATCTATAGATGATGCTACTTTTCACGTTACCATGTGTATCGAGAGAATCAGAAGGAGAGTTCCCAAGATAAAAGCTTTACGGTCGCTCTGTCGGGCGTTGCTAATCGACATCAGAAGAATTCTCACGTCTAACGGGTCTCCCGAAGATTTTGCCCGTGCGAATCGACATCAAAGCGTTAGCTCCCCTTTCCGGAGACTTCAAAGGCCGTTACTTCTGTTTCACGTGTTTTCTTTATGAGATCGTATGCCTGACAGATAATGGCGTGGGAAAAAGAGGTAAACGAAAGCTGATTCGCTACCTGTTTTGACTGGCAGGTCGCGCAACTTTGTAAACAGCGTCGTTTCTTTATGATCAAAGATAAAGAGGCGTGGGTGATAAAGAAGGTTGTGAACGCTAACGGGATTACAAAGGCTGTCAGATTACTGTAGGCTATATTTCCATTATACGTCACAGTAGGGATATGCCTCTATGGTTTCCACATTGTCGGTTGTCACCCTTTTTGAAAATCGGTGTTATTATGCTAATCTCCCAATCCTTTGGTATAGTTTTGTTGCACCAAGCTGCCTGTAGGACCTTTAGGAGTAATAGGTCGCCTGCTGCTCCCATGTACTTAACCATGTCTGGTGTTATGCCATCATGTCCTGCTGCTTTGCCCATCTTGATTTTCTCCAGTGCTGCCTTCAGTTCTTCCATCTTTATGTCATCTTCATCACCATTGGTTTCCCCTTCTGTGTCAGTGGTTATCATTTCTGATGCTTGACCTTGCTTACCATCCAGGAGCTCTGAAAAATATTCTTTCCATCTTTCCATTACTTCTTTTGGGGCAGTAAGCAATTTGCCTTGCTTGTCCTTTATAAATTTAAGAGGGCACTGTTTTTCCTTCCTCAAATTCTTTAGGGTCTTATAGAACAATTTCTGGTTTTCTTGCGCATCGCTTTCTAGCTTTTCCCCAAATTCTTCCCAGGACTTTTGTTTTGCTGCTAGCACCTTGTTCTTTGCTTCTGTTCTGAGTATCATATATTCCATGTATTTCTCTGTTTTTCCTGGTGTGTTTTTTGTTCCTAAGTATTGTTTCCGTGCCTTTTTCTTCTCTCTTATTTTCTCTTTAACCTCATCTGTCCACCAAGGTGTCCTCTTTCTCTTGTTCCCAAGTCGAACTTCACCACATGCTTCTGCTGCAGCTGTCTTTATGATGTCCTTGATTTTCAGCCAGAGTGTTTCCAGGTCATCAGGTTGTTGTTCTGTGTTTTTCACTGCTGTAGCAACTGAAGGTCACTTCGCGACAAAATTACAGGGATATCTAACAGATTGCAATTCAGTATTGTAACTAGAGTACTGCTGGTTTAGGCAGTGAGTTCAGTCTCACTATTTACACATTTTTCACAGGACACAATTCTGTTCATCTCTCGTAGGCGATGTTTCTTTCCACGTGCATCATGAATTTAACGTTTTAACGTTTCGGATAACCCTTTTGAGGAAGCTTACATAGAAGAATATGCTCTTACAGCAATGGTTGATTAATTACAAAATAGAAATGGATATGCACTGGTGTTAGCTATAACCAAATGTATAAGATTGTCACGGCGCAAGTTATAGATCAGGTTCTAAAATCCACGGTCTTTTTTCTGTTCTTAGTTTTGTTTCTATGGTTAAATATTTTGTTTTCTGTCTTGACTGTCAGCTCCCTCGTGTAGTTTAGAGCTGATCTCAGCCTCCACTTGTCTACTATCTTCAAGTAAGATGACGTGACTGGGGGAGCACGAAAGAGAAAATTAGTCCAGTCTCTCAGACTGTCTTCATTAGTCCAGTGACCACTCATTAGAACTGATACAGGACTGGGGCGTGTATTTTCGGTCTGGTCCCAACGATTGTTCGCATTCCTTAATTACATATTGGGATTTTCTCAATCGACTCCAATTTAGTACCGTGTGTGCGCGCGTCTGTATCTATGCGTGCGATAACAAGAGTGAGAGGGGGAGGAAATAATGAGAAAGTAAATTCAGTATAACAATATATGTGCTAGATTTACGATAACATTTTTTTCAATGAATAACATAACCGTTGTATATTCAAGTGACAGACATCTCAGTAACCGTGTAGAAATTGTCTAGAAGTTTGCTGAGCATGTGTAGATAAATGTGACAGTACTAACTGCAGGCTATTGTTGTCTTTATCGGCTTAAGTCTCATTATGTCGAGTCTCGAGTGGGTTCTCCCATAGGTAATATGGGGGATTCTAGATAAGCGTTCGGTAGCTGATTCAAAATGTTTTCCACAAGGTGTCTATGTCAAGATAATGTCTTCCTGTGGATGGCGGTAAACTGTCTGCTCGGACAGTTATTGCACACACAGTGAAATTTATGCTATAGATCCACGAGAATACTGTAAGAAACTTTGTCGTTCTATTGTAATAAATTATTATTATATTAGTTGTTAAAGAAAGTATCAAAGCCTAGAAGATTATGCTTAGTTTTTAATCAAATGTAATTTTTACATTAGTGTAAGTGAACAAATGGGTTGAGGTAATGGCCAAAGTTTGAACGGACGTTAGAGTAATAGTGGGATTATAAAAAGGTGCCAGATGTACATAAAAGATCTGCGTCGTCCTGACTACTTATTCCCTCACCTACAAATCTTCCTCTTATAGTTTGTTCCGGCATGAGTTCGATGCTTTAACGTACATGTTCGCTCTGGGTATGATTCTTTTCCTGTGTCATTGAACCATTATGCTAAAGATATGTCTTGCAACACATGTTTTGTCCCCTTTCGCAACATATTGTGTTTATGTGGTGTGTGTGTGTATGTTGTGGTGAAGTGGGATGTTATAAATATTTATAGGGAACTTAGTGTACTGACTGAGATCAGCTGTGAAGGTATCTATATCTATTAAGAGTAGTGTATTATAGATAACCTTACTTGCTACCACATATCTATATATCTCAGTCAGAATTATTCTGGAATAGTGTGATGCTACGTTATGTGTCTAGGGTATGGGTATGATGAAGTGTAAGTCACAACAACAGACAGATAAACAATTTAGTGTAATCCACTACTCTTGACAACACTGTGACACTCACATACATATAACACTCTATGAGAATATCTTAAAGAAGTCACTCGTAACGGTTCAAATAACAATATGTATTCATTACTAGCATGAATGAATATGTGTCCTGATTCAACTACAAGGGAACCAGGAATCACAATCAATTTAAATTACAAGTTATGTACAGAATGTATTTAATCTGAATATTGTAGTGACATATATTAGTACAAATGTTCTATGTGTGTCAGTTGTGTAGTAGTAAAATGAGGTAATACTGGTTTTGTTTTGTTCAAGCTCTGTTGGTATTTGTCATCATGACTTCAATAGTTTGTCTTTAGGGACCAGTATTGGAGATGTTCACAGTTCCTGATTTTAAGACAAGTAAATTCCCCTCTGAATAGTATTTTTATAAAGTTATTTCAAGATGAGGGGACATAATGTTGAGCTCAGCTGGCCAACTCTGCTTATCTTGAGTGATGGCGGCAGGAAAGGACTCCTCTGCTCGAATTCTCCTCTGGGCTCAGGAGACACCTCACTGATAGCTAAAAGGACCAAGGAGTATGCTGTCCGACACTGGATTCAGCAAATCTCTGCCCAGGTACTGCTCAGTACATCAAGACCACTGTCCCTGAAATCAAGAAGGATGTACCTTCTACTTCATAACTAATTTATATTCTCTTTTACACTGATCACAATACAGCACAAACATTGCGTTCAGAGCGTTAGGCCAACAGTCAGCTTCATTTGAAATACTTTATTCCAGTATTACCCTTCCTAATGGTTACTACGCCTCTGCACTTCCAGCATTATTTCTTTCTAGTCAATCATCCAGGTGTCAGTGTACTGTTTGGCCATTCCATGCCGTTTTACTTCTCTCCGACACCCTCTGTTCAGGCTGGAGCATTTTAGGCTTTACCTCACGTTTGCCACTGAACTACACATATATATACAGGCATAAATCAACAATTCACATTCAATTTTCATTAAAAGATATTAAATGGTTCAAGCTTACCACAATTCATACGAATAACACAGATACGTTGATTAGCAATGAATTCTGGCACAAACTGGCACAAACTTCCATCTGCCTATGTTCCAGGCTTTTATTGAGCCAAATATATGCTGGCTTCAACGCACTGATGCTTTATCAAGCTTTTTTTTAACAAGTGGTCTCGAACTAACGCTCCCAAGTGTGTATATCAGCGAGACTGGCCAATGAGCCACGTTTCGACAAGTGTTTGAAAAAATGTTATCTTTTCCCGTCTCCCCCAACAACCAAGATAGTATTTATAGCCCGACCAATCGTGGTTAGGCTTTCATTTGTTGCGCTCCAATCAATTTGGAGTTTACATGGTAGGCTATTTATGTAACGTAAGGTTTTTTCAAACACGTTATAAAAAAAATTTTATGAGCAGAAATGATTTTATGCTGTCAGGCACCCCCAATATTTTATTTTGGGTATAATTTATTAATTCCTGGACTATTTGCGTAACGTTTTACATATTATTTGTCAGCAAACCCTAAGGAACCCAAAAATACTAATTTAAAGGAGCTACGTGGCTGCGTTCAAAATATGCAATTTCTTCTATCTCCTGTTTAGAAGATGTGCTGTCTGGGTACTGTTATGTGTTCAAACGTAAACCCATATAATGTTGTCTTTTCTAATAAGAGTCTGTTATGATTTATAAACCTAACTCTGGGAAAGGGTAGTGTATTTTATCACTGTCCGTCTGAAAAAAAATTAGTGCATGTAGACTTACACGCGTGATGGTAGTAATTGTGTATCGCGCGAAGCGGGTTTAGTGTTCGGCTTTCTGCCTCTCCCTTCTCTTTTTATCCCTTTAGTCCATCTGTTCGTTCGTTTTGGTAACGCAGTATAATTAATGTTAGGGTTAATTTAGGTCATTACGCAGTACGTCTCAATGCTTTTCCAAGAAATACAGCACACGTTTCATTGAAGAAGGCGGGTAATAATACAGTAAGCTTTACTATCAACGTGAAAGCGTTACAATTTGCAGACGAAGCAGAAAACAAGGGGGATTTCGAGTACATTCTTTGGGACAGCACTGTCATTTTACCACCATCGGAGTAACCTAGAGTTCTCATGCTTAGCCTGTGCTAAAAAACGATAAAGGTTTGTGGTCAGTTTGCAACTTAAATGCCTTCCCATATAGATAAATATTGAATTTCTTTATTGCCCATATTACTGCAAGACATTCTTTTTCGCTAGTTGAGTAGTTGATTTCAGCTTTATTCAACTTTCTGCTAGCATATGCCACTGGGCTTAATTCCCCATCCAATGCATCTGATTTCTGTAGTAAAGTTGCACCTAGCCCAATATTACTTGCATCCGTCCTTACTATGAATTCTTGACTTAAGTCAGGTAATTTCAAAATGGGTTTACTTGTGAGCTTTTCCTTCAATTCTTGGTAAGTCATTTCACATTGTGGTGTCCATGTAATGCGATCTGGAAGTCCTTTACGTGTCAATTCAGTTAACGGTGCACATATGGAATTAAAGTTCTTGATATACTTCTGGTAGAAACCACATAATGAGACAAAGGATCTCACGTCCTTCTTGGTTTGTGGTCTCGGGGCTTTCTGTAGTTTCTCTAAATTCTTTGGGTCAGGGGTCATGTTTCCCTGATAAACTGTGTGTCCCAAAAATTCCAATTCTTTACATCCAACGCAACATTTGGTTGGTCGGGCTGTTAAATTTGCCTCCCTAAGTCGATCAAACAGCATGTTCAGAGAGTCAATGTGTTCCTCAAATGTTTCTGTTGCTATAAGGATATCATCCATAAAAATTTGTTATACAGGGATTATTCAGAGGATCCAATAATTTTCTCATCATTCTAGAGAAGACACTAGGCGCATTCTTCAATCCAAATGGCAATCTATTAAACTCATAGTGTCCTTCTGAGGTACTAAAAGCTAGGTATGGTCTAACCTCAGGTTTTACTGGAATCTGATAGTATCCTTTACTCAGATCCACTTTTGAGAAATATTTAGCTTTATTTAGTCTGGCAAACAGCTGATTTGTATCCGGCAATGGATCCACCTGTCCTTCTGTAATAGCATTCAGTCTCCTGTAATCTATACAGAGTCTATGTTCTCCAGAGGGCTTCCTTAAAAGTACAACACCGGAACTATACGAAGACTCACTGTGCGAAATAATTCCTTCCTTCAATAGATAGTCTATCTCTTCCTTCAAAGCTTTTTCCTTAGCAAACGGAATCGAATATGGTTTCATACAGACAGGTGTGGAGTCTATGAGTTTCATATCATATTCCAATAGGTTTGTATGCCCTGGTCGGTCTGTTAACACCTCTGCATGATTATTTAGAACCTGTTGCACTCTCTCTTTCTGAGTTTTCGTTAAATGTGTACTGATTTTCACCTGTGCTGCTGTCTCACAGGGGTGTAATGGATATTCAAATGATGAAAGTGGTTCCTTTTTCATCTCCATGGCGATGGACAAGGTCAACAAGTGTGTCTCTTCCTGATGTTCTCTTTCCAAATATTTCTTCAGGAGATTCACATGATAGATTTTTTCTTTCCCCTTCTTATCTATCTTATAATTTGTTCTAGACACCTTCTCTAGAACTGTATATGGACCCTGCCATCCAATTTGTAACTTATTCTGACTCCCGGGCAAAAGAAGCAGTACCTTCTCTCCCACAGCCAAATTTCTGTCTTTCGCCTTCCTGTTATAATAGGCAGCATGTTTCTTCCTGGCTTGTTTCAAATTTTCATTGGCAAGTTTCCAGCCAGTTTTTAACCGAGTGGTCAGCTCATTCACATATTGGTATGAAGATGTAATGTTTTCCTCTGCCTTTTCATCAGTCCACGTTCTTAACAAAGCTACATATGGACTTTTAATTGTGTGGACCTATTTGTCCATGCACCGGTATGGTCTCTTCCACTCGAAGCTTTATAGTGATGATTTTTCCTCCCAGGGTTATCATTCACAAAACGACCGCTACCAATTTTTCTTTTGGGGCTGTCTCCCCTCTTAAAATTCTTGATGAGAGATTTCCTCTCTACATCTTCTTCCTCCAGTTTGTTTAAGTCCGATTGAGGGATTTTCGGCTTATCCTGGGGTAAGACATCTTTTTGCACTCTCCGCATAGTGGCCATTGTAAAACAGTTAAGTGAAGCTTGTCCGTGAAAAGGAGCTTCCCATTCCATTTGGTCCACTTTATCAAATCTATTTTTCCTTTTATTGTCAGGCCTAATTTTGCTCCGGGGCGTGTCCAGGTCCTGATCCATGTTCCCTCATGTGCTATGCTACACCTTTCTACAAAATTTTCAATGTCCCATCTTGCTTTGGGCCAATAATAATTGTGAGCCACCTTTTGAATGATGGTACCTATCTTCTCATGGTCCCCATCTGGTTTCACATGTAGGCTCCTTATTAATTCTGTCCTGTATCTTTTTGGAAGAACCAGCTGTCCGTGACCCTTGGATCTAGCTCCAGTCTTCCTATACATCAACTTGTTTTTCATGTAAAAGTCTCCCTTGCCTGGAGTTGTATGACAAGTTGACAATTTTCTGAAACAAGGCTTGAGTGTTTTATCCCCAGCCTGTGCCTTCCTCATCTCTTCTGGAGTGGTATCTAACATAATATCCTCCTCCTGTCTTGAGGTCGACCTGACCTGAAGGGTTGCCATATACACAGGTTTCCTTCTGCAACGGTCAGTGTCATGATTGTCCATCTGACAATTCTTACACCACCTTTTTCCTTGGTTGAAAGATTTTCTTTCATCATATTTCCTTTCATCGAATTGTGGGAATTTATTTTTATTTTCATACCGTGGCCTATCAAATTGGTGCTTACCTTTATTTTGATCCTTAGGATCAAATTTATTAAAGTTCTGTGGTGCCCTGAAGTTGTCCACCTGTTTCTTTTTATTACCTGTTACCTCTGCTTGAGCTGCTTGATACCTTTCAGCAACATTTAGCAACTCACCCAGCCTCTCTGCACCTTGTTCCATGAGAAACTTTCTCAGGTCTGGAGCCATGGACTCTCTTAGTTGCTCTATAAGGACCATTTCCTTAAGATCTTGGGTTTTCCCCAGAGAAGTCCATTTCTCCAAGTATGTCTCTATTCGTGCAGAGAACTGGTGATAGGTTTCACCTGACAGTAGTTTAGCATTCCTAAATTTTTTCCTGTAAAACTCTGCATTCTTTTCATACCTTAACAAAAGAGCCTGCTTTAGCATGTCATAATTTTCCTGATCACCTCTGCTCATTTTTGCAAAAACTTCATAAGCTGCCCCACGAAGTCCCTGAGATAACTTTAAGCTCCACCTTTCTCTCTCCAACCCATACGTGGTAGCTAATAGTTCGTACCTATTTATATAGCTCTCAATATCATCGTCTTTCTCAACAAAATGATCTAAATGAAAATTCATAGCTGAGATTGAGGCTCCTTGAGTAACCGTAGCATCAGAGGCAAAGGGACTGGCACCATTTTCAGGAGCATGGCCTTGAAACTCAAACTCCCTTAGTCGTAATTCATGTTCCCTTTGTAATCTTTTCTCCTCCTTTTCTGCTTCCCTCTCTGCAGTCAATCTTCTTTCTTCTGCAGCTTGTCTTCTTTCCTCGGCTTCCCTTTCTGCAGCTAATTTCTTCTCTTCTGCTGCTAATCTTTTGTCTTCTCTTTCTGCTTCCAATTTCTTAGCCTCAGCCTCAATCTGCAACCTCTTAGTCTCAGCCTCAGCTTCAATCTGCAACCTCTTAGTCTCAGCCTCAGCCTCAAATTGTAACTTCTTAATTTCCCTTTCAGCCTCTAACCTTCTTTCGGCTTCAAACCTTCTTTCTTCGCGTTCAATAAATTTGTCACATTCCGTAGTAACATAGGCAACCATAACTTGCCCATCTAATCCTAACTCTTTTGCAGTCTGAACCGCAGCAGATCGAAATTTGGCCAGGTCCGCCATTGTCTATCAGGTAACTTAATACAATGTCTAACCAACTATTCAATCTCTAATGGACAACACAGGCACCGTGAGCTCAACTTTATTTAATTCCACCCAAGGATACCTTTTAATTCTTATATTCCCTGAAGTGAATTACCCCCAATATTTTTAATAGTTAAAGATTCAAAATCCCAAGAGCGAGACCCCAATATATGTGGTGAAGTGGGATGTTATAAATATTTATAGGGAACTTAGTGTACTGACTGAGATCAGCTGTGAAGGTATCTATATCTATTAAGAGTAGTGTATTATAGATAACCTTACTTGCTACCACATATCTATATATCTCAGTCAGAATTATTCTGGAATAGTGTGATGCTACGTTATGTGTCTAGGGTATGGGTATGATGAAGTGTAAGTCACAACAACAGACAGATAAACAATTTAGTGTAATCCACTACTCTTGACAACACTGTGACACTCACATACATATAACACTCTATGAGAATATCTTAAAGAAGTCACTCGTAACGGTTCAAATAACAATATGTATTCATTACTAGCATGAATGAATATGTGTCCTGATTCAACTACAAGGGAACCAGGAATCACAATCAATTTAAATTACAAGTTATGTACAGAATGTATTTAATCTGAATATTGTAGTGACATATATTAGTACAAATGTTCTATGTGTGTCAGTTGTGTAGTAGTAAAATGAGGTAATACTGGTTTTGTTTTGTTCAAGCTCTGTTGGTATTTGTCATCATGACTTCAATAGTTTGTCTTTAGGGACCAGTATTGGAGATGTTCACAGTTCCTGATTTTAAGACAAGTAAATTCCCCTCTGAATAGTATTTTTATAAAGTTATTTCAAGATGAGGGGACATAATGTTGAGCTCAGCTGGCCAACTCTGCTTATCTTGAGTGATGGCGGCAGGAAAGGACTCCTCTGCTCGAATTCTCCTCTGGGCTCAGGAGACACCTCACTGATAGCTAAAAGGACCAAGGAGTATGCTGTCCGACACTGGATTCAGCAAATCTCTGCCCAGGTACTGCTCAGTACATCAAGACCACTGTCCCTGAAATCAAGAAGGATGTACCTTCTACTTCATAACTAATTTATATTCTCTTTTACACTGATCACAATACAGCACAAACATTGCGTTCAGAGCGTTAGGCCAACAGTCAGCTTCATTTGAAATACTTTATTCCAGTATTACCCTTCCTAATGGTTACTACGCCTCTGCACTTCCAGCATTATTTCTTTCTAGTCAATCATCCAGGTGTCAGTGTACTGTTTGGCCATTCCATGCCGTTTTACTTCTCTCCGACACCCTCTGTTCAGGCTGGAGCATTTTAGGCTTTACCTCACGTTTGCCACTGAACTACACATATATATACAGGCATAAATCAACAATTCACATTCAATTTTCATTAAAAGATATTAAATGGTTCAAGCTTACCACAATTCATACGAATAACACAGATACGTTGATTAGCAATGAATTCTGGCACAAACTGGCACAAACTTCCATCTGCCTATGTTCCAGGCTTTTAATTTAGCCAAATATATGCTGGCTTCAACGCACTGATGCTTTATCAAGCTTTTTTTTAACAAGTGGTCTCGAACTAACGCTCCCAAGTGTGTATATCAGCGAGACTGGCCAATGAGCCACGTTTCGACAAGTGTTTGAAAAAATGTTATCTTTTCCCGTCTCCCCCAACAACCAAGATAGTATTTATAGCCCGACCAATCGTGGTTAGGCTTTCATTTGTTGCGCTCCAATCAATTTGGAGTTTACATGGTAGGCTATTTATGTAACGTAAGGTTTTTTCAAACACGTTATAAAAAAAATTTTATGAGCAGAAATGATTTTATGCTGTCAGGCACCCCCAATATTTTATTTTGGGTATAATTTATTAATTCCTGGACTATTTGCGTAACGTTTTACATATTATTTGTCAGCAAACCCTAAGGAACCCAAAAATACTAATTTAAAGGAGCTACGTGGCTGCGTTCAAAATATGCAATTTCTTCTATCTCCTGTTTAGAAGATGTGCTGTCTGGGTACTGTTATGTGTTCAAACGTAAACCCATATAATGTTGTCTTTTCTAATAAGAGTCTGTTATGATTTATAAACCTAACTCTGGGAAAGGGTAGTGTATTTTATCACTGTCCGTCTGAAAAAAAAATTAGTGCATGTAGACTTACACGCGTGATGGTAGTAATTGTGTATCGCGCGAAGCGGGTTTAGTGTTCGGCTTTCTGCCTCTCCCTTCTCTTTTTATCCCTTTAGTCCATCTGTTCGTTCGTTTTGGTAACGCAGTATAATTAATGTTAGGGTTAATTTAGGTCATTACGCAGTACGTCTCAATGCTTTTCCAAGAAATACAGCACACGTTTCATTGAAGAAGGCGGGTAATAATACAGTAAGCTTTACTATCAACGTGAAAGCGTTACAATTTGCAGACGAAGCAGAAAACAAGGGGGATTTCGAGTACATTCTTTGGGACAGCACTGTCATTTTACCATTGCTCTTCTCTTTATTAATTTTATTTGTTAGGCTTCATATTTACCTAATAATTTATATATGTGGATTAGAATATTTCATGACATATGTATGTGTGTGTGTGACGTATAATGGAAATATAGCCTACAGTATCTGACAGCCTTCGCTTTCCCGTTAGCGTCCTAAGATTCGCTAACAAAGTCACGCATTTCTCTGACTGTCTGACTCACCTTTTAATCAACGCCTCTTTTTACTTGACCATAACAAACGAGTTTGTTTACCAATTTCGCAATCTGTCATTCATAGCAGGGAGCGAACCACCCAAGTTTCTCACGCGAGCTGATCTGTCAATATTACGATAACTGACAGACTGCACGTGGAAGAATAACAACCTTTGAAGATTCTCTATAATGGGAGCTAACCCTTTTGATGTTCGTACTCAGGGGGGAGACAATTCTTTGATCTCCAGAAACGGGGGAAATCTCGTGATTCCCGTTACACGGTTCCAAGTCTCTGCAACGCCCACCGAGCGACCGTGGAAAACCTTTTCATCTGGGAAATTTAGGTTTCCGATTTCTGCTATGCACAAGAAGCGTGAAAAGTAACATCCTCTAGAGATCATAATACCATGATGTATAAAAACAATGGTTCCTTAAACTCGAGATCAGTTGTCGCTCAGAATTTCGGATAATCTAAGCACGTTATTCTAGAACCACTGTGGGAGTTGTGTTAATAGCATTTCGTGGGAATTGTTTCACTTCTGATTTGTGGTAATAGAAATTAGCATTTTCGTGATTTAACGTGTTAAGTTTACCATTATAATTCACTTGGATTTTCTAGCGTTAAAACTAGTGAATTAAATAACACGTAGCTATTTTCATTCCAGATGTTTCAGTTGTAATGTTAATTTTAGTCACCTGCTTCACACCAGAAGATACGGTTTAGTTGACCAGTTGACTGATTAAGTGTTAAGCGCGACTATAGTGACCGAATAGGATTCACGTTTATTTCATTTCGTGTTTTATAGTAAGTGACTATTGTTTATACCTTATGACTAAACTAACAGGCGCCGACAATAAAATAACTATTAACGACAGACGATATTTGTAAGTGCGCGTAGGGGTAATTAAACAATAGTTGACAGTGTGAGCTGATCGTTAACGCGCGCACAGAGGGGCGGGAAGGTGCATACCTTTGTCCGATCTGAAAGTACCGCGCGGGCGAAAAGCTGACCGTATAGATGTAAATAAAGACACCGTGTACCTTCTAACTTTAATCATGACTGACGGAGAGGATAAGAGATCGTCTCGTCCCCTTCCGTGTGTATATACGTAGAGACATATAAAAGTAGCATTTTTTTATGATGTTCCTCTATTTTTGCAGACCTGATCACAGAGCGGCTAGCGGTCTTTTCCCTTTTTTTTTATTGTGGTCCTTGGCTTCATTTTTTGAATGATGAATTGTGCCGTCGTCTTGGCTTACACGTCCCCAAGTTCATTTGTGAATAGGAGTGGCCAGAGAGGCACATAAACATTTCTCTAAAGTAAAAAGTTAACTGGACTTACAAATACCCAGATATTCATTTCAATTTTATCAGCCCACTGTGGCGTAATAAAAGTAACATTAACACCTGACTTTTGACAGTCGTATTCTCGGATTTATCCAGCAAGTTACGCTGTTTCAAAATCGGCACTCACACCAAAGCCAGCCGATAGGATTTATCATCATCATCATAAGTAACATTTTTTTAGCAACTAGCTGTTGCCAAATACTGGAAATATTTCCCTTTTTTTTGTTGTGAACACAAGATCTCGATTTTTTTCTACATTTAACTATTCGAGGTGACATTATTGATCCAGGAGTATACCATCAAAATAGGCGTCCACCTTATTAATTTATTGTCAAGGCTGGACTGGGGCCAAATTTGACACTGAACACTGACATTATCTATAACGATAAATATATTCAGGATACCTGTACATCCACGGAGATATCATCAAGATTAGGTAAGGAGCGAGAGCGTGGCCACGTATGACAGAGAGAGAGAGAGATTGAATATTTTTCCTGTTACGGTAACTTGTATAAAACTGGTTATTCTACTTTTTAAAAATTGTTTACTTTACTGAGTAGCACTTATTAGGAACTTTGTTTACCTTACTGTCTATGCTATAACATAGTGCTGACCTGTGACCTTTGGGGTTTATTAACTTGTTGGGTTCTTTTTCTCAATAAGGGGAGGGCACATGCATCTAAACTTCCACTGTGATACTTCTCATGTCAGCCATATAGCAATGCCATGCATCATGAAATAGAGGAAAAGATAGTTTCCAAATATGTTTCTGCAATAGTCCTTCACAGATCATTTCAGGCATCATTTTCTGACATCAAATTTCTGGTATCATCTTTTATGACCCCTGTCATTAATACCGTACAGATTTCTACCGCCGGGCTCGGTTATGTCAAACAGTTAATACATCACAACTTGTGATTCAAATCATTACCAGTACCTCATTTGATACCTGGTTAGCTAACTTACCTCACAATCCCACATCCTTGAACTGTACTTTTTCAGAACACCAAAAAGGGACACCTAGTCCTTCCACCGCCCGACTAACGTCTCTCAGGCGTCACACTTCTCTCTGACGTTATCCTTCAAAACGCATCTAACTTACTTTATAAAGCAACGCAACGGTAACTGAAGCAACCCTCTATCGGGGAAACCCAAAATCTTCAATGATCGTGCGCAGCTTATAACACACGTTACGGCGATACATATGTCGTGATGTAACGTCTGTGTTAGTTAGTCAATTCTAGGTCATTAAAAAGTGTCTCAGTGTGTGCACGAGAGTTGAAGTGAAACTGCCCATAAGGATATAATCACGAGGAAAAAAAAGTGTTCCCACTGAATTAATGTCCTTGTTTGCGCTGTTGCTTTGTAAATATGGATGGGTTTGAAAAAAAAATCGAAAAAAGGTGATTCGTCTTACGAGGACAAAAGACAAAGAAAATAGTCTACGTTACGGCCAAAAGGTCTTCGTCAGGAAAGGAAAGAAAGTGAAGGCTAGATAGCACGCATAAGAACTTAACACATTAACTACCGAATTGAAAAACACACTGTGGCCGAATTAACTTTTTTCCCATTTTCATCCTGTAGGTATTTGCACAAAGTAAGCTGTGGTTTTCGTAATTGTTTACAGATGTTTATGAATTACACGTCATTTTAAAGATAAATGAATGTACTATTACAATAAACACCGGTTGTAACTCTAATAGAGGTTGTTGCTATTTAACGGCCCTCCGATGGCCGAGGACTTGCAATATTTTCACAATTATAACTGCTTGCGCCCCATCTCTTTCAAAATCACAATTTCAATAAATGTGCACACCGTTTTCACTCTTGTCCTCGTCGCTAGATCTATCAGTCAATTGTTGAAACACGTTTCTATCCTATTCAGCCGCTAGACGAGATGTACACGCATTTTTTGTAGTATCACTAGTTGCCACGGTAAACAGTTTTACACGAATTGGTAACTAACCCAAAACGCTGAAAAATATGAACATAATATCAATTTTCCAGTGTTCTACAACAACCATGCTTTGGGAATTTGTTTTCCGGTGGCAACTTAAAATCTCGAACCAGATCAGAGAGTGTTTCAGTACATTTTTCATTCGTTTTATTACTAAAATTAGATTGGCGCTCTGAGCGGCTTGCGGTCCAAATGTGATTATTTTGTGAGCCGCTGACAGTGGCTTGCGGTAGTTAATGTGTTAAATAAATATAAAAATAAAACCTAGGTACTTCCCTGAAGACAAGGCATCGAAATCCTATCACTATTTGCTGTCCGCTGATGGACGCGTGGCTGAAAAGTAAGTGACTTCCGCCACCGGATGTACACAATACATACTAAGAAACTAAAAACTAAAACACGAAACTGAAAAATAAACTACCCAAACGTAATAAAAGTGGGGAGTGGAAATAGAAGAGGACAGAATGAGTGGGATATAAATAAATATGAAATAAAAAATCAAGACAAATTAGAAACAGTGTATATTCATACATATTATGGAGGACGGCATAAAAATAGAAGAATAGGATAAGAGTGGAAAGAGTCAAAATAGAGCAAGAGAGGAAAGGGTAGGTGACCTCAGACAAAGGTGTGTAAAGTGTTGAGACCGGCTGGTTTTAGACACCCCATGCGGTGGATAAGACGGTTCTCAAGCTGTTCTCGGCTGGCAGTGTCAGAGGAGCAGGATCGGATCGCTGTGACCTGGATGTCGATGGGACCATGGTGGTCAGGACCATTGAAGTGTATGGCAACTGGTGTGGACTTTTGCTGAGAGATGTCATTTAAGTGCTGGCTGAATCTGTCCCCAAGTCGTTTGCCTGTTTGGCCAATATAGGTTTTGCAGCAACGTTTGTAAATATGGCAACTTGTATCTGTGGTGAAGTGGGATGTTATAAATATGTATAGGGGACTTAGTGTACTGACTGAGATCAGCTGTGAAGGTATATATATCTAATAAGAGTAGTGTATGATATATAACCTTACTTGCTGCCACATATGTATACCTCAGTCAGAATTATTCTGGAATAGTGTGATGACTACGTTGTATGTCTAGGGTATGTGTATGATGAAGTGTAAGTCATAACAACAACAGACAGATAAACAATTTAATTTATTCCACCACACTTGACAACACTGTGACACTCACATACATATAACACTCTAAAGGATATCTTAAAGGAGTCACTGATAACTTTTCAAATAACAATATGTATTCATTGCTGTTATGAATGAATATGTGTCCTGATTCAAATACAAAGGGAACCAGGAATCACAATCAATTTTACTTACAAGTTATATGTACAGAATTTAGCAATATGAATATTGTAGTGACATATATTATTAAAAGTATCCTATGTGTGTCAGTTGTGTAGTAGTAATATGAGGTAAAACTGGTTTTGTTTTGTTCAAGCTCTGTTGGTATTTGTCATCATGACTTCAATAGTTTGTCTTTATGGGGACTAGTATTGGAGATGTTCTCAGTTCCTGATATTAAAACAATTTAATTCCCCTCTTAATGTTATTTTTACAAGGTCATTTTAAGCTGGGGGTACATAATTTTGAGCTCAGCTGGCCACATCAGCTTATCTTGCGTGATGGCGGCAGGAACAGACTCCTCTGCTCGACTCTCCCCTCGGCTCTGGAGACACCTCACTGATAGCTAAATGGACCAAGGAGTATGCTGTCCGACTCTGGATTCAGCAAAGCTCTGACCAGGTGCTGCTCAATACCATCAAGACCACGGTCCCACAATTCATGGAAACAAACACAGATACGTTGATTAGCAATGAATTCTGGCACAACTACTGGCACAAATTCCCATCTGCTTATGTTCCAGGCTTTTATTTAGCAAAAATATGAGCTGGCTTCAACGCACTGTTGCTTTATCAAGCTTATTTGACTAGTGGTCTCGAACTAACGCTCCTAAGTGAGTATATCAGCGAGTCTAGCCAATGGAGCCACGTTTCGACAAGTATTTGAAAAAATTTTAACTTCCTACGTCTCCCCTAACAACCAAAGATAGTATTTATAGCCCGACTAATCGTGTTTAGCCTTACATATCATTCCAGCCAATCAGTTCAAATGTAACTTGTGGCCCATTTCCCGTACAATGGTGGTGTAAAAAAATCTACCACTGAGCGATTCTGATTTTGGGTGTTGTCTGACAGCACCATCATTTTATTTTGGCTATAACTTGTTAATTCCTAGACTATTTGCATAACGCCGTACATATTCTTTGTCAGCAAACCCTAAGGAACCCAAATATATATATTTAATAGAGCTAAGTGGCTGCGTTCAAAATATGCAATTTCTTCTACCTCCTGTTTCGAAGATGTGCTGTCTGGGTACTGTAATGTTTTCAAACGTAAACCCATATAATGTTATCGTTTCTAATAAGCGTTTTTCGTGATTTTAAAACCTAACTCTGGGAAGGGTAGTGAATTTATCACTGTCCGTCCGAAAAAGTTAGTGCATGTGGCCTTACACGCGTGATAGTAGTAATTGTGTATCGCGTTACGCTTGTTGGGGGTGGCATTAATAGCGAGACGCGTGTTTAATTTTGCATGCGTTCCTGATTTTATTCGCCCCTCTCTCTTTCTATTTGAGTCCATCTGTTCGTTCGTTTTGGTAACGTAATATAATTAATGTTAGGATTAATCTAGGTCATTACGCAGTCTGCCTCTCAATGTTTTTCTTAGAAATACAGCACACGTTTCATTGAAGAAAGCGGGTAATAATACAGTAGGCTTTTACTATCAACGTGAAAGCGTTACAATTTGCAGACGAAGCAGAAAACAAGGGGGATTTCGAGTACTGTCATTGTGACAGCACTGTTATTTTACCATTGCTCTTTTCTTTATTAGATTTATTTGTTAGGCTTTATATTTACTTGATAATTTATATATGTGGATTAGAATATTCCACGACAGTATCGTCAACCGTGAAAATAAACTACCATTTATTCCAGTTCACAGCAATCTTTGCTATACTGCTGTTTATACAATACCAAATCTACATTCTGTCCTGTACTGTTCTCAGTCTACTATCATTTACTAGACACAGTATTAAGGTATGTATCATGTGTAATCTGACCTATACTGTATAATGGTGGGCCCGCAGAAGTGATTGCGTCACTAATTAGGCTGGATCGCCCTAGGTGTTGCGTGTGGAAAATCGCGCTAATGACCCCTGTCCACGAAACACTATTTTATTGATGTCTAATTGATATAGAGGATCGTGTGGTTTGCTTTCGTAGCTAGGCGGTGTTGCCGTGTGGATGATCCCGGGTTCGATTCTTCGCCGAGCCCATCACTTCTGTAGTTTTTCTGTTATCTAGTTTTCTACTTCTTTATTTGTCACGAGTGCCTGAAACATACAGATATGTGTGTAATATTTATTTATTTACTGCTGCATCCGTTTAAAGTCTGTCCATGTCTTGTTTATTACTTGAAGTCTGTCCATGTCTTGTTTATTACTTGACGTCTGTCCATGTCTTGTTTATTACTTGAAGTCTGTCCATGTCTTGTTTATTACTTGAAGTCTGTCCATGTCTTGTTTATTACTTGAAGTCTGTCCATGTCTTGTTTATTACTTGAAGTCTGTCCATGTTTTGTTTATTACTTGAAGTCTGTCCATGTCTTGTTTATTACTTGAAGTCTGTCCATGTCTTGTTTATTACTTGAAGTCTGTCCATGTCTTGTTTATTACTTGAAGTCTGTCCATGTCTTGTTTATTACTTGAAGTCTGTCCATGTCTTGTTTATTACTTGAAGTCTGTCCATGTCTTGTTTATTACTTGAAGTCTGTCCATGTCTTGTTTATTACTTGAAGTCTGTCCATGTCTTGCTTATTACTTGAAGTCTGTCCATGTCTTGCTTATTACTTGAAGTCTGTCCATGTCTTGTTTATTACTTGAAGTCTGTCCATGTCTTGTTTATTACTTGAAGTCTGTCCATGTCTTGTTTATTACTTGAAGTCTGTCCATGTCTTGTTTATTACTTGAAGTCTGTCCATGTCTTGTTTATTACTTGAAGTCTGTCCATGTCTTGTTTATTACTTGAAGTCTGTCCATGTCTTGTTTATTACTTGAAGTCTGTCCATGTCTTGTTTATTACTTGAAGTCTGTCCATGTCTTGTTTATTACTTGAAGTCTGTCCATGTCTTGTTTATTACTTGAAGTCTGTCCATGTCTTGTTTATTACTTGAAGTCTGTCCATGTCTTGTTTATTACTTGAAGTCTGTCCATGTCTTGTTTATTACTTGAAGTCTGTCCATGTCTTGTTTATTACTTGAAGTCTGTCACAAACAATCCTGCCTCCCTCTATGTCTCTTAAAATGGAGCTGCAGAATAAGTACTACCTTGTGACGTCATTAACTGCTTTCCTCCAGTTGTGTGCTATTCACAAACAGCGTCTTCTCACATCTTATTCTACTGGTAGTCTGTCTTTTTCATTTTTTTCTATCTTATTACTATTTTAATCCTTCTATTCCATGCTTGACCCATTTATGAAAACCTAAAACGCCTGGGTTAATACAAAAGTTAATTAGCTAAAAGTTGTCTCGCCGTTTTTTGTTTTTTTTCCTAACCAGTCTTTGCTTTTAATTAGGGTATACATCTTTCTTTTGGATTATAGTTGTCTTCTTTATTATTACTGACAATTTTTGACACTATTTCTACATATAATTAATAAGTATCTATTATTTTTTTTGCTTGTACATCCTTAATTAACATTATTGTTATTACTGTTTCTATTGTAATCACTATATTCGATTTATTACTTGAGTCATGGAGATTATCTTTGGGTATTTTCCAACCCATGTACATGGTGTTGGACCACATTAGGATAGGGGCACCACGAGTCCTGTGCAACCGAGGTGGGGACCTCCAGATGCTTAGATTTGTCGACACCCTATAGTTGGTGTATGATTATGGGGACAGCTAGCTGAGAGGATACTCATGCCAGACCCCGAGGCTCACAAAATGCGTGCAAAGTCGAGCTTTTCCACAATTATTGCCTGTCCTCTTCATAATGTTTGTTTCTTTGTCTTTTGTCGTCGTAAGACGAAACACATTTTTTCGATTTGTTTATACCCGTCCCTCGCACTCCACGTCTTAGCGCTGTTCCCATCATTGTCCTCAAACATTAAAACACTTTGTCAGGATCTCACTGCTGTTTGTCAAGTTATGTACTGTGTAGCAGCTAGTGATTTATGTCACGTTTTCCTGGCATTTATTGCAATATGGTTCCTGTACCTAAGGTGGATGCACCACAACATTATGTTTAAAAGAACTGTCAGTTCTTCTTAAATTTGGCTATTTCTTTTTGGGTTTTTTTAGAAGTGCAAAAGCATGCCTACCTTTATCACTGTGTTTCCATGTGGTCTTCCGTTCTTATGCTGTCAGACACAACTCTTGAACTCAAGTCTCCGTAAATTTACTTTTACATTTTTTTAAATACTTATTTTACCCTGTTTTGCTGCTGGATTAGCTAATTTCGTTTCCAGCAATTCCTGGAACCCATTCGATCCTCACAGTACACCCTTCGCTTACTAAAGATTATTGATTGACTGATATCTGGTCGACTGCATCCATGTCGATGTTCACGTGCTTGTAAGCCTGAAAGTGAATCTGTAAAAATGGTAGCTTTCTGTGGGGGATGATCTTTATTTACGTTTACCTCTTTTACTATTTCAGCTGAAAAGATGGAGACACCCTCCGTATGATAATGTCAATTTTATTGATCTCCCCAAACTGGTATTGTTACTCCTGCACTCCTGTCGCTCTTGTCCGTCTGTGTATACTGCTAAGTTTTGCCTCAAGAGCTGACTTGTGTACATTCTTGTTACTTTCTCAGCGAGTATGCTATCAGCTATGTTGGTTGTTCCCCCTTTAAGTTGGGCTATAATCTATACGGAACGCTTTTAATTCCAGGCTGATAGAGCAGTTAGTTGTTTCAAACGTTTACCTCCCTTTTATTTTAAATGTTTCACTTACAGGAAGTGCGACTCCCCGTCATCTGCCCTGTATCCTATATTCAAGTATTTTAATCTCTCAACAAAACGGTTATTGGTACTAAAGTTTCAACTAGTTACGATAATTCTCGATCCTCACGTCAGTCATCACTAGCAATGTCTACTTCTTTGGTTGACACACGATGTCTAATGTAATTCATGCATTATTTTTATATGTCCAGTTTGTCCAACTAGGGGTACTGTATTCTTTATGACACCTCTGCAGTTCCATTGTACTTTTTTCAATCTTTTTTCTGAACAATTTTGAAAGACATACCAGAATTGCGTATGAAACAAAACGAGGAAAATTTGTGGAATCTGTGGTTAATGGAACCTTGACCCTTTCCTATAGCCATTGTGAATTTGCCTTTAAAATAAAACAATGTGACGTGAAAGTTGCGCAACAGAAATCTCTTAAGCTCAAAGCAGTAAATGCGAACACCTGGGGCGCAAGCCTTTATTAAAGCGTCAAGAGGTTAATAAATGGAAACGCTACTAACAGTAGACAAACATTGATGCTTTATTAAATATAAGTGTCAGTTGTACGGGTTTACAAGAACCGATGTTGAAACAACCAATCGTATACAATAACACATAAGTAAGGGAGACCAGAGGCCTGTAAACGGTAAATTAATATGAAATCGTATACAATGAACGACAAGACAGATGAGAAGACACATAATGTGCATGTTTTTATTTTAAAAGAATACAAATAATCTAATAGACCGATATAGTGTCTAATGAAGATATCTCTAATAGACCGATAGAGTGTCTAATGAAGATATCTCTAATAGACCGATATAGTGTCTAATGAAGATATCTCTAATAGACCGATAGAGTGTCTAATGAAGATATCTCTAATAGACCGATATAGTGTCTAATGACGATATCTCTAATAGACCGATAGAGTGTCTAATGAAGATATCTCTAATAAAGGCAAAAGTATGAAAGACATATTCAATGATCTTAAAGAGGCAGCCATCTGCAGGTTGGGCAGGTTTTGACAAGAAGAATATGAAATCATGTCATTCAAAAACCCATCATGTGAAAATGGCGTAGGGACAGTAAAGAGGGAGTATAGGGTGGTCTAACTTGATCTCACTCGGGAGAAAGAAGACAAAAAAATGAAGAAAAAAAAATTATGGAAGGCGAAATGTGTGGTGATGCAATCGCCAACGCCAGGTGATGGATTGTAGATAATATACACGCTAGTTGTTTGGGTCCCTTTATGTTTTTGGTACTCAACAACTATTATTTATTTGTGTAATTTTCAATGATAGAAATGTTACAATGTTTTCTTGCAATTATCACACGTTGATTGAACCTTAAGGAAATAAACTTGTTATGGGGTTGTCTCCCCTGCTATGCAGCGGTGGCCCAACAATGGCCAAACTTAAAATGAGGATCTTCAAAGGTATCAACCTTCGCTCAAGATTACTCTTGCGAGATACAAATAGAAGGGAGGCTCACAGGAACGTTTTAAAAGCAAGCATGACAAATGAGATCATCTAAGACAGTGTTTCTCAACCTTTTTGTGTTCACGGCACACTTTTCAACTTTCTAAACATTTGCGGCACATCTATCTGACTTCGCGCCTGAATAAACAATTACAGTAATATATACTAAATTAAATACACTCATTTGTGGGTACTTTAGAATAAAGAAAACTCTCATTTCGATTTTCTTTTAATTGTTTAAAATAATTAGGACATATATTTGACCGAAAAAAAATGTTTTTCATGTAAACCTGGTGTTCCTAATGCGATACTTGGGCTTGATTGAGTAATTTCTAGGATATTAGGGCGTATCTGAGATAGCAAACTTTTATTTCATCTTCAACATAGAGAGGTTTTCCCTTTTTTTTTTTTTTGCATTTAATACTTGTAAGTGTTGAAAATCCCAACTCACATAAATATGACGTAGAAAACTGCATCTAAATAATTAAAGCTCGTTTTTCAATAACCGAATACTTGTCTTTAACAAAAATTCAGAATGCGACCAGGGGCATCTCAGAGCGTTTCATTTTACGACTGTGATCAGTTGAAATAGTTTTATATTACATGATCACTAAAAATGAACTTCATTTCGTAAATTTACAAAATTTTGCGGCACATTTTGATAGGCGCAGCGGCACACTAGTGTGCCGCGGCACACCGTTTGAGAAACACTATCTAAGAGGTCAAGAACTTTTTATCTTCCCGACCCTTTTGTGAGGAGAAAAAAAAAATTGCTCGTACTATCTGAGTCCCCAAATAAAATGGTTCAGTAAAATATTACTTTAATAGTTCTGTATGGTTTTGCATTTAAAATAACTGAGTCAAACGGGTGCAATTCACTCAATAATGATTAAATCAACTATCAATTTTTATTTACATATAACAAATTTAATAATCAATTATAGTTAACAAAGTTAAAATAAAGTTGCTTATGACAAAAATGAATCACTGATGTTTTCATCACTGGTAGTGACTTCTTTTAAAAAGTGGCTATTGTTAAAAAAAAGTCCTTTTCTGGGCTTGACTGCAATACTTAACAAGCCAGGTGTTGACGATGATTTACTATTGATGTTGGATTTTGTCACTGGTGGTTCCCATGGGTGTTGTTGACTGTTCCGTCAATCGTTAAACTCTGTGGCAGAAGCACGTCCCTGGCGATAATGCTGGGAGTAACCACTCCAATTGTCAAGACAAGCGTATTCAAGACCCGTCTGTTGTAGACGTGTAGCGTAGACTGCTGGCAACTTGAACCAAAGACTTATACCTAAAAATGAGAAAAAAAAAACAAATGTTTCTTCTAAGTATAGCGTCACCTGACATGAGAATCGGCGCCCTCCGCTTCCATTCCACAATTTCATCATCCTCATAAACTTTACCCTCTCTGAGCATTAATGATAAACCCAGTGCGTCGGATGAAAGTGCGTCTGGGCAGCGAAAAAAGACAATTGCATTATTTAAACATATTTGAATATACACATAAACGTATTAAAATGTTAATATAATAAATATGTACACCATGATGTAAACATAATTTTTTCATGCTTTTGGGTTCTTTCTGAGGAAACCCACACGAAGCAGTCACTAGCTCTTACAGTTGTGGTTCATTAATCCAATCATTTTTATAAGCTGAGGTTGCCAGTCTCATATGAACCTGTACATCCACAAGCAATTTACAAATGTTAAATGCAAAGGCATAAAATGATACAATGTACATATTACAACTTACCCCGATTATCAGGAATGAATTTACTATTTCTTGCACAAGAAAAACTTCCAAATAGTGTTGGGCCACTGATTTTTAGAAGCCGTCTTACAGGTGGTCGATGTATTACTTTAATTATAATCCAAATGTTATTCTGTATGCTGGTTCATAGAACTCGTGGTTTCTAGTACTGTTGTCGAGTTTTCTTACTTACTTACTTACTTACTTAGTCGTTCCCCTTCTACCGTGAGGTGTAGAGGTTTGGAAGAGAGAGCGCCAGACTATCCTATCGGCTGTCTTCCTCCTGGCCTGGTTCCATTCTAGTCCTCGATCCTTCAAAGATTGTCTAATGTTGTCCTCCCAGCGGACTCTGGGTCGTCCTCGGGGTCTGGATCCTTGGCTCTTTGTTTCCCATGCTTGTCGTGGTATCCGATCTTCTCCCATTCTGCAGACATGGCCAAACCATCTTAATTGGGACTTTTCTACTTGGGTCTGCAGGGGGTAGGATTTAAGGCCTTGACGTATCGTCTGGTTGCGTACCATGTCTCTTCTTGTTACTTCAACCACCTTCCTCAGATACCTCATTTCTGAGGTTTGGATCTGGCTTTTATGGGTTGTAGTCATTGCCCATGACTCGCATCCGTATGTCAAGACTGGGACATAGGTGGAGCGGTATACAGCCATCTTCGTTTTCTTACCAACCTCTCTCTTTCTGTCTTATATCAGAAGATCCTCTAATACATGGTACTGCCCTTATGCTGGAATACTGTTTCTATTCGTTATCCTGGCTGTCTGAAATGTTTTCTTGGCGAGATGGAAATGTAGTGAAGTAGTCTTAAGATGTTGCAGATTATAAGCGACACTTTTGCCCACTCTTTCATGTAGTTTCTTTGGAAAAAGCTCCATTCAGAAATGGTTTAGTTTTGCACTTCCATGTCATTCCAACCACGAATTAGTGTCTGATATCGGTAGGGGTCCTTTTTCTCCCACCCCTCATCTGTAGAAAATTCTGCATGACACACAAGATGTTATCTTTACATGTCATTACAAATCCATCTGCATGTTTTTCGTGACAATATAAGGTCTTAACAGCGTTATTTATCATGTCATGTTTGAATCGCTCCTTATCATGCCGCTACCTGGTTTCGTGTATTGTGCCCAGTGTAGACTCTTACTCCGTCTGGAGCTGCGATAAGTGAAAAATCAATGTGGCAATTCCACTCCTTCGCTACTCGTCGCCTATAACAACGGAGAAAATAACCAGAAGAGAGGGGTGGGTGAGAGGAGTGACAATACGTGATAAGATAACCTTGGTCGATGGGAGCGGAAAAATGTAATAAGGAGCAAGTAAGAAATAGGAAAGGAAGGGTTTTATGAGAAAGTTAAAGGAGATCACAGAAAAATGTAAGGATCGAAGATTTGACTTGTCACAAAACTCTACGTCCACTCACCATGAAGTATGATGCATAATTTATGTACAGGAAAGAACATGTATTTGTTAACTCTTGCATGTCTGTATGACTTGCAAGAAAGTAGACGGCGTAGAACGTGCACTTAGAATGACCGGCAGTAATAGATGCTTGCAGCTTTCAGTGCCAAGGGTGACCTCTCGTGAGTGACGGAGTAAATAAAACAAGAGATCTTGAAAACTTGCAGCAGACAAGGCTGCGGGGTTGGAAAATTAAATTGAAGGAGTGACACAGAACTGTGCCGAGGGTGCCGTCTCTAGTGCGGAGCTTTTAATTAGAAACCCTTCTGTTTTCTGTGGATGGTTACGTCACATTTTTCACGATCGTATCATTGGCGTCCGATTGGTTATACGAATAGAGCGTTTTCCTCTCGTGGCATAGTACTGGGATCAAAACCTAGTAGTGCCGCGGTCCAGTCTACCAAGTTGTAAATGGGTACTTGACTCTGCTCTTGAGATAGGGAGGCAAAGGCAACGAGGAAGGGAACTAGTAACCTCACCTGAAATAAAAACTGGAGCTAGTATGGTGAAATCTCTAACACTTCACTCACATTTGGCAGTATGTGATGTGGGACTACATTTACCTTTGAGCGTCCAGACGGCAGAGTGGTTTGAGCGCTTTTCTCTCGCGGCACAGTTACCGGATTGATCTCTAATTTCTCTGTATCTGACCTAGTCAATAACTGTAACTACTATCGAGATTTCCAAATAGATCTATCAACACAAATTCAGTATGAAAGAATACAACGTCTAATTCTATATCAGTAATGACACACACTTCCTTGTATTTAATTCACTTGGAGCACGCTTATTTGCGCGACAGCTGAAGGGCATAGAGTGAAATTGTACGCTCTTCAGACAATGGACTCTTGACCCAGTTAACATTCAAATGGTGGGAATGGAAAATTATCGATCTTGAACACCCTACGTGATTAACTGGAAGTTATAAACTTCGTATCACATAACCGCGCTGAAGTGAGAAGATAAACTAAGCTGATATCAGTAGCTGTCATCACCGGTGTCAATACCTTGTCAAGGTATGGCGGCCTGCGTACCCTGATTACCCCCAGAGCTATGCCAGCTGGAGTTTTACTCCTGGAAGGTTCTACCAAGCTGGACAGGTTTGCGCGAGCAGGGGTCAGACTAAAGCAGGCACCCTGGTCCTCCAGGTTGGGGATCTTAGCATAAGGCTGACACCCCTGTCTATGTAAAAAGAAATGAAGTTCCGGAAACGACAACAAATGAACAAACTTTGCTGCGGGACGGACATCTGGAGTCTGAGGCTCGTATGACTGTCAATGGTGAAAGCCGAAAGGAAGCCACTGACACGAAAACGAACGTCATGACCGCAAAACGAGAAACAAGAATAGGATTTTGGAATGTCAGGACAATGAACGAGACGGGTAAACTAAAACAGTTCACAGCAGAAATGAGAAACTATAGATTACACATTCTATGGATAAGCGAGAGCATATGGATAGGGGCAGGAAAAGTTAAAGCAGCAACAGGAGAAACAGTACTTTACTCTGGAAGAGAGGATGGACAGCACAATGAAGGTCTAGCCATTATTCTACAGCAAGGAATAAAAAGGACATTACTGGAATGGAAACCCATCAACAACAGACTGATAAGAATAAAACTGAGTGGGAGACTCACCAACACTACAATAATACAATGCTACGCACCAACGAATGACAGCGATGATGAGGTCAAGGATGAATTCTAACAACTGCAGAAAGAAATGGAAGACACACCTAGATATATGTGGTGGGTTTTGATGTTAAAGAAATAGATATTATTTGAAACAGATGTGAGGTCAGCTGTGCAAGCCCCTGAGGTTAGTTATTTATAAATATGTTCTCCGGGAACGTGTCTGCTACCACCTTATGACCTCAACCTGTCATATATTTTCTCCTAGTTAAGTGTAAAGGTGTGTGTTGTCTAGCTAGATGTCTAGGGTATATGCGATGTAATGTAATGAAATGACAACACTACACTTATAAATTAATGAACAATAATGAAACAAGTCACTGTTAAAGTTTAAACGTTAAATCTTTTTTTGTACAATTTATTTTCCGGTATCTCAGTTCTTTTTTTTGGATACCGGAGTACTGAAACGTCAAGGTGATAATGAAATGTATTTACAACAATTAATTCAAACTATAAATGAGTCTGTGATTATTCACAACTATAAAAATGTCACTCTTGAAAAAAGTCAATTAAATCTTGATCCTATGAACGGGTAATAATGGGAAGAACGTCTGTGTTCATCATGTGCTGAACTAGGAAATACACATTTGGAAAAGAGAGTGGTTAATCTGAGGTATCATGTGCCCATGGACGAATTCTTAACTTTGTAGTTGCTGGAATACAAGATGGTTTCAGTCCAAGCTAACAGCTTCAAACTGCCAAGTCAGGATACTGCCCTTGAATTTTCAACAGCGAGGCAAACAGACAATACTGCCTCAATTCTTCAGGTGCAGATGTACATACAGGTATATGTTGACCAATGGCGCACTTTGATTCAGAGATGAAACCCTGGAATGAGAGTAATAAGCCCATCCTCAATACCTCATATATTTCTCTCTATCCCTAACTATTAAACATTTTCAACCTGGTCAGAATCAGCATGGTATCTAAACAATTAGTTAACGTTCTATTTTGGTTTTGTACCCCATTCATGGTCAGATAATCTTTCAAACTTCAGTTTGACACTTTCCTTGACATAGGAAACATTTTAATTAATTATATCAAGTCATGTGCAAACACGGAGACTTGCTGAAGAAGACGGCCAGTGGTGTTCTGGTCTTACATCATAAAACTGTACATCAATTTCCCCATTAATATTTAATTTTATTTTCTCCCAAAGTGTCAGTAAGCCTGTCTGGCTTTTCTACAAAATGATAATATCCTTCTTAACAACTTTGTGACACAACACAAAGTTTGATGTTGGCGCTTTCCTATATGTGCCTCTACCCATAGAATTTTCATACATATTCAATAATACATACATAATAATAATAATAATGATGATATAAATGTTTTTTTTTCTTACCGCATCAATGAAATATTCCTACTAATTAGTTTAATTAGCGATAATATGGTCACTTCCAGATCGCTTTCTGGTGCAGATCAGCAAAGGCAAAATCGTACTGAAATTCTTCCTTTAACACAACAGTAGTGTAGGAAATATATTTTACATGTGGCACCTAACGCCGATTTTAAATTGTTTTTATCACTACTGTTAGTCTATTAGACTCCAGCCAATCAGGGACTATTATGCCTCTTGCGTCCTTTTTCAAATTGAAACTTCAACTTTCAAACTTTGGATTACCTCCCCCTCTCCCAATATGTGGCAAGCTGAGAGAGATATATACGTCTGTTCGTCCATCTGTCTTCTACCAATATCTCGGTTATTTACTAAGTGTTTCAAATTCTGAAAAGTAATTATTGATCAGGCTGTTGTCTGTCACTCAGTAGTTATATTTTTATTCTTTCCTTTATTATATTTACTATTATTGTTTTTCCCCTTTATTTATTCAAATAACATATTTCTCTATCTACGGTAAGATACATTAACACCTTAATCTTCTATTTAACCATTAATGTCATTGTATTTGTCAACTGTCCTTTCTTTTAGTGTGTAAGAAAATTATCTACGTTTTTCTTCTCTATCCTTCTATGCCCCGCTTGGGTTCAAATTTCAAATTTCTGTAAACAACGAACTCTTGACACTACCACCTATGCTCCTTTTCTCCCCTTCTCGTACTGTATTTTCAAATATTCCACGTTAATCGTATTATTTGTCTGTAACTAGCGTTCTCATTCAAAATTGAACCAACGCATCTGCCAATACGTCACAAAAATGCGACTTTTAGGCCGGATGTACGAACTGTGTGTGGGTTTTTCATTTCAATCTGCAGATCTAAGAGGTTATACATTTTGAACTGCGTGTCGAGCGAAAGGGGACTGTATGGTTTTGTGTCGTCTTTAAGAAACATGCTACGGTATGTCCACGCACTATCGTTTTCGGCTTGCGAGACCAAAAGAACCAAACGCGTGTCAAATGATAGCATTCTTCCGTCTCTCCCTTCCCCTTCCTCGTGTTTCCTTCTGTCCATCTTTCTTAGAACGACTAAGCCTTGCCTTTTCACAATTGTTACCGTTAGTGTCTCAAGGACGAGGTATAAAAAGTTAGTACTGACCTGCAGGCGGGGCGATGATGTTTCACACAACTCCACTATTTTATCCCTATATGATTTTATCTCTATAAACAAGAATATTATCTATTTGATCGGTGTAATCTCTGATTTTATGACACATCTCCCCACTTTAGAACATGCTTCTGATGCAAGTTCATGATCTGAGATACACATAGATCAAATTAACTCATTAGGCCTTGTGAATACTCTGAGTTTCGTCAAACGGGTGCCTACTCAAGAAGTCTGCTCCCACATTTTGCGAACCCGGAATGTTATTCGATCTTAAATGAATAAGGTTGATGAGTAATGACCACCTTAATAAACGAGCATTTTCATGCTTTGCCTTTGCCAAAAATACGAGAGGCTGGTGATCTGTTTGGACCACGAATGTTCTACCATAGAGATAGATCTGGAACTTTTTTATAGCCCAGATTAAAGCTAAACATTCTTTTTCACTTGTTGAATAGTTTTTCTCCGCTTTGTTCAACTTGCGGCTAGCATAAGCAACTGGGTTTAATTCTCCATCAAGTGAAGTTGACCTTTGTAATAATGTAGCCCCTAATCCGACGTTGCTAGAGTCCGTTCTCACCACAAATTCCTGACTCAAATCAGGTAATTTCAATATCGGTTTGCTGGTGAGTTTCTCTTTTAACTCCTGGTATGCTAATTCACACTGTCCTGACCAAATAATTTTATCATGTTGTCCCTTACGAGATAAATCTGTCAGAGGAGCACATATAAAGTTAAAGTTCTTTATGTATTTCTGGTAAAAACCACACACTGATACAAAAGATCTCACATCTTTTTTTCTGTGGCCTCGGTGCTCTCTGCAATTTCTCCAAGTTCTTGGGGTCAGGGGTCATGCTGCCCTGATATACCGTGTGTCCCAAGAATTCCAACTCTTTACAACCCACACAACATTTGGTTGGTCTAGCAGTCAAGTTGGCCTCTCTGAGCCTATCGAATAGCATATTCAGAGAGTTAACGTGTTCTTCGAATGTTTCCGTAGCGATGAGGATATCATCCATGAAATTCGTTATGCATGGATTGTTCAGTGGATCCAACAACTTTCGCATCATCCTAGACAACACACTCGGGGCATTTTTCAACCCAAACGGCAACATGTTGCCCTCATAATGGCCTTCCGAGGTGCTAAAGGCTAAATAAGGTCGAACCTCAGGCTTCACTGGAATTTAATAATAGCCTTTGCTAAGATCAACCTTAGAAAAATATTTTGCCTTGTTCAACCTGGCAAACAGCTGATTTGTATCAGGTAATGGATCCACCTGACTTTCTGTGACAGCATTCAGTTTCCTGTAATCTATACACAGTCTACGTTCGCCAGATGGTTTCCTCAACAAAACCACACTAGAGCTATAAGGAGATTCACTGTGAGAAATAATCCCTTCTTTAAAAAAATACTCTATCTCCTCTTTCAACGCTTTTTCCTTAGCGAAAGGAATAGGATAGGCTCTCATACAGATGGGTGTTGGGTCTATTATATTCATATCGTATTCCAACAAATTGGTGTGCCCCAGCTTATCCGTTAACACGTCTGTATGTTCAATCAGAACCTTTTGAATCCGCTCCCTCTGAATGTTTGTCAAGTGTTTACTGACTTTCACTTGTGCCGTTGTTTCACAGGTTTTTAGGGTGTACTCGTGAGAGGCGAGTGGTTCATTTTTCATCTCCGTTGCTATCGACAAGGTCATTAAGTGTGTCTCTTCCTGATTTTCTCTGTCCAGATACTTCTTCAGGAGATTCACATGATAGATTTTCTCTTTCCCCTTTTTATCTATCTTGTAATTTGTTCTAGACACCTTCTCTAGAACCGTATATGGACCTTGCCATCCAATTTGCAACTTGTTACTGCTGCCGGGTAGTAGAAGAAGCACCTTCTCTCCCACAGCTAATTCCCTATCTTTCGCTTTCTTATTATAATAAGCAGCATGTTTCTTCCTGGCTTGTCTTAAATTATCATTAGCGAGTTTCCAGCCAGTTTTGAGACGAGTGGTCAGCTCGTTCACATACTGATAAGATGAGGTAACAGTCTCTTCTGCCTTCTCATCTGTCCACGTCCTCAACAAGGCTTCTAGTGGACCTTTGATTGGTCTTCCAAATAACAGTGTTGCCTGTTATTTGGCCTGCTATCTGGCGGACCTAATTTTCATGGCACCGGTAATTATGATGTAATTGAGAGTATGGTGGTGGTGACTTTTTCTTCCTTTGTCATCACATAAGAACCTTCCACTACCAATTCTTTTCCTGGGGTTGCCTCCCCTCAGGTTCAGATTCAAAGTGAGAGAACTTCGCTCTCTTTTATTTTCACCCAGTTCACGGAATTCCGACCGAGGGATTGTCGGGTGAGACTGGATTGAGACCACTTTTTGTACTCGACGCATAGTGGCCATTCTAACAAATTTAATTGAAGACTGTGTGTGAAAAGGGGGTTCCCATTCCACTATGTCTACTTTACCATAGTTATTTTTAGTTTCAGGCCTAGGTTTGCCCCGTGGCGTTTCTAGGTCCTGATTATTTTCCCCACGTGTGGGTGTTCCCTCGTGCAATTGGCCACATGCCTCCACAAAATTCTCAATATCCACCACTACGCCTGGCCAATAATATTTTTGAGAAACTTTTTGGCAGATGGTACCTATTTTCTCATGGTCCCCATCTATTCCAACATGTAAACTCCTTATTACCTCTGCCCTATACGAAGTGGGAAGTACCAGCTGTCCGTGACCAGTGGATCCAGTTCCAGCCTTCCTATAGATCAATTTATTCTTCATATAGTAGTCTCCTTTAGTTGGAGGTGTATGGCATTTAGGCAATTTCTTAAAACACGGCTTGAGTGATCTGTCCTCAGCCTGTGCCTTCCTCATCTCCTCTGGATGAGTATTTATAGGATTATCCTCCTCCTTCTTTGACTGTGATCTGGTCTGCACTGTTGCCATGATCACAGGTCTCTTGGGATTCCCCAAGAAGACATATCTACACCCCAATATCAGACGGTAGATTGGTTCGTTTATCACTGCTGCTCTGATTACTCCTTCCACATAGCGAGTTTTCACAGTTATCCTTGCAATGGGAAGTGTCATGGTTGCTACCTTTGGTGTCATGAGTGTCCCTTTTACATCATTTACACCATTTCTTTCCTTGGGGGAAAGGTTTTCTTTCACTGAATTGCGGGTATCTATCGCGTTGGTCAAAACTTGGCTTATCATAATAGGCTTTACCTCTATTATACTTGTCCCTATGTTCAAATTTAGGTTGGTTTTGGTTTTGGGGGCTTTATTATGGTCTAAAGGCTTCTTCTTTATGCCTGCTATCTCAGACTGGGCTGCCTGATATCGTTCAGCCACATTTAAGATCTCCCCCAGCCTCTCAGCACACTGTTCCGTGAGAAATTTTCTCAGGTCTGGAGCCATGGACTCTCGCACCTGCTCCATCATAATCATTTCCCTTAAATCTTGGGTTTTCCCCAGATCAGTCCATTTCTCCAGGTATGTCTCCTGGCGTGCAGAGAACTGGTGATAAGTCTCCCCAGTCAGCAGTTTGGCATTCCTAAATTTTTTCCTATAAAATTCGCTATTCTTCTCATACCTAACTAGAAGAGCCTGCTTAAGAATGTCATAGTCGTCTTGGTCATCTTTGCTCAGCTTGGCGAATACCTCATACGAGGTTCCCCTAAGCCCCTGGGATACCTGCAGACTCCATCTTTCTTTTTCTAACCCATACATGGTAGCTAGTCTCTCAATCCTACTTAAGAAAGATTTGATATCATCATCTTTCTCCACAAATGGGTCTAAATGAAACCCCATTACTGAGTTGGAGGCAACCTGGTAGAGTCGGAGGTGGATGGGCTATTTCCATTTTCAGAAGCATGGCCTTGTAACTCCAACTCCCTTAGTCGTAACCAATGTTCCCTTTGGAGCCTTTTATCTTCTTTCTCATCCTCCATCTGTAATCTTTTGTCCTCCTTTTCAGCTTCCAGTTTCTTCTCCTCCAACTGCAGCCTCTTGATCTCAGCCTCCCTATCAGCCTCTAATTTCTTAAGTTCCCTAGCATCTTCTAATAAAATTCTTTTCTCCTCCGCTAATCTAACAGCCTCTAATTTCTTGGCTTCCCTAGCATCTTCTCTCTCTCTCTCTTTCAATAAATGTATCCACTTCAGCTGTTACATAAGCAATCAGACCTTGCCCGTCCTTCCCCATTTCCTTTGAAGCCTGCACAGCAGCAGATCTAAATTTGGCCAATTCTGCCATCTTATTGTTAATAGTATCCAATGTTATCAAACTAACTTAAAATATTTAACCAATATCTAACTAAACACAATACAATGGGCAATGATACTTCAAACCAACTCTCCAATTATTTTTAATTTTCTTATTTTAAAATCCAGGACCGAGCGACCCAATATATGTGGTGGGTTTTAATGTTAAAGAAATAGATATTATTTGTAACAGATGTGAGGTCAGCTGTGCAAGCCTCTGAGGTTAGTTATTTATAAATATGTTCTCAGGGAACGTGTCTGCTACCACCTTATGACCTCAACCTGTCATATATTTTCTACTAGTTAAGTGTAAAGGTGTGTGAGTGTTGGCTAGCTAGATGTCTAGGGTATATGCGATGTAATTTAATGAAATGACAACACTACACTTATAAATTTATGAACAATAATAAAACAAATCACTGTTAAAGTTTAAACGTTAAATCTTTTTTTGTACAATTTATTTTCCGGTATCTCAGTTCTTTTTTTGGATACCGGAGTACTGAAAACTCAAGGTGATAATGAAATGTATTTACAACAATTAATTCAAACTATAAATGAGTCTGTGATTATTCACAACTATAAAAATGTCACTCTTGAAAAAAGTCAATTAAATCTTAATTCTATGAACGGGTAATAATGGGAAGAACGTCTGTGTTCATCATGTGCTGAACTAGGAAATACACATTTGGAAAAGAGAGTGGTTAATCTGAGGTATCATGTTCCCGTGGACGAATTCTTATCTTTGTAGTTGTTGGAATACAAGATGGTTTCAGTCCAAGCTAACAGCTTCAAACTGCCAAGTCAGGATACTGCCCTTGAATTTTCAACAGCGAGGCAAACAGACAATACTGCCTCAATTCTTCAGGTGCAGATGTACATACAGGTATATGTTGACCAATGGCGCACTTTGATTCAGAGATGAAACCCTGGAATGAGAGTAATAAGCCCATCCTCAACACCTCATATACCTCTTTCTATCCCTAACTATTAAACATTTTCTGATTCTCCGTTACTCACACAATAGTGCGAAAAGTAACATCATCTATAGATCAGATAAACATAATGATATATAAACTGTGTTTTCTGAAACCTGCTATCAGTTGTCACTCAGATTTTTTTGGATAATCTAAGTACGTAATTCTAGAACCATTGTGGAAAATGTGTTAATAGCATTCGTGGGGATTTTCATTCTGATTTTCTGGAAATAGAAATTAGTGCTTACGTGTTTAAAAGTGTTAAGCTTTTACCATTGTAATTCACTTAGATTTTCTAGCGTAAAAAATAATGAAATAAAATAACTTACTTACTTAGTCGTTCCCCTTCTACCGTGAGGTGTAGAGGTGAAATAAAATAACGCGTGTCGTAAATTTATTTTCAGAGAAAGAGTCTTAGAAATAGTGGTCCGGTTTAGAGTGTAGAATGATGTTGAACAGCTCAGTGATAGAAATGTAGAGAGTAAATAGTTGCTTCACAGAGTGCTGGAGGAGAGTAAAGACAGACTTATTTACGACAAATCGTTTCTCTCAATCTACTCTTCAGGCTCTCCTGGTCAAACAATTATTTGCCAGTTTCCAGACACACACCTGCTCTCACACCGATTTGGCGCTTCAAACACACAGACGAAGTGGATACAACTATCTTAAACAAATAGGGGAAATTTTGGGCTTTGGGTATTCCAACACAGTAACCATTAAGTTTATGTTGTTTATTAAAGTTAAAAAAAACAATCACTACAATAATCATGTGTTTACAGCAAAAAATTATCATAAGTACAGAAAAATGCAAATAACAAGGTTAGGGGGGGGGGGGGGGGGGGGGAGAAGATTGGTATCGACTAAGCCCGTCCCGCTTTTTAGACAAAGATAAACCCAGTCCAAAGATAGATAGTTATCAGGAACATAGGTACGTTAACCTAACAGTGAAGTTAATTACTCTGAAAGAGGTGTTTCAAAATTAGGTATGGGTGGTAGAAAGAATCCTGTTCTTCCCAATTGTTCTTCCCTTTACTAAGCAAATGAAAAGGAGGGGGTTTTAAACAGAATTAACAAATTATCAACTATCCCACTTAAAGGAACAATGCAGGGTATACAGAAAATTATATTACCAGGTACGCAAGTTAACAAAATGGTTACAAAAAAAAGATTAAATTTCCTGTCATTCATACACGCGCGTGAGGATCCACACTCATATATTCACACACTTACCGATTACAGCATCAGACACTCCAATAGAATTATATAAACAGCAATTACACTCTTGACACATGAAAAGGTCTGGTACTTCCGTGTCCCGCCCCAGATGTTGCGAGGTTTGCTGATAGCACCTATTCTCACTTATCGCCGGACTTGAAGCCTAAGAGTTATTGTGTTTTATTATATAAAAGGAGTCTATGGGATGGCACTGACACAGTTCGACACAGGGGTGAAATGAAGTGGTCTCTTTAATCTTCCACTATGGTAAAATTCCTTCAATGCGTGATGATAGTAACTGACCGGTAAGTTTATTAATCCAGTGAGGAAAAACTTAAGCCGTCACAGTTCAGGAAAATATCTACTCTCTCACAGTAGGGCAGTAAATCAAGTATCGCTACTGGCACGGTTCAACTTCCAGTTTATCTTACAGATTTGTAATTTTAATATGATGATTGTTCTTTAAATAGTCTTGGGTAGGCTTTCTTTCATGTAATTATGATAGCTAGGTCGCATTGAACCGCCACAAGATTAAATTTAAAAATGTTTCATCAATATGTCTGGAAGTTTTTTAAGATGATTTCTTTATTGCTGGGATCGCAAAGGTTACGATCACTCTGTATGAAAGAAAAAGACATGTAATATACCGAAAAATCAAATAACATTCTAAAGCGCGATGAATTTCCCGTTAAGACTATTTATAAATAAATAAATAAATAAATAAATAAATATATAAATATATAAATATATAAATATATATAAATATATAAATATAAATATATAAATATATAAATATATAAATATAAATATATAAAGATAATAGATGCTTAAATGCTGTAATTAACTTTTAAAGTCGCGAAGGAATTTATAATTAATAAATTTAGTTAAGTCCTATATTTATAGATGTGTGTTTTAACCATTAGAACTCGCGCAGTGTTTATTAAATACATAATTAAATACGCGAATATATATATATATATATATATATATATATATATATATATATATATATATATATATATATATATATATATATATATATATATATATTATATATATATATATATATATATATATATATATATATATATATATATAAATATATATATATATATATATATATATATACTAGATATAATATATATATATATATATATATATATATATATATATATATATATATATATATATATATATATATATTTATATATATATCTAATATATTTATAATTATGTATTTAATAAACACTGCGCGAGTTCTAATGGTTAAAACACACATCTATAAATATAGGACTTAACTAAATTTATTAATTATAAATTCCTTCGCGACTTTAAAAGTTAATTACAGCATTTAAGCATCTATTATCTTTTTTGGAAATAATATAGCAGATATATCAAAAAGACATTTCATCAATGAACTGGCCGTAGAAGCTGAAAATGCTGCAAGAACTGGTAATAGTAGGTGCCTTTATCAAATTACAAAACAACTATGTCACCAGCCTACTGCTATGGAAACACCTGTTAAAGGTAAATTAGGGAATTCATATATGAAGAGATGGGCTGAGCACTTCATGGAGGTGCTAAACAGACCACCACCAACAGTAACACCTGATTTTAATAATGAAACATCCACAATACTTTATAACTTGATATATATATATATATATAATTTAATATATACGATATCAAACAATTCGATTAAAAAATTTTAAAGCTGTGGAGTTGACGAAATTTCAGGGGAAATGATTAAGCAGGTTAATGACAACAACCTGCGCGATATGGTTATAAATGAATGGAGAGAAGAACAAACCACCACAACAATGGAAAGACAGTATTATTGTAAGTTAAAGGTGATCTATCAGACTGAACTGGCGTTAATCTCTATTATCAGTACCTGGAAAATTATTATGTTGCATGATGTTAGAAAGACTTAAATTGCATGCTGACGAAAAGATCAGAGAAGAACAAGCGGGTTTCACAGGCCGAAACGATCATGTATTGATCAAATATTCACACTAAGAACAATTATAGAAGAATCAGTGGAAAGGCAATCGCCACTTATTATCACCTTCGTCGATTTTCAAAAAGCCTTTGATAGTCTACACCGCCCATCATTGTGGAAGATACTTCAATCTATGGTTTTCCAACAAAATATGTGAATATAATCAAAGCGCTATATGACAATGCAAGATGTTGTGTTAGAACAAATAAAGGGAATACAGAATGGTTTACAGTAGAAAACAGGGGTGAAACAAGGCTGTATTATTCACCCCCACTACTTTTTTGGAATAGCTCTTGGGTTATGGAAACTATACCCACATATGAACAATTGGGTATAAACTTTGGACAAATGGGAAAATTCTATGGATTTTGATGTTAGCATTAGTTCAACACCAAGACAATCCCAAGAAGCAATAAATAATTTGTGTCATCTCTCGGTTAAAATTGGTCTCCAAATAAATGCCTCTAAAACTAGAGCTATGAACTTTTCTAACGAGACCTTTGATATCATCTTGAACGGGGAAAAACTACAGAAAGTTGAAAGTTTCAATTATTTAGGCAGTAAAATGACTCAGGATGGTGACACAACAAGAGAAATCCATACTAGAATTGCTTTGGCAGCTAGCGCCTTCAATAGATTATCTAACATTTGGAAATTACGATCATTGAATATACATACCAAGCTTCGTCTGTTTTAA
Source organism: Oreohelix idahoensis (assembly GCA_024509875.1). Lineage (NCBI taxonomy): Eukaryota > Metazoa > Mollusca > Gastropoda > Stylommatophora > Oreohelicidae > Oreohelix > Oreohelix idahoensis. The sequence continues at coordinate 614,178 of JAMPIV010002857.1, forward strand.
TTCAAATGTTATCTCAGTGTTAACATACGGCTGTGAGAGTTGGAAAATAACAAAATCATTGGAGAACAAGCTGAATACATTCGAGAACAAATGTCTTAGAAAACTCATGAACATCAGTTGGAAAGAATTCAAGACTAATCGACAAATAAGAGAAGACTCTAGGCAGAAATATGTCTCCGACTATATAAGGAAAAGACGATGGTCATATATCGGTCATGTCCTACGAATGCAAAACAACAGAATACCACTACAGGCGCTCACTTGGGTTCCTGAGGGTAAGCGGAAAAAAGGAAGACCAAAAGAAAACACTCAGAAGAACAATAATAAGAGAAGGAAGAACGTTGGGCCTAAATAATGTGCAAGAGCTAAGAGGAGTGGCGTCACAACGAACAACCTGGAGAGCACTGGTTTCTGCCTTATGCGCCGTGTTTGGCGCTTAAAGAATTTATTATTATTATTATTATTATATATCATTACATTTACAACTGGAACTATTGAGATGGTTTAATTTAATAGATTTAAATTAACACAAAATCCAATGAAATAAAATGAATGAACTAGACCACTGATCACTTTACACAATATATATATTACCGTTTTGCACAGAAATAGAATTCACTGCAAATATATATAAAAATCCAGGGGATAATCTAGCAGGATTTCAAATATAGCTAGTGCTTCTGTAAAGGTCTGGCCAACGAGTGATAAAGTGTATTTCTACGTGGTCTGTATACATCTAACTTAATTGCAACATAAGTGGGACATGAGAAAATTGACACCTTTTTAGATCTCAGGACACTTTTGTGGATCTGACCGCCAGACTAAAGAGAGAAGCCGCCCCTGGTCTTCGTATCTCCGCTCGCTGCTGCGATCGGTTCTGTGTTTAACATCGAGATGCGAAATACCTGCAGGAACTTGCGTCGCTCGTTTCAGGGACCACTACTGTCTTTGATCGTGGCGCTAGTCTTTCCTGAAATCACCCAGTCTGTGTCTTTGATCGTGGTCGATACTATCTGTTTCATTCTGGCGCCGCCTTCTCTGGGCAAGTTAATGAAAATACTGCATATGATTGCTCAAGAGATGTCCATGGGCGGGATTTCATCTCTCCTTAAATCAATGCGATGACCAGAATGAACGATAGGTAAACTGTCCACATATTAATCAGCAAACATGTTTGCCCTCTGTGTGGAACGGTTGCATAGCTAATGAGTCCAGGTGAAAAAAAACAAATCCCGTTTGACGAAAGGTTACAATATTCGGGGGCACTGATGTTATCCAAGGGGTCGCTACGAAGGTCGTACTATATCATCCAACACTTCAGGGTCGTTCAGGGTCGGCTGAGTTCATCTGTCACAACGCGTAGCTATTTCATACCAGATGTTCAGTTATAATGTTACATTTTACCACACGCTTTCTCACACAAGAAGAGACGGTTTTAGCTGACTGGTTAAGGGATAGGCGCGACTGATAGTGACAGAAACGAATTCACGCTTATTTCTTTGTGCGCATTTATTATAAGTGCCTATTATTTAATACCATACGAAGAGTAACAAACGCCGACAATTTAATAGCTATTAACGACAGGCGATATTTATGTAAAGGCGCGTATGGATAGTTGAATAATAATTAACGTTGTACGCTGATCGTTGACCGGGAGCAGGAGTGGAAGAGCTGCATAACTCAACCAAACCTGCATACCCTAAGCGACGCGTGATAGGATAGGCTAAAGACACCATGTGCCTTTTAAATTTAATCAGGACTGACGGAGTGGATAAGAGATCGGATTGTCCCCGTCTATGTGCATATCGTATGTAGCTATATAGAATAGTAGCATTTTTCCACAAATGTTTCTTATATATTCCTAGCAGACCTGATCAAGGGCGACCAGCGGTCTTTTGGTCTTTTCTTTTTACTGATTGGTTAGTGTTGTATTTTCTTGGCTTGTGCGTCACCAATTTCATTGGTGAGCAAGTATGTGCCAATGATACATGAGAAACATTTTAACGGGTAAAATTTAACTGGACTTTTCAAACCCAGCAATATTTTTTCAATTTTATCAGCCCACTGGGGTGGTAAAAAAAATAACATTCATTCCAGAATTTTGACAGTCGTATTTAAGTGTAGCATCCAGAATTTACGCTGTTTCAGAATCGGCACTCTACCATAGAGCCAGCCGATAGGATTATCATCATTTATCAATTGTAACATTATTAGCAACCAGATGTTTCCCAATACTGGAAGTATTTTCCTCTTTTAACTGTGAACCCCAAGATCACGTTTTCTACATCAAGTATTGGCGGTGACATTTTGTTCATCCAGGAACAAACCCACACTAGATTCTGCGTTCACCTCACTAGTCTTTATTTGACAGAGGATGGACTGGTGCCAATTTGGGAAATAAACCATGACATTTTATATAGTCAGGAAAATTGTAATTCCAAGGGATATCACCAGGAGTAGGTAAGAGTGATTGTGTTGCCACTGTATGAAAGAGAGAGTGAATATTTTCCTTTGCTACAGGGACTTTACCAAAACTGGATTTGCTTAAACTTGTTAACTTTACTGGGTAGCATATAGGAGGAACCTGATTACTTTACTGTCTACTCTGTAACATAGTGCTAACCTTTGACCTTTGGGTTATTAACTTTTTGGGTTTTTTTTCCATAGGGGGAGGGCACATTTATTCTGCTATTTCATATGTATGTAAATCTGATTTTATTTGATCTTTCTTTAGATATTTGATGTTGTCAAGTTTAAATGATAATAAACAACAAAAGAAACTTAACTTTGTGTGTTGGTCAGACCCATACCAATTAACCGTAGTTTTTCACGTTTGTGTGTCTTGTTGTCACATAGCTCTGTGTGTGTGTAGTTAAACTTATATTTATATGTATGAGGAGGGCAAGGTTGTCTTGTACTAAATTATAGTCGTATAGATAGGTTACCAGACGATACGTCAAGGCCTTAAATCCTACCCCCTGCAGACCCAAGTAGAACAGTTCCAATTAAGATGTTTTGGCCATGTCTGCAGAATGGGAGAAGATCGGATACCACGAACAGCATAGGAAACAAAGAGCCAAGGATCCAGACCCCGAGGACGACCCAGAGTCCGCTGGGAGGACAACATTAGACAATCTTTGAAGGACCGAGGACTAGAATGGAACCAGGCCAGGAGAAAGACAGCCGATAGGATAGTCTGGCGCTCTCTCTTCCAAACCTCTACACCTCACGGTAGAAGGGGAACGACTAAGTAAGTAAGTAAAGATAGGCTGGAATAGAGAAACTTACTCATTCCATAGGCATATTATGTTCCTTAAACTATCACCTGTGAAATCTATTTCTCACACTTTTTTCTCACGTACTTATCACCATCTACTCTACTCAGACGGGACAAAAACAATAACTCACAACTTATCTGTACGACAATTAGTTGATTATTTTAACATCTTTTATAATGCTTTCCGAGAGCAGACTACTATTGTTGTCATACGATGTATGTAATTATTAAATGTGTCGAACACCAGTACTACCAGTTTAGATTGGTCGGAAAATTGGGTATCTGACGACGGGTTAGCCGACCTGACTGATTTTAAGGTCAAGAGAGAGAGATGGGGAGTTGGGATAGTTGTATGTTTATCTGTACCTATTTCGACCCTGTTTATCTGTTGTGCCGTGTTGTAATTTTTATGATTTAATTTAGCGAGTTGATCATAGGGTTTGATTATGTTTTCGTTACAGCAAACCCCTCTCATCTCCGGTAGACCGCTGAGACATCAGCCTGATTTTGCCTTCGTGGAAAGGCCGGAAAAGGCATCGACCCGTGTACAGCTGGGTTGCACACCATCTATAGTTGTGCCTATTAACATCACCCTAATACGGGCCCATTGGTGATTGCCCTTGTTTGGACCACATAAATAATTCCTCCACCACCAAGTAATAGGAGCAACCGCTCCATAGGCGCCAGTTGTCTTTTCCATCAAGCTACGGCGTCCACTATTATTTAGGGCTGCTACATTAATAGTGGACCAATACAGAACGGGGATTTATTCCTCAGCATGTATTGTATCGTGAGTGTTTCCATCGCACCTCTCGAGTACTTGGATTTACAGCCGGGTGCATTTATTACACAGATTAGTCAGCCATTTCCCTGGAGAACAGAGGGTTAGCATATCTCCAACGGCTAACAGTGATCTCACTGGACTATCAACGCAGGCGTGCCAACAAAGAAGGACTCGGGGAGAGTGCACTCAAAATTATAGAGGGGGAGGGTAGATTTTAAGAACACTGCGGACTGGAGCAGTTGGTGAAATTTATTAGCAGTATCGCTGACAGGGAAAAGTCAGAGGGATTAGTTTGTGTAGGTAGGACTCTATATTTCAGGATTTCCAGCAAAAGATTATTAGTGTAACCCTCACCCCATAATTGTGGGAGTGTGGAACCCACTTGGGTTTTTTTTCTGGAGTGTTCCAAATTTTTGTATTCTAACCTTCTTTTTTGTGTGTCTCGTACATTGATACCTGCATCATATTGGGGTTTTCTTTGATGTAGTGATAGATTTCAAGCTTATTTTACAATAGTTTTTTGACTGTTGTTAATAAAATATATAATTACTCAACGGATCAGATTTCCCTTCCTACCTGTACTCTTTACCTTGTACTCGTACTGTTGTATGTGGATACACTGTAGTGTAATAAACCTTATCTCCTAGCAGAGCAAGAGAAAGGGTGAAAGTAGTTGAACAAAATGTCACTGAGTAGGGAGAGTCAGTATAGGTTCTCACCCTCGATAACTATAAGTCACAAATGAAACTCGCATAAAGCACCATCAACACCATTTCTCTTCTATCATCTCAGACCTTTATTTTGTCTCTGACATCACACCGACTTGGATTTCGTCTCAGGCAGACTCTTACATAACTCACTCATGACACCAGTGATGAGAACTTTTTGTATAAGGAATTATTCACTTTTATAACAGTTAAAACATAATTGATTATTAAATTTGTTACTTTTTAAAGACAAATCTAAAGTTGATTTAATCATTTTGAATGTACTACATCCGTATGTCTCAGCCAATTTCTTAAATACACTTAAACAGAGCTATACAATAATAATAAGAGGAATTTCGCTGAATTAACTCAGCTGGGGGCGTGAACGAGCTAATGAATTATAAGAAACCCCTTTCCTTAAAAAAAAGTTGACGGCAGATCCTAGAGTTAACATTTGCTCATCCTCATGCAGCATTGTTCTCGCTTTTCTGAATATCTTGTGGAAACTCCCTTGAGGTAGAAGCGTCATTATCCTTCTACCTACAACTCTGCAAAGAGTAATCGTGTGCGAAGGTAGACACCTTTGAAGACCCATATTAGTTACTCTTGAGTTTTGGCCACTGTTGGACCACTATTGCAGAGCTAAGGGGAGGCAACCCGTGACAGTTGACTATATGAATATATTTCTTTATGGGGAACTGTGCTTGACATGTCATTGACTTTCTGACCAGCACACTTCTTTGATCTCATTATTATTTGTGCATTGTGACATGTCTTAGTGTGATAGGTTTATGCCTCTTTTCTGTGTCCTGGAAATTCTACATTTTACTGGTAACTAATTAACTTATGACTGTCGTGGACGTTTTTATTGCAATGCTCCACCACTTGTAAATGTTCAGTTTTCACATGTTTCTGTTTCTCTTCTTGTTTACTCCGGTAGGTCTCCGACTTTTAGAACGCTTTCTCTCATTCTTCTAATCGGCAGTGTCCCAGACTTATAGTCGGCTACTTCCAATTCATCTTGTCCTATATTCTCCAGTCTTTTAGGTCGCTACGTCCTCACCTTCTGTCTTGTGATACCACTTCCTTTTCTACTTAACTTGACTTATTCAATTTCAGGTTGTCTATAACACCAGCTGTTTAATTTCTTGACGTTGCAGTATTTCCGCTTTGCTGGTGATGCGGTTACAATTTTCTTTGTAGTGCATGTTCTTCTTCCCTTCTTTTCTATCTTATTGTAAGGAACTAAACGGAGTAACAATGTACGGTGTAAAATGTATCAATATCTTGGATCCAAGTGCGTCCAATGTCATTTACTAAAGCCACATATGTCATCAAGTTTGGCTTTACATATGAGTGGAGAAATGATACATGAACCGTCATCTGCAAACGATGCAACAAAATCTATGAAGGCGAAACTGGTAAATGAGTAAGCGACGATTTAACCGTCATTCTCTCGGATGACTTCAACACCTGTTACTACCCATTTCAATAGTCCAGATCAGCAGGGTGTACAGCTCACTACGATCAGATCATGGTGCGCAGCTGACAAAGGTTAATCTGATCTTGAGTGTCGTTTAATCTTCCTTGTGGAATGCTTTTAGGAAACACTCTTTTGTGTCAGGCGACCTTATTTATTAGTTTTTCCCAGTTAATGCACACCTTGTATTTCATATTCTATTTACCTATTTATTCACTTTATCTATGCATGAATGTCAGCATATGTCCGTCTGTCTGACTGTCTGTCGACCTGCTTGTATCGCGCTGTAAAACATAGATTTAACAATAATCAAACAATATGGTAAAACCGCTTTCCTAGTACAAATAACAATACCTATATGGTGCCCATTTAGATGCATGTTACCAACTTAATTGTGATAAATACTACCCATTCAGTGCTTAAATTAACGAATTAAGCTTTCGTACATGTGACATAGTACCTCAGCCAACAGAAATGAAATCCAGTAATAAACAGCTTAACGATCTAGATTTTTCAGACGTTCACAAATGTAGAACTGGTGCTAAGAACCACATAAGCGCCATTGGAACAAGAGATGAGATGAAGAACGAACGAACGAACGAACTTTATTTTCAAAGGGTTGAGAATTGGGCACGCAGGCCCGTCTGACATTCTGCCCTTCCTTTCTCTCACCTTTCATACTGAATTCATTTATTCCCATATGCATTTTACATATCAATGTCAAGGAATTCAACGTTGTAATGTAAAATAAAATAGCACACTCATATTAACATTAACTACTTATAAACATGACATAAAATATGTTGAAAAGTACAAACATCGTCATTAGAACATACAGTTTATATTATAAGAAAAGATAATCTGATTAAGGTGGCATGTAATCAGAACTAATAAAGTATTCGAAAAGTCTACGATTGTATGAATAGGGACTGAGGTTGTTTCTTAGGTTATGTGGAAGACGATGCCAAAGATGAGCAGCAGAGTACGCTAAGCTTTTCTTGAATAAGTCAAGCCTAGGCTTGGGCACTTACAATTTGTTAAAGCGTTGACTGCGTCTTTCGTTGTATTTGAACATTGGCCACAGATATGCTGGAGCATTATGTGACAGGATTTTGAACAAATTTAGCTTTGTTAAAAAGAAGGCGCTTTCTTAAGGGCAGTATTTGCAGATTTTTATATATACTACTCGTCAAAACCACCCTATTATTTTCAATACACTTTTATATAAGCGCATAGAATGATTAAATGAAGGAAGTTTTTAGTGAAAATGGGTGCAATATCTTCCTCTGACAGTCCTCTATGCACGTTAAGCATTAAAAAACTCACCGACAACCATGGTGATCACGTGCAATTTGGTTTGCTTACCATAAATTCACATTTTTAATCTGTTTTTTTCAAACTTCCGTACAACCAACCAGATGAAGTAATCGTGCTGGTTGACATTCCACGTGCAATGGCGACTTTTCGTGATCAGAGTTCACTCTTAATTTGTTTTACAATCAGCAGACTTAGGGTAGTTTCATCACTTGCAAAAACCATGCCACCGAGAAGAAGTCTTGACACCTTACAAAGAATGAGGGCTATAGCGTGGGTTGAAAGTGGTTTATCTGTCCGTGAGGGTGCTAGACGGCTTGCAGTGTCACACTCTACTATCCAAAGAATTTTGGAGAGATTTCAGGCCACAGGAAGTGTGGAGGATCGCCACCGGCCAGGTCGTCCTAGATGCACCAATAGACATGATGACCGGTACCTGTTGTTGTCAGCCCTGCGCCATCGAACAGTGACTTTTTCCACTCTAAGATGTCAGCTGAGACAAACTGTAAACGTTAATGTCAGTCAAAGCACCATTCGCAGACGTTTACATGAATTTGGACTGGCTGCTCGACGTCCTGCAGTCAGAATCCATCTTACTCCTGCTCATCGCAGAGCCCATGTTGCTTGGTGTCGCGAGCACATCCGATGGACAAGGCAACAATGGAGTCAAGTTCTCTTCACTGGTGAATCTCGCTTCACTGTGTCATTCAATGATGGCAGGATTCGAGTTTGACCGGCCCAAGATACCAGAACGAAATCTTGAGACCAATTGTTCAGCCTGCTCTGGAGGCCATAGGTGGTAATGCCATCCTCCAAGATGATAACGCTCGACCCCATCGAGCTCGTGTGGTGAATGAGTTTATTCAGCAACATGGGATCATCAGGATGGCGTGGCCAGCTCATTCACCTGACCTTTCTCCGATTGAGCACCTCTGGGATGTCCTTGGTCGAAGATTGTCAACAAATCACCCCCTGCCAATGGATGTTGCACAGCTGACTGCATTTCTGCTTCTGGAATGGCAATCTGTTCCTCATGATACTCTTCGGACCCTTGTAGACTCGATGCGTCTACGCTGTCTTGAATGCCTTGCTGCAAACGGTGGTCATACCCGATTTTGAAATGTCTATTTGTCCAATATCTATTGTGTGACTTTTGAAAAGGTGGGTGACACACTTCACAGCTTCATTGCGTTTGAATGTGTGTTTCCATTTCTTTACGTGACATGTCAATTTGGTATTCAATAAATGCCGTTTTGACTGATACCAATTACGTTTATATCAGATTTGTTTTATGGTTTCAACCAAGGTTTTTCAAAGTGGCCCTTGACTTGTGACGAGTAGTAATAGATCTACACACTGAGTTAGGCAGTTGTCAGAGACTAGACGCACTGAGCGCTTTTGTAGCGAACGGAGTCTCTTTGTGTTGGACATTCAGCAACCATCCCAGATTGTGGAGCAATAGTCAAGTTTTGCTTGTATGTGAGATGTATAGAACAATTTTCGTGCTTCTTCATCTAGGAAATTTTTGATTTTAGCTAATTGGTAATCTTTCTGTGCCGTTTGCTTGGTTAGTGCATATACATGTGAGTTCCAATTTAGATGCTGGTCGACGATTATACCTAGAGTTTTATGTGCATTAACGTTTTCAATTAGTGAGGTACTAATGTAGATCTGAAGTGTTGTTTTCTCTTAATTTTGTTTTTTGTCTTGTTGATATTAATAAGACGCTGGAGATAGATAAGGCACACATTGGGGAAACCTGTCGATAGCATCACTAGGCAGGGGAAACCTGTCGATAGCATCACTAGGCAGGGGAAACCTGTCGATAGCATCACTAGGCAGGGGAAACCTGTCGATAGCATCACTAGGCAGGGGAAACCTGTCGATAGCATCACTAGGCAGGGGAAACCTGTCGATAGCATCACTAGGCAGGGAAAACCTGTCGATAGCATCACTAGGCAGGGGAAACCTGTCGATAGCATCACTAGGCAGGGGAAACCTGTCGATAGCATCACTAGGCAGGGGAAACCTGTCGATAGCATCACTAGGCAGGGGAAACCTGTCGATAGCATCACTAGGCAGGGGAAACCTCTCGATAGCATCACTAGGCAAGGGAAACCTGTCGATAGCATCACTAGGCAGGGGAAACCTGTCGATAGCATCACTAGGCAGGGGAAACCTGTCGATAGCATCACTAGGCAGGGGAAACCTGTCGATAGCATCACTAGGCAGGGGAAACCTGTCGATAGCATCACTAGGCAGGGGAAAACTGTCGATAGCATCACTAGGCAGGGGAAACCTGTCGATAGCATCACTAGGCAGGGGAAACCTGTCGATAGCATCACTAGGCAGGGGAAACCTGTCGATAGCATCACTAGGCAGGGGTAACCTGTCAATAGCATCACTAGGCTTGGGAAACCTGTCGATAGCATAACTAGGCAGTGGAAACCTGTTGATAGCATCACTAGGCAGTCCTTGTTCTGGAATCCCCAGGGTAAGAGATGTAGAGGGAGCTCTAATTAGAGCTTTAATAAATACAATAAGGGAGGACGAGCAAGAGTAACATTTGGTTTCTAGTAATCTAAAACATGGTCACCACAAACAGACCAGTTTACTTACTTAGTCGTTCTTCTTCTACCCTGGGGTGAAGAGGTTTGCCAGAATTGCCATACTATCCTATCTGCTATCTTTCTCCTGGCCTGGTTCCAATTTAGTCCTCTGTCCTTCACAGATTACCTAATGGTGTCCTCTCAACGGACTCTGTGTGGTACTGGAGGTCTGGATCCCTGGCTCTTAGTTTATTATACTTGTCGTGTTAACTGATATTCTTCCATACAGATCAATTTCGTCATACATGTTCTGAGAACAATGCACCGTCAAACATGAGAGCTAAAGCAAATATAGATGTATGAAAAGTAATACATGAGATTACAATGCACCGTCAAACATGAGAGCTAAAAAAAAATATATATGTATGAAAAGTAATCTATGAGAAAACAATGCACCGTCAATCATGAGAAATAAAGTAAATATAGATGTACGAAAAGTAATATATAAGAGAACAATGTACCGTCAAACATCAGAGCTAAAGCAAATATAGATGTATGAAAATGAATCATTGAGAGATAGAAAAACACGCATTTCTTACATACGATCAGATAGGCAGTACAGTACCGTGAACGAAAATAGATTATTATTCGCTGAGATTTTTATTGCTATTTTTATTCTTCAAATACATTAAATTGTTAGAGAAACCACTGCAGACAGAGCACGCGAATGTTGTGGTGCTGGTTTCTTGCCAGCTGGCACACAGCAGTGGTTGCTGCATGCTCCATAAGGAACGATAGAGGAAATAATGATGACGATGACTGTTGTTCTTGTCTTTTCGCCCAATCTGTCATGTTGTGTGATATGAAGACCTCTGATGTGGTTAATGAATATTGTTTTCAGCCACCTACGACTTTTCTTATGTTTACTTGCACTGTGTTGTTGTTGTTAACTACATTTGCTGAGATTTTCGCTCTTTCGCTGCCAACGCCAAGTTGAACAAGTCCTTAACCTTCTCTATGTTGCAGATCTAGATTTTCTCGTGTTAAGTTGGAGTTGTGACGTATAATGGAAATCTAGTCTACAGCATCCCACAGCCTTTGCTTTCCCGTTAGCGTCCTAAGATTCGCTAACAAAGTCACGCATTTCTCTGCCTGTCTGACTCACCTTTTAATCCACGCCTCTTTTTACTTGACCATAACAAACGAGTTTGTTTACCAACTTTCGTAACCTGTCATTCATAGCAGGAAGCGAACCACGTTTGTTTACCTGAGTTTCTCACGCGAGCTGATCTGTCAATATTACGATAACTGACAGCCCACACGTGGAAAACACTTGGAAGAGTAACGGCCTTTGAAGATTTTCTATACGGGGAGCTAATCCTTTGATGTTCGTACATACAGGGAAAGATAACTCTTTGATTTCGAGAAACAGGGAAAATCTCCGAAGGAAGCCCACTACACGGGTTAAGCTTATGTTGTCGGTTAGCAACGGCCGACAGAAGCGACCGTAAACCTTTTATCTGGGAAACGTAGTTTCAGATTTCTCTGCTAGGAAACAGAGTGTGAAAATTCACATCTTCTAGAGATCATAATAACATGATTGTATATAAACTGCGTCTTTCGCAAATCAGGTATCAGTGTAGCCCAGATTTTTCAGAGAGTCTAAACACGTTATCTAGAACCATTGGGAATACATGTGTTAATAGTTCGTGGTGGTTTCTTTCTGGATTTCTGGTAATATATAAATTTGTGCTTAAGCTTATTAAAGTGTAAAAAGTTTTAGCATCTTAAATTCACTGTGATTTTCTAGTGTTAGAACTAGTGAATTAAATAACGCGTAGCTATTTTTATTCCAGAGGTTTCAGTTGTAATGTTAATTTTATCACCCACTATCACACAGAAAGAACGGTTTAGTTGGCTAGTTAATACACTAGGCGCGACTGATAATTGACGGAATAAAATTCACTTTTATTTCATTGTGTGTAATTTAGTAAGTTACTGTGTTTGACTATCATGCGACTAAACAAACAGACGCCGACAATCTAATAGTTATTAATGACAGGCGATATTTGTTGAGTGCGCGTAGTGATAATTAAATCATAATTGACATTATGCGCTGATCGTTGACCGGAGCAAGAGGGGGAAAGGCTGCATGCCTCAACCAAACTTGCAACCGCTAAGCGACGCGCGATAGGATAGGCTAGACACAACGTGCGCCTTTTAACTTTAATCAGGACTGACGGAGAGGATGAGAGATCGTCTTGTCCCCTTCCGTGCTTATATATATATATATATATATATATATATATATATATATATATATATATATATATATATATATATATATATATTAGTAGCCTTATTTTTCATAATGTTGTTCTATCCTTAGGCATGACCTGATCAAACGGCGACCAGCGGTTTTTTATGTGGCTTTATTGTGGCATATATTTTGGTCCATTGTGGTCTATGTTGGCCTTTTCTCCATTTACTAATCGGATTAAAGTAGTCTTCTTTTGGCTTACGCATCTCCCGGTTCAGTTGTGAACAGGACGGGCCACAGAGACTAACTGACATTTTTACAGAGTAAAGTAACTGGACTATAATCACCAGAAAATATCTATTCAATTTTTGTCAGCCCATTGTGAAGTTACACCAATAACTGTTTTCCCGACTACTGATAGTCGTATCCAAGTGGATTTGTATCCAGAAGTGTTACGCTATTTCAGAATCGGCACTCACCAGAGCCAGCCAATAGGATTTGCCATCATCATCAAGTAATAATAATTAACAGTTTCTTAGCAATCAGAGGTTTTCCTACTGTTTACTGTGAACACCAGATCTCAGAGAATCTCAGCATTAACTATCCAAGGTGACAAGGTTTATCCAGGAAAATCAACCACCAAATTAGTCGTTCCCCTTATAAAATTTAATTATTGAAAGGAGGGACCTTAAATGCATATTCATGGATTATACATCCAACGGAATGTTTCACCAAGAATGGGGTAAGAAGCGAGATTGTGTGGCCACGTATGACAGAGAGAGAGAGAGTGAAATATTTTCTTTAGTACAGAAAACATTGTATCATATGCACTCTGTTTGACTATTGTTTAATTTTATTAAAAAACGTTTAGTGGGAACTGTGTTCTTTCTTTACTGTTTATACTGTAACCTAGTGCTAACCTTTAACTTTTGGGGTTATTAACTTGTTGGGTTCTTTTCTTCTCAATGAGGGGAGGACATAGGTATTCTGTTATTTTTCTATGCATGTAATTCTGATGTATTTGATCTTTTTCTTTTAGATATTCGATGTTGTAAAGTTTAGTGATAATAAACAACAACAGAACTAACTTTGTGTGTGTTGGTCAGACCCATACCAAAATTTACCATAGTTTTTTCACGTTTGTGTGTCTTGTTGTCACATAGCTGTGTGTGAGTGTGTGAGTGGTTAGGTAACTTATATTTCTCAATATAAGGAGGTGCAAGATTGTCTTATACTAAATTATAGTCGAATAGATAGGCTGGACTAGAGAAACTACTCAGTCCAGAGACAGATCGTCTCCTTAAACTATTCACTCGTAAAACTCTATTTTTTACACCTTTACTTATCACGTACTATCGCCATCTCCTATACTCAGGCGGGACCTTACATAACTTTAAAACATATCTAAGCACGACAGGAGTCATGAGCTCTAGTTCTTTCTTGGGTTTTCTGTCATAGCTTAGCAATCATTTAAACGGTCCTTATATCTGATTTCAGGCTAGAAAGGGGAAAGGATGTGAAATACTGTGTATTCCCCGCCAACCATGGGGTTTCTCCAAATATGCAGGGCTAAAATACTGTGCTCTGTTTCTAGGCTGTCCGTATGAATCCTCATGTCCTGTACAGAGCCTCCTGCCTCGTCTGCAATCTATTTATTTTGAGATCCTGCACGCAGCCACCCCGGTAAAAGCCGAGTCTAGGGCTCAAGTTACTCCTCCAAGCTTAGTGCGCTATTGTTGGTTCTCAATATGTTTCATCACAGGAAGAGGGGGAGGGGGTCTTGATGCTGGGCCACTCAGGTGTGGCTAGTCGATCCCCCAAGCGTTGGCCAGGGAACACGAAATTTGATTGCTTTCATGATGCACCATGTGGAGATGCTTAAAGTTCTTGGTTAGAGTCAAGCTCCGGAATTCACGCAATAGCAATATCAATTTCGCTGCATCCCATTCTGTGTGTTTTGCTTTCTTGATGTTTATCTTTCTTCTCATTACTCTTGTACTGTCTTACACGATCTATTTTAGCAAGATCACTTCAGTTATCTTGTGTTACGTATTGACTTTTTTATTCCATTATCAATAATTTCACTTAAATTCACTCCATACCGTAGAGCTTGGATTGTTTATTGACCCATTCTGAAGCTTTTAAGGGGCTAATTTTTTAATTCTATTCGTTCTGACACCCCCCTCCCTTTATTTCACTCTGTCTAACAAGATTTCATGAGTCCTTTTACTGTAACCTGAATTCTCGGGATCGGCCATCTAGACACCAGCCATCTTGACGCCCCCACTCCTCCCTCTAATGCATTCACATGTTTACCCTGATAGATTTTCACGTTTGCCTGCTCACGAAAAGTTCAAAGAAATTCATGACTTCAAGAAGCTTTGCATTAGTAAATGTTCTTTGAAAACTGAAATGCGCTAATGCTTTCAACATTTGAATTGTAGCGACTACCGCCTCCTGACGGAGGAGATTATAACTCGAATTGATGCCGGCACCTCTCTCTCTATCCCATTTCTCTTTTTATATGTCTCTCTCTTACCCTTTCGCTGCGTCTTTTCTTATCATTTTCTATTTATTGTGTCCAATTTGTGCTAGTATTCCTTGTGCTTGGCTGGTCTTGTACTATGATGTATGGTAGCTTTTATTTCCACTTTTGACGTGACTCTAGATTTACTCTTTTAATCTCCGTTATTGAATTTTACACTGAATCTTTTTAATGCAACTTGATTTTGTACACAATGAAAAACAGCAAAATAATTATCAATAAAAACATTCCCTCGCTCTGTGACTTGCGGCTAGTACGAAAATGTTGAGAATTAAGGTTATATCTTAAAGTTACTTTAATATTGACGTTGGTGTACACATGTACCATATGTTCCGTCCCTATGAGGCAGGGAAAACTCACATTAAGTGTTCCGACTCGCACGTTTCAATCAATGAAATGATCGTACTGGCCGCACATTAGGACGTTTCAAGTGGTCCCAGGTTCTTTTAGTCACAGAACGCCTACAATATTTCACTGTACCTAACGCTCTATTCATATTCATCGTTACTAACGTTATTGTTGACTTTTCACTGTCTTTTGTTTTCACTGCGTACATGTGACAACAAAGGAAAGGCATGCACTGCATATGACAACATAGGCATATATTATAACACATCAAAAAAGGGCATAACTGATTTTGCATTTCCTAAAAGATCTGACAACTGTTAAGTGTTCCACTGACTGCATGCCCTGCATACATTTATTAAATTAATACCTTTAGTTTCAGGCCCAGACACTGCAAAACGTACCTGTAATTTTCATGCATAATTACAATCCGCTTTCTAAAGTGAACTACTTTATAATTATACAACAATATAGCAATATAAATTCTTAAATATTGTTTTTACATTTTTATATTCCAAAATTAGTTGCTTAATTTTTAAAAACTGCGTTGTAAAGGTAATACAATTTTATATTATTAATAACATACAATCTTTAATTTTATAACAAACTGCTAACGTCCCTTCAAATGAAAAATTATTATAAAATTATTTCCCTTGGCGAGCAACGGTGCTGACTTAATTACGGCGTCGCGGTATTTAATTTATGGTTTTACTGATTTTCTTGGGGCATCATATCTCAAGATTTATCAGTATGCCAAATTTCAGATTTCTAGGTATTCTAGAAGTGGTCAAACAATTCCGTGCTGACGGAAAGACGGAAAATACGCTTTCATAATATAATATATAAATATATATATACGAGCATAAATCTAATCTTAACGGGAAAATCTTAAATTTTAAATCCAATAACATCACAAGCATAAACCATAAACACTGTAAACCAAAATTCGATGTTACGCAAAGATTTTACAGCAATAAGCAAGATACATGGAATGAAGATGTTAACTTTGTTTGTGGCATTTGACGATTAAAAAAAAAAATACGTCACATGTTAAGTTTGTTGTGCATTTTGACAATCAGAAAAATAAAATACAGGCAATGTGAAAACAACTGGTTTATAAAAATGGTATTGGAAGAATAATGTTGAGGGATTATTAAAAAAAAAGGTATAACTAGATTCAGTATGTGAGAAACAAACTATTGGGCATAATCTTCCTGCTCTCCGTTACTCTTTCACTTGTATGAGGGAGGACTTCATATTTCACAAGCAATTTATAAATCTAAGCTTGGTAACTGTGCAGATGTTGGTGGTATCAAGGTTTTTCTTTCCCTTTAGTGATTGCAGTTTGCACAGTGCCTCGTGTGACTACATTGCTTTTTGGCAAATATGAACAAGTTTATTTTTCCTGTGCCGCTGGTTAAGAAACAAAAAAAACAAAAACAAAGAAAAACAGACGAAGTTAACTTACAGTATGTTATGATTTCATTTTATAGTGTAGACAAAAATTGTACAGAATCTGAAAAAATAGCCTTCATGTCGAAAATTGTACGTTTCATTTTTTATTTCTTGCCGTTGTTAAATAGAATGCGCACTGATTATTATATGGGAATAAGGATGGGGTGTTTCATTTGACCACGGCTGGGCTTGCAATATGGGTAATTCTCACGGCAGCTGTGGAAATTGCGAAGACCAAAAAATGGGTGAAGGATGTCATGTGCCACATGTAAAAGCATTACTGGCTCGTTCAGTGGTTCTAACATCAGCAGCGTACAATCCAAAGAATCAAACCCCAGACACACCATGCGCAGAATAAAGAGCCGAAGTCAAGAGTCCGTTAATCACTAAAAAAGTACAATAGAAATGCGCTACAGCGTCAAACTAATGGATTCCGTCGAAGAAGATGGATGGCAAGAAAAGTATGATGGAAGAACAAAACTAAATTATGCTTTAACTTTCGGTTATTTTATGGAAGTGAGTCCTGGACGTAGAGCAAACATTTGAGAAATAATTTAGGCATCACTGATGTGGTTTCTCAGAAAAGTGTTCACAATCCCATGGGCAGCTAATGAAAAAGTAACTGTAGTTGTAAAGATAAGGAGAAGAAAGCCAACCTTTCATTTAACAAGTTATGAGACGAGGAACACATGAAAACGTCATGACTGGTGTCACGGGTTGCCTCCCCTTACTCCAACGGATGCCAAAACCTAGAGCATCTAATGTTGGTCTTCAAAGGTGTCTACCTTCGCACAAGATTACTCTTGGCAGAGTTGTAAATAGAAGGATAATGATGCTTCTACTTCGAGGGAGAATTCAAAAGATATTTCGGTAGTCAAGAACAATGCTGAATGGGTCTTAGCACGTTAACTTTGTTTCTGACCCACCCCGTTTTGTGAAGATGGATATAAAGATTTACCTTATAATTAGCTCGTTAAAGCCCCCAGCTGATTTAATTCAAAGAAATTCCTTTTATTAACTCGATATAGATATGTATATATATTAATGAATATATACTAGAGGTTCTGGATCATACATATGCCTTTCTCTCTGTAATGATTAATTCAACTATGAATTTGTCAAAATCAACATAAACAATTTTAATGATCAATTACTTTGAAGCAAAGGTAAATAAATATGAAATGGTAATTATGAGAAATTATGGTTCATCATAGATCTCGATTTGGGAGATGAAAATAAAGTCTTTTGAGGTGGCCTGTTAAACTTATAACTTTGCTTCCAAATTTCTGAAATGTTGGTGCTGCTGATTCCGTCACTTCATCTCCGTGGCAAGGGTACTACCAAAGGATTCTGGAGGTAACCGCATCCGGTCAAGGCCGGAATCTTTACTACCCATGAGATGTAGGTTTCACGTGTCAATCGCAAGCTTCAAACCACAGACTAGTACAGCTGGTAACGTCTGTAGAACCTCAAATGGTTCTCCAATCCACCAACTTTAGAGGGAATAAAAGAACACATTCCGCTGCTAAGTATTTGTTTTCCTGATTTAGATCAGGCGCCTTTCCTCGCTGTCTGTAACCGATTTGTACTCTTCCTGAGCGTATATCATATAACTCAGAAGCCAGCCAATACATTCAAAGTTAATATTATGAAAACTTTTTCTCATGCAGTATTCTGTATGACCCATGCGTTTGAAAATATTAAACAGTCATCCTCCGTATATAACGTTGCTACATGCGACAAATCTTGGTAATGTTTACGTTACAGCTTCTTACATTTTTCTTGTGGAGTCGGAAGTAATTAGGCAATCTTAAGCAAACACTTTGTGCTCGCATTTACCTGATGTCAATGTGGTATTATCACGTTTTAGGGACTCAATTAATATCTCAGGGATGGGCGATACGCTTGTCTGGCCCTGTCATGCATCGAATCGTGAAACGTGAAAAATGACAGTAGGGGAAAAGAGTGCTACCAATAGAATAATTTACCTAATTCAGTACGCACAACAAATGCAGTTCAATACTGCCGGAGAGGAGTAGAGAGCGCACAAATTATGTCACACTAGGGTAAGATAAAGAGAACTAGACGCAGAGAAGGACTCAGAGAAAATATAATGTATAGATGGACACTACAACCTGGGCAAGAGCAACAACAGAACTGGTGGACAGCATCAAAAATTGAGATCAATGAATGTCATGATCGCCTAGACCCAAAGAACTGGCGCTTGATTTGACCTTTATTTCACCCGTAAATCTAAGTCCGTTTCTAAAATTAGTAATTATCACTTAGTACTGGCAGAGTAAAAGTAGATACAATTTTACAATAGCCTTTTTACAATTGGAAATGTTATCACTAGAAACAAATTCTCCGTCTAGACGCTCAGACAAACTCTTGTTTTGTTTTATTTCTGTATATCTATTGTTCCTTTAGTAATGTTTTTATCCTTGGTGATGTCTTTTTTATATTACGTGCTATCATTAATTCCATTTTACATTGTAGTTTCTGTATTTCAGCATTCACAAACATAGATGGTTTTGTTTGTGAAAAATAGCTAGTTATGTTGTTGTTGTTGTTTGCGTTCGCTTGTAGCCATATATCTTACAATTCTGGCCTTTAGTTCTGAGCGGTAAGTACGTTGTGTCGTAGTTTACAGCTATGCTGTGATATCTGCGCCTTTCGGCCCGACACATCTGATTTCAGCAAGGTATTTTTACGGGTTTGCTTCCCTGCCACCTCACGCCTATATGTATGCTATGTGGTATCATGTCTATACAAAAGTTCAGTGAGGTGGCTGCACCAGTGAGCGTCATCGGAGCTGAAACGAAACTGTGCCTCAGATCTGGGAGGCCCCGTTTCCGGGAACACCACAAACTGTCAATTAAGGCAACGGTCGCCGTTGAAAATCGACATTTGTGTGACGTACGTCTAGTTTGACTAGTGAATTTTCCCTGATATGATGGATGATTTAAAGGGACCTTTAGCTTTTCATAACATTAGAACCCCTGAACATTTGTTGTAACTTTTCGTTTGCCAGAACGCATTCCACCGGGACTCATATAGGATACAGCGACGAGATCAAAGAGACAGACCGAGGGATCTTAGGGGAGACTATCGGCGCTATCAAAGACAGTAGTTTTCCCTGATACGAGACGCAGTTGCTTGCCGCTAATTTCGCGTCTCGGTGTCAATCGAGGAACCGAGCGAACGGGGGAAAGCGAAACGGGCAGCAGCGAGCGGATACGAAGACCAGGGGGCGGCTTCTTCTCTTGATTTGGCGGTCAGATCCCCAAAAGTTCGTGAGATCAAATAAGTTGTCAAGTTTATCATGTCCCACTCAACTTACATTCCATTTTAGCTAAATAGACCATGTAGAACTAGACACGTTATCACTCGCTGGCCAGACCTTTACAGAAGCACTAGCTTTATTGAAATCTTGTTATAGATTTTCCCCTGGATTTTATATATATTTGCAGTGATTTCTATTTCTGTGCAAAGCGGTAATATATATTGTGTAAAGTGATCAGTGGTCTAGTTCAGTCATTCTATTTAAAGGGATTCTGTGTTAATTTAAATCTATTTAATTAAACCATCTCAAGAGTTCCAGTTTTAAATATAAT
Organism: Oreohelix idahoensis; assembly: GCA_024509875.1. Lineage (NCBI taxonomy): Eukaryota > Metazoa > Mollusca > Gastropoda > Stylommatophora > Oreohelicidae > Oreohelix > Oreohelix idahoensis. Next base: position 634,511 of record JAMPIV010002857.1, read on the forward strand.
GATCTATCTATTATATTATTTCAAAAGATAATAGATGCTTAAATTAACTTTTAAAGTCGCGAAGGAATTTATAATTAATAAATTCAGTTAAGTCCTAGTTTTATAGATGTGGGTTTTTAACCACTAGAATTCGCGCAGTGTTTATTAAATACATAATTAAATACTAGAGTGTATTATAGGCTTAACGGAAATTCATCGCGCTTTAGAAGGTTATTTGTTTTCGGTATATTACATGTCTTTTTTTTCTTTCATACAGAGTGATCGTAACCTGTGCGATCCCAGCATTAAGAAAGCAATAAATAAATCAATCTAAGCAAAGCAAAGCATAGACAGTGTGTAGAGTTCCCCTGACGCAGAACTTGTTGAGACTGTGTAAATTTTTAATCTTAGAGGCGATTCTATGTTTGGAATTCCGCTATCTAACTTATAGCAAAGAAAGCACACCCAAAGACAAATTTAACGCACCATCAAACAACTTAAGTCGTAACGGGAAGAAGAACACTGGCCCGAGCTTTGTTAGTTTACTGACACAGAGAGTTAATTCATAATTTCCTGAACAGTGATGTGACTAGTTTTCTCACTGGACTTAAACCATACCTCACGGATAAAGTGTACCAGCACGCGTAAGAATTTTATTATCCGCGGCATAGTCAAATAGACCACACCATCCTCACCCCGGTATCAGAGACCGTGCCCTCCCATAGAAACTGTTATTAAGAAAAGAGACACAACTACAGATTCATTTTCCAGCGATTACGGGACCCTTTTATGTGCTGACCGCCTACCCGGTAATCTGGGGCTAGAACTTGAACAAACACTCATACATTTAGTTGAGGTGTAACTGCTGTTGTGTTATTCTATGGAGTGCAAGATTTTTTCACAATCGGTAAGTGAGAGCAAGATGAGTGAAGGCCTTTGCTAGCGCGTGTATGAATGACAGGAAATTAATTCTTTTGTGTGACCATTTTGTTAACTTGCTTACCTGGTAACATATATCTTTTCTGTATACCCTACATTGTTCCTTTAAGTGGGATAGTTGATAATTTGTTAACTCTGTTTAAAACCACCTCCTTTCCATTTGCTTAGTAAAGGGAAGAACAGCTGGGAAGAACAGGTTTTTTTTTCTATCACTTATAACTAACTTGGTAACACCTCTTTCAGAGTAATTAACTTTACTGTTAGGTTAACGTACCCGTGTTCCTGATATTATCTATCTCTGGACGGGGTTTGTCTTTGTCTAATGAGCGGGAAGGGCTTAGTCGATACCAATCTTCTTCACCCCCTCCCAAACTTGTTTTTTGCATTTGTGTACTTATGATAATTTATGTAATATCTGATATTTTTAGTGATTGATGTTTAAAGTGAATAAAATCACATAAACTCATTTAGTTCTGTGTGTTGGATATATCCAAAGCCCAACATTTCCCCTATTCGTTTAATATAGTTTGTATCAACGTCGTGTGTGTGTTTGAAAACACCGAATCGGTGAGCGCGCAGATGCGAGTCTGGAAAACTGGCAAATAATTGTTTGACCAGGAGAGTGAAAGAGAAGATTGAGAGACACGATTTGTCGTAAATAAGTCTGTCTTTACTCTCCTCCAGCACGCTGTGAAGTAACTATTAAATCTCTACATTTCTATCACTGAGCTTTCCATCATCATTTTCCACTCTAAACCGGACCACTATTTCTACGACTCTTTTCTCTCAAAATAAATTTACGACAATATTTGGTCTGGGATAATTTTGAGATACATTTGATGCACACATATTTGTGGGCTGGTTCTGGGATCTTGAGCTACATTTGAGGCAATCGCATAGCCGGGTTAAAGATATTTTGAGTCTGATTTAGTTTGGGTCTAACTAGGTAGAGTGTGAATGATTTGTCTTTGTGAATTAGGGAAATAAATAAATAATTACACCCCTAGACAAACGTTCTTTAAGTATTTGGGTTGTCCACACAGCATATTTACAGGTTGTTTTCTCGCCACAGCAGTAGAAAGTACAGATAAACAAATATATTGGCTATTTTATTATCCTCTGGCGGAGATAATTCAATTGCTTTCTTTATAAGAGTTGCTGGGATTGCGTGATTGTTTTACAGTCACAAAGGTTTTTGAAGTCAAAAAGAGTTGAGCTTAGCTAAAGACGGATTGTTCTGATTTTGAAAAATTAAGTTAACAACGTCTCATCTCAATAATTGACTTTAGGGACGGAGTTTGTTGTCAGAGATTTAAAATTTAGGGGAAATTTTTTTTTTCCTTTTAAATTGTTTTAATATAAATTTTTCTCTACTGTTAGTAATAGTAGATTCTTTTCCAGTGTAACTTACCATTTAGTGGCATAGTCGCTTGCGTTTAGAGCCTTAATTGCCAGATAATAGCAGCGATAAGTTTGCACAGTACAGGTAGGAGGTAACACAGGTAAATTTATACTTGTGTTTTTTTTTTTTTTTTTTTTTTTTCTCGTAGCGGTTCAGAGTTCCTCCCTTTCGCGTTTCTTCTTACTAGTTCTCTAAGCATACTTCATCTTATTCTTTAACAATGGCAGAGAGGATAAAGATGAGGTCCATCTTGAGGCTGGAAGCGAAAGAGGCAGGATTAGATGCAGAAGCTGCAACCGCGTTTATTAACCAGGAATTGGAAATATATGACGCGGAGCAACAGAGAGCCGAAGCTGAGAGGAAGGCGGAGCAACAGAGAGCAGAAGCTGAGAGGAAGGAAGAGAAAGAAAGAACAGAGAGGAGAGAAGCCCAGGAGAGGGCAGATAAGAAAGAAGCGGAAGAACGTCTTTTGAAACAGAAGAAAATTGAAGCAGAGATGGAAACTCGCAGAGAGAGAGAGAGAGAGACAAGGAAAGACAGCATCAACTGGCGCTTAAGGCTCTAGAGAGTCGGGGCGCCTCTACTTCGACTAACGGAGAGCCGTCTTCGCCCCAGTCTCAATCAATGGACCTCTCCAGTACTCAATCTGCCCAATTAACTGCTATGTCGTTTTATATAGAATCTTTTCCTAGCCCTAACGAAAAAATTGACAGCTACCTAGAAAAATTCGAGAGACTCGCGAATCTTTATGGGTTAGAGAGTACCCGCTGGGCGCTCAAACTTTCAACGTCACTGAAAGGCAATGCTTATGACGTGTACACAAAGCTGGGACCGAATCAACATGATTACGAATTGTTGAAAAAGGCCTTACTACAGCAGTTTGAGATGACTGCCCGAAAGTTTCTGCAGTTGTTCAGAAACAGCCGAAAAGAGAGCACGGAAACATTTCCCCAGTTCTCTTCACGTCTCACGGGTTATCTGACAAAGTGCATTGAATTATCTGACCTACCTCTTTCATATGAGGGACTCCTCGAACTTGTTCTTGTGGAGCAGATAAAATCCACTTTGTCGAATGAAACTCGTAGATTTTTGGCTGAACAGGGGGCAGTCAGGCTTGAAGACATACTCAATAAAGCCGAACGCTATAGCAATGCAATGGCCGAACTTCCCAGCACTAAACGTAAACCCACCGATGAGCCATCTCGAAAACAGAATCTAGAACAGGCACCCTATTCTTCCACTTCCTCTCAACATTATAACCAACGAGATAACGATACCCAGAAACCTCCCCAGGAAAAATCGAAATTCTACAAAACCCGACCCCCCCCCCCCCCCCCTCCCCCCAACAAAAATTCTGATCAACCCAACAAGCCTACGTGGCAGCGCGGCCACCAAGGTCAAGGAAAAGGGAAGACCCCTACACCAGGAACGTCTGATCAGGGCAAACAAACCGGTGCAAACCGCATTGGATGTTTGCATACAGCCTCGAAAGGTAGAGTCAATGTCAGTGATTCTCAACCTGAGGGGGACCGACCCTCAACTCGAGGAACTGTAATTTTGAACGGTACCTCTACTACTTGACTTTTTGACACTGGATTAAGTTTTGATTGTATTGTCGCTAGGCACCTAGTCAAACCCGGTCAGGAGACAGAGGAAACCGTCACACTTAGTGGAGTTTTCAGGAGTGATGCACCCAGGACGCTTCCTATCGCACTGGTAGAAATACACTCTGACTTTGTCAGAGGAGTTATTAAAGCGGCCATAATGGATGATCCGATCTACCCAGTTATCCTGGGATGTAGATATGTGTTCATTGGGAGACCTAAGGAGCCGATTATGGCAGCGGTAACCACAAGAGGGCAAGCCAAGAAGGAGAGGGAGCCTGCGCCAAACTTGTTGCCGAATGAACTGAAGGAGGCGCAACAAAAGGACCCTACTCTGGCGCCCTGCTTTAAAAAACTGCCCATGGCTAAGGACCCCAGACACAACGGAGACATCTTTTCTAAGGATGGTGTATTGTATCGTAGAACGGGCAACCCGGACACGGGGAATAACCAGCTCCTAGTACCGACGCAGTACAGAAACCAGATCTTAGAAATGGGGCACTCTCTTCCCTTTAGCGGGCACATGGGACACAACGCCACTATTCAGCGAATAAAAAACCACTATTGGTGGCCAGGAATGAACTCTGACATTGTCAGGTACGTGAAATCCTGCGCCCAGTGCCAACGGGTAGCACCCAAGCACTTGACACCCCCAGTACCTATGGGGCAAATGCCAATAGTAGGGACTCCATTTGAACGGGTTGCTGTCGACATTATTGGTCCTCTGGAAAAGACCAAAAGAAGGAACAGGTTCATCCTGACCTTAGTTGACACTTGCACTATGTGGGCCGAAGCCGTACCGCTACCATGCACTAATTCCAAGCATGTCGCAGAAGCCCTTGTGCAAATTTTTACACGGTTGGGATTCCCTCAACAAGTTTTGACGGACAATGGATCCCAATTCCGTAGCCTGTTAATGGAGGAGATCTTTAAGATCTTGAGGGCCAAACATATCCACACAAGTCCCTACCATCCGGCCGGAAATGGGCTCGTGGAACGTTTTAACGGTACCCCCACCATGATGTTACGTAAGCTGGGTCAGGAGAAACCGGAAGACTGGGACCAATATATATCGGCTGCCTTATTCGCCTACCGAGAGGTACCCCAAGCGTCTACGGGTTTTGCGCCAGCTACATTTTTATTTGGCAGACCTATTAAGGGGCCACTAGAAGCCTTACTTCGGTCCCTGACAGACCAGAAGGCTGACGAGACAGTCGTCTCTGCAAGCAAGTATGTATCTGAGCTTAAGGAAAGGCTAAAGCTAGGATGGGATCTAGCTACTACCAACCTTAAGAAAGCCCGCGCTAAAATTACTAAAAGATACAACAAAGCTGCAAAAGAGAGAGAACTACAACCAGGGGAGAAAGTCCTATTGCTACTTCCAACCGGAAGCAATAAACTTCGCATCGGATGGCAAGGACCGTTTACCGTCCTTAAAAAGATCTCACGTACCAACTACAAGATCTCTATCAAAGGAAAGGAGAAGGTCTTCCACGTAAATCTGCTAAAGAAATATTTTGAAAGACCGGTGCCATCCTCCGAGCATCTCCTGGCTGTCGCCATAGCAACGGAAGACGAGGAAGATGATGATGGTTGCATGGAGTATCCACTGCAACCCACAGAATCCTTTAAAGATGTCAAGTTCGGCGACAATCTCTCACCAGAACAACAAACAGAAACTAGGGCTCTACTAAAACAGTACAGTGCAGTTTTAACGGATGTACCTGGTCGAACAAATCTCATTGAATTTGATATGAAATTAACAAACGAGACCCCTGTTCAAACTAGAGTTTACCCCATCCCGTACGCTAAAGCTGATGCACTTCGCGGAGAAATAGACAAGCTGCGTCAGGCAGGAATTATCAGTGAGTCTACATCTCCTTACAGCTCGAGTGTAGTGCTGTTGCAGAAGCCCAATAAGGAAGTTCGGCTGTGCATTGATTACAGGTTGCTAAACGCTGTAACGGAATTCCAGCCCGAACCTCTCCAAACTGTTTCTGAGTTGTTCACCAAGCTCAGCAAAGCTAAGATCTTCTCCAAGATTGACCTCAGTAAAGGTTATTATCAAATACCAGTCAAGGAGGAAATTAAACCTTTGTTAGCTTTCAGCACTAGTGAAGGACATTACACATTTAACGTGATGCCGTTCGGTTTGCATAACGCACCAGGAGTGTTCACCAGGATGATGAGGAAGCTTCTAGAACCTTTGCAAAGTCCCCATATCCATAATTTCATGGATGACATCTTAATTGCATCGGAAACCTATGAAGAACATATTGCTACGGTTGCTATGCTCCTCAGGAGACTACAGGAAACGGGTCTCACAGCCAGACCTAGCAAATGTCTCATCGGGTTTGAACAGTTAGACTTCCTGGGGCACACTATTTCTCACGGATGCAGTTGGCCTATTAAGAAGAACGTGGAGAAAATAGTGGCAGCAAAAAGACCCCGAACGAAGAAAGACGTACGTTCCTTCATATCGCTATGTGCATACTATCAGAAGTACATCCAGAACTTCAACGGACTGACGGCACCTCTGACTGACCTCACAAAGAAAGGTTGTCCTGATAAGGTCATATGGGATCAAAAGTGCGAACACGCGTATAGCACTTTGAAAGGACAGTTGTCTGCATACCCCATTTTGAGGTTGCCTGACCTCAAGAAACCTTTTGTACTGAGAGTCGACGCGTCAGGTCAGGGCATCGGGTCAACACTGCTTCAAGCCGATGACAGTGACCTGAACATGCTATTTCCAGTTGCCTATGGCAGTCGGAAATTAAATAAAGCGGAACGGAACTACAGCGTAGTTGAAAGGGAATGTCTTGCTCTGATTGACGGTATCAGACGCCATCATGAGTTTCTTTATGGTACATCTTTCACGGTGCAAACAGACCACGCTCCGTTAGCATTTCTTGGTGCCAATAAAGAATTTAACGCAAGGATCATGCGTTGGGCGCTTCTTTTAAGCGTTTATTCTTTCAAAGTGGAATATATTCCGGGAAGACAGAATGTCGGGGCTGATTTCCTGAGTAGAAACTGGTCTACAGAGGAAGAAGAGCAAACTGAAGATACCACTCATCCTAAAATCACCAATCAGGTCACCTCCATTGTCAAAAAAATGAAACATGAAAAATGGTTTCATGTCTAAAAGTGGGGACGATTGTGACGTACGTCTAGTTTGACTAGTGAATTTTCCCTGATATGATGGATGATTTAAAGGGACCTTTAGCTTTTCATAACATTAGAACCCCTGAACATTTGTTGTAACTTTTCGTTTGCCAGAACGCATTCCACCGGGACTCATGTAGGATACAGCGACGAGATCAAAGAGACAGACCGAGGGATCTTAGGGGAGACTATCGGCGCTATCAAAGACAGTAGTTTTCCCTGATACGAGACGCAGTTGCTTGCCGCTAATTTCGCGTCTCGGTGTCAATCGAGGAACCGAGCGAACGGGGGGAAAGCGAAACGGGCAGCAGCGAGCGGATACGAAGACCAGGGGGCGGCTTCTTCTCTTGATTTGGCGGTCAGATCCCCAAAAGTTTGTGAGATCAAATAAGTTGTCAAGTTTATCATGTCCCACTCAACTTACATTCCATTTTAGCTAAATAGACCATGTAGAACTAGACACGTTATCACTCGCTGACCAGACCTTTACAGAAGCACTAGCTTTATTGAAATCTTGTTATAGATTTTCCCCTGGATTTTATATATATTTGCAGTGATTTCTATTCTGTGCAAAGCGGTAATATATATTGTGTAAAGTGATCAGTGGTCTAGTTCAGTCATTCTATTTAAAGGGATTCTGTGTTAATTTAAATCTATTTAATTAAACCATCTCAAGAGTTCCAGTTTTAAATATAATGATCTATCTATTATATTATTTCAAAAGATAATAGATGCTTAAATTAACTTTTAAAGTCGCGAAGGAATTTATAATTAATAAATTCAGTTAAGTCCTAGTTTTATAGATGTGGGTTTTTAACCACTAGAATTCGCGCAGTGTTTATTAAATACATAATTAAATACTAGAGTGTATTATAGGCTTAACGGGAAATTCATCGCGCTTTAGAAGGTTATTTGTTTTCGGTATATTACATGTCTTTTTTTTTCTTTCATACAGAGTGATCGTAACCTGTGCGATCCCAGCATTAAGAAAGCAATAAAGAAATCAATCTAAGCAAAGCAAAGCATAAACAGTGTGTAGAGTTCCCCTGACGCAGAACTTGTTGAGACTGTGTAAATTTTTAATCTTTGAGGCGATTCTATGTTTGGAATTCCGCTATCTAACTTATAGCAAAGAAAGCACACCCAAAGACAAATTTAACGCACCATCAAACAACTTAAGTCGTAACGGGAAGAAGAACACTGGCCCGAGCTTTGTTAGTTTACTGACACAGAGAGTTAATTCATAATTTCCTGAACAGTGATGTGACTAGTTTTCTCACTGGACTTAAACCATACCTCACGGATAAAGTGTACCAGCACGCGTAAGAATTTTATTATCCGCGGCATAGTCAAATAGACCACACCATCCTCACCCCGGTATCAGAGACCGTGCCCTCCCATAGAAACTGTTATTAAGAAAAGAGACACAACTACAGATTCATTTTCCAGCGATTACGGGACCCTTTTATGTGCTGACCGCCTACCCGATAATCTGGGGCTAGAACTTGAACAAACACTCATACATTTAGTTGAGGTGTAACTGCTGTTGTTGTGTTATTCTATGGAGTGCAAGATTTTTTCACAATCGGTAAGTGAGAGCAAGATGAGTGAAGGCCTTTGCTAGCGCGTGTATGAATGACAGGAAATTAATTCTTTTGTGTGACCATTTTGTTAACTTGCTTACCTGGTAACATATATCTTTTCTGTATACCCTACATTGTTCCTTTAAGTGGGATAGTTGATAATTTGTTAACTCTGTTTAAAACCACCTCCTTTCCATTTGCTTAGTAAAGGGAAGAACAGCTGGGAAGAACAGGTTTTTTTTTTTCTATCACTTATACCTAACTTGGTAACACCTCTTTCAGAGTAATTAACTTTACTGTTAGGTTAACGTACCCGTGTTCCTGATATTATCTATCTCTGGACGGGGTTTGTCTTTGTCTAATGAGCGGGAAGGGCTTAGTCGATACCAATCTTCTTCACCCCCTCCCAAACTTGTTATTTGCATTTGTGTACTTATGATAATTTATGTAATATCTGATATTTTTAGTGATTGATGTTTAAAGTGAATAAAATCACATAAACTCATTTAGTTCTGTGTGTTGGATATATCCAAAGCCCAACATTTCCCCTATTCGTTTAATATAGTTTGTATCAACGTCGTGTGTGTGTTTGAAAACACCGAATCGGTGAGCGCGCAGATGCGAGTCTGGAAAACTGGCAAATAATTGTTTGACCAGGAGAGTGAAAGAGAAGATTGAGAGACACGATTTGTCGTAAATAAGTCTGTCTTTACTCTCCTCCAGCACGCTGTGAAGTAACTATTAAATCTCTACATTTCTATCACTGAGCTTTCCATCATCATTTTCCACTCTAAACCGGACCACTATTTCTACGACTCTTTTCTCTCAAAATAAATTTACGACAATTTGATAGTGCAGACATTTGAAAGATGTGTCGCCGGCACGTGGGGCCATGCGATCAGCACAAAGTTATCCAGAGTCACAAGTGGGAACGCCGCGCCCCGCGAAAGGCAACGACGATTTTTTTTGAACTAATAAAAGCGCTCTTTCTGCGAGGGTCGGAGCTTGGTAAGCATGTATTAGCTCTAGAATTTCCACAGTTATCCAAGTAGGATCGTGTCATCTAAGGAACCTCGACTAATTTAATGAGCCATTTGCGGTATTACCGTGAGACAGTGTGAACTTAGACATGCATGGCTTAATCTTTGAGACAAGCATATGACTACTGGAAGGATCAACCAGATAACTGTCCAGACAGACATGCGTCTTTTTCGACCATCTCGCGCGGGGAGGGAGACAGCACTATGTGCAGAGCGGATCCCGGCGGCCCCGGCGATTCTATTCTTGCGAGAACCACTGGCTGCCTGACGACAAGACGGTCCACTAGTCGGACAGGACGGGCCGAAAGCTACACCCGCTTACCGTCTGCCGGCCCACGACTCATTGCGAGAGCGGGGCCTTTTTCGAGACCGTTGTCGAGCCACGATAC